>OW386286.2:107531128-107997018 GCA_936432065.2 Rutpela maculata
CTTAAAATTTGGATCGGTGGAGTATTTTATTTTGTATATAACTATAATTTTGAAAATTACAAACAAATTAAAAAAAAGCGTTTTAAATGGAGATATAATTTTCCTTTCTCAATACATTGTAAAACACATTTAGAAATCTACAATAAAAAAAACTTGTTCTCCTGCGTACCTGAATAATAAGCGATGAAAATTTCGAAATTATTATTGGTTTTTAGCCGCTAAAATTTGGCACGAATTTTAGTTCAATAAAGGGCATAGTTTTATCAACTTTCATTAAAATGGATGAATTATTACGTTATATTTCTTAAATTGCCAAAAAGGGACAACTCTTGGTGAATTTAATTTTTTTACAAATTAACAAATTATCAAAAGTTCTTGCATAGGCCTAGTCTTATTCGAAATTGCATTGTGAATAAGTTGGTATTTTTATTTTTGCGATACGATTACTAGGAGTGGAAAAAAGTAGAAAAATTTGTTAAAATTTTACAAGAAGCAATCCGATTTAATCCAAAACTACTCATAGCACTTGTTATTACACAGGAAACAAATTAAAGCAATAAAATTGATGCAGTCAAACAATTCCATTCAAACTTTATTTTGACTTGACTCCACTAATAACGAAACATAGAATCGGAATGTCCAAGACAACTTTTGATTAGCATGTTATGAAATGGCAAACTGCAAAGTTCCAGGCAATTTAACAAAAAGTTGTTTTCCATAAAAAAATTGGGTTAGGTAGAAGATAAACAAGGCTTCTGCAAAAAAGTTGCGAAAAAGAAATCGCGACAAAATAAGAGATGCACGCTATAAATATCCCTTTTACTCCAGACAATTAGACAATTTTGCGTACTGCGGACTTTTTTTGTGGAAGTTGTTTAAGAGGGCATAATAAGCAAGCACAGAAAACTATACCCTGCTACACCATGTGCGTCCCCTATTTTTAGGGGTTGAAACTTTGAAATTTTACTTGTGTCCATATCTTTTTCCCTATTGCCCGTAGGGCTCTTTACCAAGTTACACTTTTAGAAGATTCATCCCTCCTCTACATCATATATATATTACACATTTGCCGTAGGACAAACGGTTTTGGCTGTACGAGGCCGGAAAGGTCGCGCTGTCCGAATTTGGGGGTCTTCTGTACAGGACAAACGGCTATTATTTCCAATCTACAATATTACACATACTAATGTCCTTAAGGAGGGATGATGATTTGTGAAAAAACTTTCATCGAATACCGCGCGGTTTTCATGATACGGGATGTTAAAATTTTAATGCAAAAATACCAAAATAGCCATTTTTGACATATTTTGCTGTCTAGCTCCTAAACCAATGAATGTATTAAACTGAAACCAACGTAGATTTTCTTATATTGGGGTCCCACATACATGAAAAGAAAATTGGGCGAAAAAAAGTAGGTTCACTTTTTTTTTTTTTAAAAATTTCAACATCCCGTATCATGAAAACCGCGCGGTATTCGATGAAAGTTTTTTCACAAATCATCACCGCCCCTTAAGGGCATTAGTATGTGTAGTATTGTAGATTGGAAATAATAGCCGTTTGTCCTGTACAGAAGACCCCCAAATTCGGACAGCGCGACCTTTCCGGCCTCGTACAGCCAAAACCGTTTGTCCTACGGCAAATGTGTAATATATATATTATGTCGAGGAGGGATGAATCTTCAAAAAGTGTAACTTGGTAAAGAGCCCTACGGGCAATAGGGAAACAGATATGGACACATAAGTAAAATTTCAAAGTTTCAACCCTTAAAAATAGGAGACGCACACGGTGTAGCAGGGTGTAGTTTTCTGTGCTTGCTTATTATGCCCTCTTAAACAACTTCCATACAAAAAGTCCGCAGTACGCAAAATTTTTTATGATGTCTAATTCGACTGCACTATTTTTAGAATAAAGAGCGTTTAAAAAAGATATGGTGCACATTTGTAACATAATAACGTTTAACTTTATATAGTCCAGTCAATTAATGGTTTCTAGAGGGAAATGGTGAGATCACAATTTTTGACTAGAAGGCTGTGTTTGAACTATTTAGGAGGTAAACATACCAAACGTTCCCGAACGTAGGAGGTGGAGGGGATGGAGGGGGCACAAAGAAGGTCCTGGTTTTTGGTTTTCCTCTCATATCTCGAAAACGGTTGGCCCTAATCAAAAAGTGGCTATATGCAAAATTAAAGCTGACTAAATTTTCTACAATAATGTTTCTATCAATTTTTTTCGTATTTGCTATGGTTCAGTAATGAATTGTATATCTTTTGACTGTATTCCAACTTTATTATAAATTTATTATAAATTGAAAATAAATTTTATTAATCATCGTAGAAAAAAATTTCTTGTACAGATATCCGTTTCACAACAGACTGAACTGAAATATCGAATAAAAAATGTCTTTGCGCCTTTAAGTGTGTGTGCGTGTATACCGCTACTTGTAAACACAATAACTTCTGTTAGATTTAAAATATTTTATTACAATTTGGAACATATGTAAAACAGCATATTACAATGATCCTTATTGAAATTGGGCCATATCTGTAATACATGGTGATAACCGGAGGCCTACAATTCTCACTTTATAATAATGTTATTAAAAATACCATGTTCCATATTTTAGGATAACACTGATATGTCATTTAATTTAAATAAAGTTGGTTTGCCTAACATACACCCGGTATATTGCGGTTTAGAAATCTTATACATCTTCTTATTACTTCCACATCCAGTGGAAGTATAGTAACGACAAAAAAATTTTTAAACATTTTTATTGTTCAAAAAGGCTTAGAATGTCATGAAACGTCGAGATTTTAAGTTTGAGCGAAAAAAATTCTGTCGGTCTGTCTGTAACTCTTTTTTGTGCGCACGTTTACTCAGAAACCGTTTGAGATATTGACTTGAAATTTGGTACACATATGTACTTTAACGGGATCTAGAACTAGATTATATTTTCATCTTGTTCCGTCGAAGGTTTGGGGATAAATTGGGGTAAATTTGGGGTAAATAGGTAAATCAAGCAGGTAAGAGTCCATAAAATTGGTATTTAGTATATATAAGAGAAGTTAAGGTCTCAAAAAAAATTTTTACATTAGCCACCCCCATTACCACCCCCCCCCCCCAACTCATTATTAAAGGGGATGAAAAAAATTGTGATTTAGTCTGTGTACAAGAACCAGAAACTTTAAAATATTTTTTTACGTTATCCCACTACTACCCCCTATCGCCACCCCCGCCCCAATACCGATGTGGGGTATCGTTTTATGGGTTTTTGGGGTAGAGGATTTCAAATATTATATTATTAAAGTTCCAAAAGTTCCATAAACAATTATTTCCACATACAAAATTTTTTCGTTGTGAGTGACTTGGATAGAAAATCTGGATGTGGAAGTAGTGATTCCTTGGGCAACGGTTTTTTTGTATGCTTAGTAATATTTTGTTCTGAAAATAAAATAAAACGTATTTTACGTATGAGAGTTTGTAGGCTTTTGGTTATCACCAATTTCAATAGGGATTATGGTCATATGATGTTTTACATATGCTCCAAATTGAAATCAAATATTTTAAGTCTAACAGAAGTCTAACAGAAGTTATCGCTTTTACAAGAAACGGTATACACGCACGCATGGATATATACGCACACACACACTTCCAGACGCAAAGACATTTTTTATTCGATATTTCAATTCAGTTTGCTGTGAAACGAATATCTGTACAAGAAATTTTTGTCTACGATGATTATTAAAATTTATTTTCAATTTATAGTAAATTTATAATAAAGTTAGGATCCAGTCAAAAGATATAAAATTCATTACTGAATCAAAACAGATACGAAAAAAAATAATAGAAACATTATTGTAGAAAATTTAGTCAGCTTTAATTTTGCATATATCCACTTTTTAATTAGGGCTAACCGTTTTCGAGATATGAGCAAAAAACCAAAAACTGGGACCTTCTTCGTGCCCCCCACGTCCTACGTTCGGGGACTTTTGGTGTGTTTACCTCCTAAATAGTCCAAACACAGCCCTCAAGTCAAAAATTGTGATCTCGGCATTTCCCTCTAGATCCCCTTATTGACCGTTCTTTGACTGGACTAATATGCAAGTTTTTGTTTTTCAAACTACGTATCACTCGATACGTATGAAAAATAAATAGGGATGGCTGTACACCTCAGGGTGAAAATAAACTAAGAACATTGCTGGTGAAATGTAGCTAGTGAAAAAGTAAAATGTTTTAGGATTTTTCACGGAAATCCAATAAGATACAAAATTTATTTCAGTTAAACTTTGCACACTGTATACTTTTTAGTTATACAAATCACTATATTCATTCAATGAAATTTCTATACTTACACTAATTACAAATTAAAAATATATATATTTTAAGTACTCACAATGTTTTCTGCCCACACAATAACATTAGGAGATCGATAAAAATAGCTGGCAACCAATGGAAAAATATGCTATATAAATTGTGGATAAACTTTGAAGATCTAATATCCCCATCGGGGTACCAGACTTGCATTTCAAAGGGATACTCGTGGACGACTTTTCTTCCTTTATCTAATATTTCACCATACGTTATTGGTAGTATTGCATCTTGAGTTAAATTGTAAACGGGGACTTCCTTTGGCCTTAAACAAAGAAGTATATCAAATATCTTATTCTAAACCATCAACAAAACACCACTTAGAGCATTTTCCTAATATATTAGCAACATCTCGATCAGTTCAAAAGCTTTTGTCAAGTTTTTCTGCCTTTGCTTAATATAATAATAAAGATTTTATTGAGAAAAGTAAAATATTCACAATATATGCGAAGTTTAATAGTATATTATATTACTAGGAGTAGAACGCACTCTTTTTTTGTGTTGAGCCCAGGATTTGTGGCTGAGGCGAAGCCGAAGCTGCAAACTGGGCGAAACACAAAAAAAGGCGTTCTACTCCGTGTAATATATACTATTTTTTCTTCAAGCGTATTAAAATGCAAAAATTCATTTATTTATCATAAATGTACAAATATTCAAACTACAGTCTTACATGTTGACACAATATGACAAGTGGCTAGTGGATAGCGCGCCACCGGTGGCTTTCGGTATTAACATTATGTTACTAATAAAACAATACCCACTGTGGTAGTGCTTTCGGAACTAACATTATGTTACTAGTAAAACAATGTCCACTACGGTGGCGTTCGGTACTAACATTTTGTTACTAGTAAAACAATGCCCTACTTCTACTTCTGTTTTTGGTGACATAATTTAAACATTTTAATACGCTTGAAGAAAAATAATATTATCTATTCTTACATTACTTGAAGTCAATTTTCTATGGGTTTTACCGCAAGATGGGTCGCTAATGAAGTAAATGTATTTTATATATAGAATAGGATAATAATAATTGAACGAAAATGTAATGATGGCTCTTATCAAGAGGATGACACTTACGGCACGAGCCAATGGCGAGTGTCGTAATTCATCCGAGTGAGTTATAGCTATTACACGAGAGTAGAATACTATACTTCTACGACTATTCAACAGAAAATTGCACTTTAAGGTAAATTCGCCGAAAATAACAATTGTGACAAACGGCAAGATTATTAAGGGAAAATGCGAAGACACACATTGTATCGGTCATAGTTGCTTTATCTTTTAAGCATGAGAAAAAAAAGACTCTTAGCTTAATCGAAAATCTTTAATTTGGTTTCTTAACATTCTTGGAGAAAGTGCCACAGTTTATGAGATATTTAACTAAACTTAAAGAGGTGTTTTGACTTAAAAACGTTTGACGCCATTTTTAAACCGTTGTCGTTTGTCACAATTGTTATTTTCGACGAATTTACCTTAAAGTGCAGTTTCCTGTTGAATAGTCGTAGAAAAAGTATAAAAGTATAGTATTCTACTCTCGTGTAATAGCTATTACTCACTCGGATGAATTACGACACTCGCCATTGGCTCGTGCCGTAAGTGCCATCCTCTTGATAATAGCCATCATTACATTTTCGTTCAATTATTATTATCCTATTCTATATATAAAATACATTTACTTCATTAACGACCCATCTTGCGGTAAAACCCATAGAAAAATCTCCGAAAAATCAAAAAGTTACAGAGATTTTGAAAACAACAAATTGTTCCACAGTTTTTTAGCTAGGAGTGATACTTTTTGATATATTCGGCAAAAACCGTGTAGAGACGCCCATTTTCGCAATCTACAAAGAAGGCGAAACACCATGATACTATGAATTAGAAGGTATGCTCGGTACGAGTACCAGCTTTTGACCTGCTGTGCGCATAGCGTCACGCGCGTTTTAGTCAGTTTCAAATCGAGCCCGTGCCCGCGACAACCGCGTGTCCAACTGTCCAATGTCTACCTAAAAATACATAGAAAACCGTAATATAAGACCTAGAAAGCTGAAATTTGCAGGCAATTTTGTTTCTAATATCATAGAATTCTAAGACTGCATTTTTTGTCAGCGCTTTTCAACAAGGCCGTTGTTGGTTTAAATGTTGGTGAAAACACTTCCAAAATAATTGATGCAAGCACGTATGATCTTTTGCACCGTTGATTTTTCAACGGGTTATAAGCTATTTATTTTGTTTTTATTTAATATCAAATTTTAATTAAACAAAATAAATAGTAGTAGTAAATGATACACTACTTTAATTAGTTTAATTATGAAACAGTGCTTTTATCTAACGTTATTCGGGAAAATACACAAACAGTCAAGAATAAAAAATATTTATCTGTTATTTCGAGATAATAAAGAAAATACGTTTTGCATCTGCAAAATAGCGTTTTCGCAGTATGACTTAATTCAATAGCACGGAACATATCAATGTGTTCTCTCTTGTTTGTGGTGCTATTGTGTTATTATTTGGTTAATGTCCTACAAGTCTGTTATTTTACAATAACCACCCTATTTTGAGATACATTAAATGAAAAATAACGCCCTAGGGCGTTATGAATATCTATAACGCCCTAGGGCATTATAAAATTATAATACAACCCAAAACAAGCAAATTATGATAGCGTTATTGACAAACAAAATGCGTTGCTATGCAACGGCGGCGTTTACAAACAATTTTGATTTTTACCCTCTTTTAAATCAAATCGTTCTGAAGATAATAGATGTCAAATTAATAAATCGTAAATGTCAAAAAAAAAATTCGAATTAAATAACAGACTTGCAGGACATTAAACGTTGAAGGCACCACGGGTGTTATAGGATAATGACGCCCTCGGTCGACGTACACTCCCTCGGGCCAGAGGCCCTCGGGATTGTACACTGCCGACCTCGGTGCGTTATTATCCTTATAACACCCTTGATACCTTAATAACTATAATGAGCTAGTGAATAACATTATTATGACTTATGACTTATGAGTTACAAATATTGCATTGTGCCTAAATATAAAACTAAGAGTATCACTACAAATATGGTAATTTTACATTCAAGATTCTCCAAAATTAGTTCGTAGACAGATGTCAGCAAGAGGTTAAGACATTATGTCTACTTTAGATAAATTATCCGACTAACGGATGTCGTTATTGACTTCACGCCAATAAGAAACCGTTTGCAGTCACGTGGTTTTGTTTACAAATTAAGGCATAATCTAAATATTAATTTTTTCTGAAATCGATCGGCAATGTCTACATTTTCGGCGCGATTTCAGATCGAAAAATGCACAATTCCAGTATTTTAGTCCGTTGCTAAGAAACTATCTGAAAACAGATCGGAAAAGATCCGTTGCCAAGCAACGATCAACAAAACCGTACGGGAATGTTACTTCCCGGCCTAGGCCGGGAAAGTAACATTCCCGTACGGTTTTTTATGTATATTTTAATAAATAATAAATACACGCAGACAAACCAACTCACATTAAAACTGCATTTATTAGTAAGCAGTTAGATTGTAATGAAGAATTGTTATGCATTAATACAAATTCCTTAATTTATAATAATATTGATTGTGTTTTCAGAAAAAATAGTCTGTGTACTTCGGTGTGAAAGCACATTCACGGACTTCGATGCTTGTTGGGCGTCTGGGAATGTATTGCTTTCACACCTAAATACAGAATATATTATTACGGAAAAGAAAGTTTATTTTGATTTTCGTTTGTTATAATCGTTTTCTGAGTAATGGAAATTAAGAGCAAATCACTTTTTCAGGCGTTTTAAAATTTCATGGATCTTCCCTATTGTTCCTTGTCTTTGAGACAAAAGCGGCCGACGCGACCACCGACATATTAGACCTCGTTGGACGCGACGGCCAGCGCAGCGTTGACATATTTAGTACTAGTAAACGAATAAGTACGTAGTATGGATTAGAATATGTAACGCTCCACAATAAAACACCCATTCGAGGTCAAAAAATATTTTTTTGAGATTTTTGTGCAATTTTACTTTTTTGAAATTTATAAAAAGGTCAAGTCTTAAAATTGACCGCTGAACTAGTCGACCCTTACATGACGGTACAGAGGAGACTGCGGTAAAGGGAGGTATGCGTAAGAGCGTACCTCTCTTTCGTAGTATCAGTACAGTAACGACAAAAAAATTTTTTAAAATTTTTATTGTCCAAATAGGCTTAAAATGTCATGAAACGTCGAGATTTTAAGTTTGAGCGAAAAAAAAATTCTGTCTGTCGGTCTGTCTGTAACTTTTTTTTGTGCGCACGTTTACTCTGGAACCGTTTAAGATATTGACTTGAAATTTGGTACCCATATGTACTTTAACGAGATATAGAACTAGATTATATTTTCATCTTGTTCCGTCGAAGGGTTGGGGGGTAAATTGGGGTAAATTTGGGGTAAATAGGTCAATCAAGCAGGTAAGAGTCCATAAAATTGGTATTTAGTTTATACAAGAGAAGCTAAGGTCTCAAAAAAAAATTTTGGCATTAGCCACCCCCATTACCAACCCCACCCCCACCCCCTTATTAAAGGGGATGAAAAAAATTGTGATTTAGTGTACCTACAGGAACCAGAAACCTCAAAATATTTTTTTACTTCATCCACCCCCACTACCACCCCCTATCACCACCCCCACCCCACTACCGATGTGGGGTATCGTTTTATGGGTTTTTGGGGTAGAGGATTTCAAATATTATATTATTAAAGTTCCATAAACAATTATTTTCACATACAAAGTTTTTTTCGTTGTGAGTGACTTGGATAGAGAATCTGGATGTGGAAGTAGTGATTCCTTGGGCAGCGGTTTTTTAATACATATATGAGTTGAAGAGCCACACTATGTCATTAAGGATAGGATTTTGCAGAGTGAAAGGGAAATATGCGTTTATTTTCGGTTTATTAAAAACATTTAAAAATTCATTAATGGTATAATCTTTAGTTTCAGATACTTCCCATTGCTCTAAGGAATACAACCATATACAGTTTTTTTCATAAATTTTGTATATAGTTAAATGCCATACTCTAATAAAATATAGACTATTTTCATTGACAAACTACGATATTCAAATTCAACTGAAATTAACAATAAAAAACCGCTGCTCAAGGAATCACTACTTCCACATCCGGATTTTCTATCCAAGTCACACAACGAAAAAATTTTGTATCTGGAAAAAATTGTTTATGGAACATTAATAATATAATATTTGAAATCCTCTACCCCAAAAACCCATAAAACGATACCCCACATCGGTAGTGGGGTGGGGGTGGTGACAGGGGGGGGGGAGTGGGGGGTGGATAAAGTAAAAAAATATTTTGAGGTTTCTGGTTCTTGTACATACACTAAATCACATTTTTTTTTCATCCCCTTTAATAATGGGGTGGGGGTGGTAATGGGGGTGGCGAATGCCAAAATTTTTTTTGAGACCTTAGCTTCTCTTGTATATACTGAATACCAATTTTATGGACTCTTACCTGCTTGATTTACCTATTTTCCCCAAATTTACCCCAATTTACCCCCCAACCCTTCGACGGAACATGATAGAAATATAATCTAGTTCTAGATCTCATTAAAGTACATATATGTACCAAATTTCAAGTCAATATCTCAAACAGTTCCAGAGTAAACGTGCGCACAAAAATAGTTACAGACCGACAGACAGAAATTTTTTTTTCGCTCAAACTTGAAATCTCGACGTTTCATGACATTCTAAGCCTATATGAACAATAAAATTTTTTAAAAATTTTTTTGTCGTTACTATACTTCCACTGGATGTGGAAGTAAAATATATATAGTTGTATTCGTTAGAACAATAGCAATTATTTAAAATAGTTTTAAAGATTATACTATGTTTGGTTTTTTAATTATTTATAATAAATCGAAAATAAACGCATATTTCCCTCTCACTCTGCAAAATCCTATCCTTAAGGAAAGAGGAAAAATGTCACTGATACATATCTTAAAGAGCACCTGCAAAATCGAAAATTCGAGCCTTCGGGAGCGTACGAAAAATTAAATTTTTTGACTTTCGGCGAAATCGATGACCTACTTATTATGATAGA
The DNA here is from genome assembly GCA_936432065.2 of Rutpela maculata. NCBI lineage: Eukaryota > Metazoa > Arthropoda > Insecta > Coleoptera > Cerambycidae > Rutpela > Rutpela maculata. Next base: position 107,541,599 of record OW386286.2, read on the forward strand.
TTGAATTGAGTTATGGCACACACGCTGTTTTTGGATTTTAAATCGTGTTTTGTAATTGCTCCACAAAAACTGTTGAATAATGAATATGAAGTCTTGTGGTGGGTCGTAGCCCATTGAGTAATGAGTTATTACCCACTGCAGTGGATAATGGACTCTAATACTTGTTCAAAAACGTATCTATAATTAATGAATTATTCAATAGTCGTAGAAAAAAACGTTTTCAATGGTAAAAAAAGAAAATAATAAAAATCGATACATAATGAAGTAATTTATGTACCTATCCGACACCTGTTAGGTATTTAATTACACAGCGACACAAAAAAAAGTGGTCTGGCCTGGGGACCAGACCAGTGTATCCTTATGTATTTGGACCCGTTGAAACTGAATCCGAATTCAGAATTGTCAGATTACTTCTTTTTTCACCTCTAACCCCAAAAAAACTCTAAACCCTAAAAAGTGGTTTGACCTGCGGACCATACCAATGTATCCTTATGTCTTTTGACCCTCTGAAACCGAATCCGAAGTCAGAATTGTCAGATTCGCTCATTTTCACCCCCAACCCCAAAAATCACCCCCTCCCCCAAAAAAAGTGGTCTGGCCGGCGGATCAGAACAGTATATCCTTATGTATTTGGACTTGCTGAAACCGAATCCGAAGTCAGAATTGTTAGATTACTCCTTTTTTCACCCCTAGCCCCCAAAAAACACCCACCCCAAAAATGGTCTGTCCGGAGGACCATACCAGTGGTAATGTATCCTTATGTATTTGGTAAGGACATACTGGTCTGGTCCACTTTTTTTGTTTTGGGGGTGTTCTTTGGGGTCGGGGGTGAAAAACGACCGTGGTTGTCTACTCTGTCACTCAACTATTACAATTATGTTTATTTTTAAGTCCCAATCTACACATTCCTAGAAATAACAGCGATAGCGCTTCCAACAGCAAAATATCAAACAAAAATATCAAACCACAAATGGCGACTGTAGCACTATTATAGATCTTGATATGATACAACCATGCATTTTCCAACGAAATCGACGTTCCAAACTTCTAAAACTCTTTCTAACTCCACGCAAGACGCACAGGCAACTCCTAAATGAACCTTACCCCACCATTTTCCAAACCTACCCCACCCTCATCATTCCCCAGATAACCACCCCCGTTCAAACCAGCCACACCTAACTCCACTCCACAACAAAATATTTTTCTTCAACTCACGAATACTAGTTAACTTCTTCTTTTAGCCATTACCATTACCATTACAAAGCTGTTTATTTATTTTAGCTATATACATTATTTCAGTTGTTTTATTTCATGTATCTCATTACTTCCACATCCAGTGGAAGTATAGTAACGACAAAAAAAATTTTTTTAATTTTTATTGTTCAAATAGGCTTAGAATGTCATGAAACGTCGAGATTTCAAGTTTGAGAAAAAAAAAATTTCTGTCTGTCGGTCTGTAACTTTTTTTGTGCGCACGTTTACTCTGTAACCGTTTGAGATATTGACTTGAAATTTGGTACACATATGTACTTTAACGAGATCTAGAACTAGATTATATTTTCATCTTGTTCCGTCGAAAGGTTGGGGGGTAACTTGGGGTAAATTTGGAATAAATAGGTAAATCAAGCAGATAAGAGTTCATAAAATTGATATTTAGTATAGACAAGAGAAGTTAAGGTCTCAAAAAAATTTTGGCATTAGCCACCCCCTTACCACCCCCCATTATTAAAGGGGATGAAAAAAAAAGTGATTTAGTGTGTGTACAAGAACCAGAAACCTCAAAATATTTTTTTACTTTATTTGAGTTTATTTTTTGCATCCAAGTGTTTCGAAATTACCTTTAAAGTTTAAAATGCATTTTTTTAAAGTAAGTGCTTTAAATGAGCAAAAAAATTTGAGCATCTACATTTTAACGAAAAACTGTATTTGAGATAATTCTTTTAAATTACTAGCTAATTAGAGTAACAAAATGGCGACTTTTTTATACAAGGTGTAACGCAACTTACCCGAAAAATTTTAACCATACATGCACCTTTAAATAAGAAGTCAATTTCTTAAAAAAAAAAAAATAATAATAAAAGTCCAACACAGAAAAAGATACAAATTGTTAAAGTTAAAAATTGATGAAAATGGTAATTTATTGAACTCTACTTAATTGAAGAACCGTTATATTAAAAAAAAGGATGGAAAAAAATTAAAAATTTTTTTTTTTAATTTTTAAAAATTTTTTAAAAATCAAATTAAAAATTTTAACTTTAAATAGTAGGTTATTTTAACATTTCCATTAATTTGTAACTTTAACAATGTGTATCTTTTTCTATGTAGGACTTTTATTAAATTTTCTTTAAGAAATCGACTTCTTATTTAAAGATGGTTAAAATTTTTCGGGTAAGTTGCATTACATCCTGTATAAAAAAATATAAATACGCAAATTTTTCCGTCATAACTTCTTTATCTCTTCTGCTACAGAAACGAGTAAAAAATAATTTGAAAGCGCAATTAATTGTCTTTAATTTCATTTCTTAGCATGCGTAACGTAGGTGTCACGATTTCTAAAATATTTAACATTTAAACTGTATTTTTCGTCTCATAAACGTTCGGACGCCATTTGTTAACTTTCATATCTCCGAAACTATTAAATAAATAAAAAACCGAAATTCATTATCAGTTTATGAGCTTTATTTTTGGTATCTAGCCATTTTTAAATAAAGCAAATGTTTATTGAGATATTTGGAAAAGGAAAAAAAGATATACGTTTTATCGAAAATACCTTTATAGTTTAAACTGTAATTTTTTCTAAAGCAAGTGCTGTATACAAACGAAAAAAATTGAGCATTTTCGTTATGCTATATATTAATGAGAGACAGTGTTTAAAATTCCTTTTTTTATTATTTACTGGCTAATTACAGTAACAAAATGGCGACTTTGTTATTAAAAAAAATGTGAAGACGCACATTGCTTCGGTCATAACTTCTTTGTTTTTTATGGTACAGAAACAAATTAAAAAACAGTTGAAAGCTTAATTAATAACATATTATTCTACCTATTAGCATTCTTGACGTAGTCACAGTTTCCGAGATATTTAACTCTCACTCTAAATAGTTATGATCACCTGGATGCTAAATATAAACTTAAATATCTCCGAAATTAATAAACTTACATCAATAAACAAAAAATATAATTAATTCTCAGTTTGTACTTTCTGTAGTTGGTCTGTAACATTTTTTCGATAAAGCAATACTTTTCGAGATACTGGACGAAAGCTGTTTGGAAATAGTTTTATTTTAAGCTAAAATCGCAATTTCGAAGTCGTTATAACTTAAAAACTATCAATTTATGTGAAAAATTGCATAGAACCTTTTCTTCTTAAAATTTGATTCTTTTTCAGCTACAATAAATATATATATTTTTTAAGTGCCACCCCCTGAGAAGGGGTGGCGGCTTAGCAAGCGCCCGCACAATATAGAAACTTTTCTGTGAAGCATTTACTATTATACTGCCAAAAATGAACGAAATCCGTTCAATATGACATTATTCCGAAGTTTTGCATATTTTTTACCTCTAGGTACTGTACTAATTGTACTATATATAGTGTAACAATAGTTATATAAAAACACAAGCGTAACAAACGCCCGGAGGACGTGCTGCGTCCATGTTTTGCCTGGTGGTGAGCCTGGAGATCTCAAACAATTTTTAAGATTACTTGCATGCATTTCTGCTGGAGATTAAACGCTTTTAAGTTAATATTGCCGAGGCTTAAAGCAGGAGAATATAAATTCGAGGAAGTATGGATGTGCTAGCTATATGCAGGAAAATCAAAGATAAAAACCTGCCTTAAATAATTCGTGGTGAATAGATAAAAACCGTGATGTTTTGTGAGCAATAAGAAATTGTACGAAATACTTCTTTTAGTCATTCATATTTACACAAATAGCCAGAAAGAGGAGTACCAGTTATTTCTTAAGCGTCATTATTATCCAAACGGTTTAAAAGTATATAGGTACTTCCGCACTTCTTCGACAAAGAGTGCAAGGCCACTGCAAGTTCGTGTATTGTCTATATTTTTTGTAATCGCAGCACCGCAGTTTCGAATAATGATTTTTTTAAAAACTTGATATCCTTGAGCCTTTTCCGTGAGTCTTGCAGGAAATTGACCTTAAATAAATAGTGAAGATATTATTAGCATTAGCCGTCAGTTTATACTTGCCTCAAGCAGTAATGAACAATACAAAGTTCATTAAAAGAATTCTGTAATTGTTTACCATGACACGTTCTTACAAAATTAATCATGGCTTTAAATAGTTAACGCTAATTTAAGTACAACATTGTTATTAATTTGTTGTCATTATCACAATATCCCTAACAATATAGAAATATAGACTGGGCACTAGGTAGTTTTACCTCCGAATAGGCCTAGAAATTTTGTAAACTGGATAAATCTGTCGATTTTAGTGTTCTTAATTACATACTAGATTTGCAACTACGCTGTTCGAACCGCCATATCGACAAAATATGTTGTATCAAGCGCAACCTGCGGCAAAAGCAGCATCAATAACAGTATATTCTTTCGCCTTAAGTTGTCCTCTCCAAAAAGACGAAGGTATTGATCGCTAGAACCGCATTCTGAGGTGACCAAAACCATATTCAACATATCTTTGGCACCCACAGTTGCAGCTATAAGACAATATTCACTAAGAACCTGTCATCAAGTTCAATAGTAGTAGTTAGACATCTGCGCCCACTGGTGCAGCCAGAAAATTCATTTGGGGGGGGGGGGGGGGGTGGGCAATAGAACCGGCCTCTCCAGAGGATGAGGAAAACTTTTCAGAAAATTGTTGTAAACGGGTGTGTATAGATTCCTCTACTAGATAATATTGGCATTAATTACAAAATATTTATTTCAAGGGATAGTTTGAATACTGCTTTGTACTGATAGAGATTATGCGTCTGTCTGCGCCAATTGAATTTTTCCGGCGTCGGCGCGGCATACCTGTGTTGATAAAACGTTGATACATCGATGTAAGCATGGGTTTCACCATCTTCTAGATATAATGGTCCAAAGTAGCTCCACGCAATACTTTTTTTTTGAACTATCAACTAGCACTTAAGATTTGAAATCGTATGATTCACCTATTTAAATATGTTATTTTTGCTTTTCCCCTCCGTTGCCTAATATTTCATAAGTAATAATATAAATATGTTGAAATAATAAAATATCTAAATACACTTAGTTTCTTTATTTTTAAAAGGGTTTTAAATTGGTACTGTAATTTTGTAGAAGTTACGGATATGAGAGAAGTTAAGTTGATGTTGATCTCAAAAGTTTATGTCGAGAGAAAATTAAAATTTGTATTTGGTTTATGTTTGGAATAATCTTATTTGAAAAGCGAACGAGAAATCTTTTGCGTCCATTCTGTTTTGCCCTCCTTCCATAGAATATTCAGCATAAGACAAGATATTTGCTGTATACGTACAAATATTTCACATGATAATATATAGACACAAAAGAAGCAAAAAAGTCTTATAATATTTTTGCTTTACTCCAACGGTTTTGTTTAAATGAATTATTTTTTAAAAATACGATATTTTCAGGCCACAAGTTCAATGTCTTCTTGTAACTTACATCTGCCTTGTTATTATATTTATTGTATTAATTAGTAAGACATAAAAAACGTTTAAAAAACGCCAGGGCGACGTCTCTTTCATAAAAGAAATCCTCCGCTGTCGGCATCTGCGGTTCAAAGAAAATATTCATACTTTATTGTTTAGCCGTAGATAAGATCGCCGCTTCCAATCATACATTGTTGTCAATGTATTCAATTTATCTAGTTTTAAAGTAAAAATAATAAAACGGTGTAATAAACGAGGTGATGAATTAAGTGTTTATTGAAATTAAATTAACCGCTATTAATTTAATAACTACAGCGGTTAAAGAAATTTTCTATAATAAATTTTAAAGAATGGTAATTATTTAATCTCATCGTTAAAATACATTTTTTTGCAAACAACAAATTACTGAGATCGGTAAAATTTCTTCAATAAAGACACAATAAGGTTTAAAAGGACACGGACTTCCTACTTTTTCTAATAAAATAAAATCTATGGAATAATTGTGATTTTTGAGAAATTGCCATGGCAATGTGTAAATTAATATTAAATGTCAGTTTGGCGTGAATTTCTTAGAAACATAGTAGCCTTTTATTTGCATGAGGATCAGGTCACTTCTGAGTTTAGTCACATAATTCAGCACTTTTTCATATTTTATTTACAACTGATCTAAATTCAGAAGTAATCAGGTCAGATCCCCCCTTCCCGATGCTGCTTCACCCCGCACAGGATACTCACTTCTGAACTTTTAGTTAGTTAAGTGGTGGGGTAGAAGTACCAACTTTTTGGCAGTTTTTTCGTAGAAATTCTAACCTAAAAATATCGAAGAATGAAATGCTACGTACAATCCTACAAACCAAGAATATTAAATTAACTTTTTGGTTGTCAAAACTCAAAACAAAACTGTTTTATTTTATTTGCTTCAAGTCAGGTCAATTTTGACCAGGTCAGATGTGACCCAAGTGAACTAATCCTCATGCAAATAAAAGACTACTAATAAAAATAAGGAAGATCTTTTTTCTTTCCTAGGAAAACATTCAGTTGATAATGTGCGAACTACCAAGGTCGTCACTAACAATGGAGATACATATGTCAGTTGTGAAACCGCTTCAATATCTCTTGTTGGACTTACTTGCACTCCTTTTGATGAGGCATATGGGTGGATTATAGTGCACACAAGAGATGCAGTCATCCACGGGGCATGGGCCAAAATCATAAGAACCGTGGATACTGATGTTCTGGTTCTTGCCATATATTTCTTCTTTGTATTAAGAACTTTGGGTCTTGAAAAACTATGGATTTCATTGAACTTTGGACAGAAACAGAGATACATTCCTGTTCACACCATTGCCCTGGAGCTTGATTCAGAGAAATCGTTAGCTCTGAGGGGCTTCCACGCATTCACAGGATGTGACACTGTCTCAGCATTTGCATACCATGGTAAACTCAGGGTCTGTAACACATGGGAGTGCCACGATAAAGTTACTTCTGCTTTTATTGCAATTTCAAGTCTACTTCGAAAATTGCAAACGGATGTGCTACATGAACAATTTGTAGTTTGCATATACCACAAAAAATCCTTGGACTCTGGATAAGGCGAGACATATTCTCTCTAGTTCTGAAGAAGAGCTGTTTGACCGACTCCCTCCAACACCAGAAGCACTCCAACATGGTTTGAGAGCTGTTTATCAGGGCGGCCATATTTGGGTCAGTGCATGAACCCACATGCGGACATTCCCAGTCCAGATAATTGGGGATGCACGAAAGTTGAGTTAAACAGGCTAGTGAAGTGGACATCTCTTCCCACGATATGGCAGTGTTGTCGTGATCTTGTAATGTACAGTTGTAAAGCAGCGTGCTCAAGTTGCAGCTGTAAACGCTCCCTAGTAGAATGTGTACCTCTCCTGACATGTTCGTAGATGATATAGAATTGGGTTTTGATTGGATTTGCATACCAACCAATAATTTACAATTCACTTTGTTTTCCAAATTTTTGTGGCGTTTCTTTAAAAATATTTGTCTTTCATTTACTACACCCTCTAATTGGAATTCAACTTAAAATTTATAGAAAAACATTAAATGATATTTATCAGCCGAAAAAGAAAAAAAATCACCATACAATAATTATTTCACTGTGATCATTTTGGTCGCCATGTTGAGTCCTATGGACTCCTGACAACATTTTAGGGCATTTTTTTTAATTCAGCATCCATAAAGACATATAATTAATTAGGCACCTAAGTTTATTATATAAAAATATTTTAAAAAATTTTAATTTTATGGGTGCCATTTTGGGAAACATGATGTTAGAGGGACAGGTTTCAGGTGGCTCCCCTTCCTAAACGTCGACAATGGGTCTGGACAGGATGCATGGCGAGTTTGGTGCTTTCTGCAAAAAGTGCAGTTTTTTTTTTTGCTTACTCGGCCGACTACTTTATGTTATCTTTACCAGTTTGTGGATAAAAAAAACTTCTTTCACAACAGATGTTACCTATTGAGAAAGAGGCTGTTAGCAATACAAGGGGATGACAATCCTCTCCAACTCTTATCATTTGGCTCTTCCAAAGCTGCAATTTCCATTGTAGTAGCAATAATTAACATGTCTGCATTTCTTCCTATTTTTAAAAATGAAAAAATTTACCAAAAACTTTTCTGTGACCATAGAATTGAAGTTTTGATAATTTGAGAGAAATTCTTAACGAGACGTTGTTGCAGTCATGATTCATCAAAATACACTGGCAAAAATCTATTGTAGGAGCGAAGGTGGGGGTAGATTCTACAGTCGTATTTGTGGATGGTTGCAATGTGATGTTGGACTATTTGCAAGAGGAGTTTTATTCAAGGTTAGTTTGCATTTTCTAGGAATGAAAGGTGGTTGTGATATTTGGATAGAAGTTTGTTGGGTTGGAATAAAAGCTTTGTCAGTTCGAATATCTTATCTAACCGTTGGGGGGGGGGGGGAGTGAGGACGGGGTTTCTTGGGAGACTGAATTTTTGTTCTGGCTGTAGGAAATGAGATAGGAGATGACGATTTTTTTTTGTTATTAGTTGCCAGCATAACCGTCAGAAACAGTTAATGATTTTAGTCTGGATGTAGGAGATGTGGGAATGACCGACGATTCCGATTTTGAAGAAGCTAGGCTAGTATAAGTGAGGTTTCGGTTTGATGTGTAATTCATTGTCAACGTAACTGTCAGAAACAATTAATGATTTTGTTATCAAGTAGTGCAGTAAGTGAATATCTTCACACAATAGCGATTAGCGATATAATTACCGATATAATAGCTATATACTCTTCTTGCATGAATTGTTCATATCCTTACTAATTCATGCAAATAAGGCGAGATAAAGGAAAGAAAGTTGGAAAGCTGAAAATGTGCATAGGCCTTTGTTTTGACGTTCTAAAGATGGGATGAATTTTTTTTTGCAAATATCTCGCTTCATATGCATCCCATGTCATCCAAACTTGTAGAGCATGCATTTTTTAGTATGATTAACCGTTTTCAAGATATATAAAAATAATATTTTTATTTTATCATTAACATTGTAAAGTGTACTATGCATCTGGCTCCGCAGTTTACGTGGCGTTATCCTATACGCGAATGCTCGCTTCCCACTCTCCGCGCTGTATCTCGAAATGCATATAACCAAACTTGTAGAAAGTTGTATGTTCTACAAGTTTTATAATAACCTCTAATTTTCGGGACCTTTGACGTTCAATATCTTGAGTAGCGGACACGAGATCTTATGAGACTTTTCAACGCATCTTTAAAACGTCAAAACAAAGATCTATGCAAATTTTCAACTTTTCGACTTTCATTCCGAGGTTAATCCTCATTCGACTGGGATATACTATTATTTTGCACCGAAACCGTTCCCCTTGTGAACAAAGGTAAAATAATATTTTTCGTATAAAATTAAATTCTGTACAATGATGCAATATAGATCTCAAGATATTCGGAAAAAAATATTTTGACAGCCATTTTTGCAATATGGCGTCCGAAATTTACACTGAACCATTCAGGACTTTAAGTCTTTTAAACTACTCGCCACCTAAGGATCTTTGCAAAAAATCAGCTTTGTTCAAATTATTTCAGCTATTTTTTTGTATTATCCTCATATTCTTAAGTAATTATAGAAAAAATAATTGTACCATATGCATGCAGAAGAAAATATGCTCTTTCCAATGTTGCCCCAACGAGCCTATTGATGGAAAATTTTAAAAATTGGCCAAACAGAAAACAGAACAATAACTAATTCAATCAACTCTTGCTTGTATCATTTAAAAAAAACACTGTTTAAACAGCTGCATACAATACTCGAAACTTTTTACCTACTGTCGGTTATTGTGTAAATGTTGTCTTCTAAAATAACGCAATCATAAAATTATGAAAGTGTGAAAATATTATAGATCATTAAACTTTAATTAATAACAATGATTAATCAGTGAAGGTCCATAAACATATTATGTCGCAAATTATTGATGTTAATTAATTAAATAAAATTATGAAATTTGGACGAAATAAAAGCTTTGGTAAAATTAGCAAATATAATTACTTATGTACCAAGGGTGGTAAGTGCACTTTTTTGGTCGAGAATACAGTTTGCAAACCGAGGCCCGTAGGGCCGAGGTTTGCAAGTATTCGAGACCAAAAAATCGCACTGTACGCGGTGCACATTATATTTTTCGTCATACCCATGAATCATTAAACTAGAAAAAATCTAGTGGAAAACTATAATTATTTAAGTGAAATTTCATATTTGCTAAGCAAATAGTAAAGGTAGCGATGATGCTTGGAATATCCATGGCAACCGTCAATAAAATAAATTTAGGATGCGACTTCTATTCAAATGACAACTACTGTCAGGATAAATTAAATCATATTATTATAATAGCTCTGAACAGTTTTGAAAATAATGTCGGGTATAGAAGATATAGCAAGTAAGGCGTTTCTAGATTTATTTCCAAAAAAGTTGAAATATTTAATTTAGTATTTGTTATATAAAGGAGAACATTTTCCCAAATTTACTTTATTTCCCTAGGGACGTTATGAAAAATAACGACCCGTTGCCAATGACAACAAGCATTTGGTACATAAATCATCAATGGTACATAAAACAATGAAATTCGAGTATACTTACGAGGGATGAGTGACGAAAGCCATATAAATATTACTTTTTTGGATACATTGTTACAAATAAATATTTAAGTACTAGCTGACCCAGCAAACGTTGTTTTGCCATATAAATTATAAATTTTTGTCCAAAAAATAAAAATAAAATTTCTGGATAGGGCCACCCTTATCACCTAGGGGTATAAAAAACAGCCTACGACCTATTCTCAGACCTACCAAATATACACCAAAAATTTCATAAAAATCGGTCAAGTCGTTTCGGAGGAGTTCGATAACAAACACTGTGACACGAGATTTTTATATATTAGATATCAAGGTTATTTTTCTACATTTTCATGTCATGTATGATTTTAATAGTTTTCATCTTTCTTTTGTATGTACGACTTTTGATTTTATTACACGAAGTAAGCGAAAAAGCTTTGCAAACGAAGCCGTGTTTAAACAGTGCTCTAAAATTGCATAATACGTAATCTTACTTTATTTTAATAAAATATAAGTAATTACTAGACTAACCCCGTCGACATTCGACGGAGTGGGGATGTTTGAAAATATATCCCAGAAGTTATTCTTTAGACACACACCTTTAAACTTGCTACCGGCATACAGGTTTTCAAGAAATTCGGAGCCCTGATTTAATGTAATAATCTGACTTTTTTATAGAGAAGCTCTTAAAAAACAATGTAGATACCACAAACTTACATTGTCAAATATATATCATCCGCCGGCTATTGTCGGGTTTAACACTCATTTTATTCTTTTGGTGACCCCACTGTATATCTCTGTCACAAAAACTAAAGCAGATTTTCTCCTTAGCAATTAAATGTCAATTAAAAATATTATTTCCATAACGTATTTTTCCTTAATTATTTTTTAGGGTGTCTATATTTTTCATTCAAAAGATACCATGTTTTTTCCATGGTAATACACGTCAACTATTTGCTAAATATTATATTTTTGTAAATATAGAGCCAACAGATCGACAGACAGACAAATTGAATGACTGAATTGAAAGAGCTTAATTTTCAAGATCTAGATAATCTAAAATGGGAAAATCCTGAATAACCTAGGATAATGATTTTTCACGATTACAATACTTCCCTTCGGTAAGCGGATGTAAAGAATTTGCAAAATTATTTGCAAAAATCTTTTACTCTGTTTGATACTTCCTGTTTATCAACTATTTTGTTCTTTTCGGTCACCACTTTGTATTTTTTTTTCACCAAAATTGTATTCGGTCTTCTTCCTTCTCAACTACACTTCAAACATTATTTTCCTGTCGTTTTGTTTTTTTTTTAAGAGTAACTACAATAAGTATAACCTTTTTTCTTTTGTGTTAACTGAGTTGAAAATACGACTGTCCTCCGCATTTTTTTCATTATTATATTTTTTAGCACAACTTTAGATAGAGGATCTTGCACAGCATTGGAAACTGAATCTTGCATAAAATATTAGATACTGGATGAAAATCTAAAACACTATAATGCCCCTGCATCACCATTGACAGCTAAAAGTCAGTTACCTACAAATAACATTTCCCGTATCATCGTCAAATCGTTCCTTATCTCTCTATACTCCCGAAATAAATAACACAGACACAAAAAAAAAGTTTTTTTATGTACTGGAGATGCGACAAGTTTTTTCTTATGTATTTTAATCTGTTGAATTTGAATTTCATATTAGTTTTATCCGATTGGTTAAAAAAAATGGTTAAAATTCAGAAAAACTTCCAAATTAATGCGTAAAGGACCCCGCACTATGGAAATTGTGTTTAGGCCAAATTTGTTCATATTACAGAAATTTTTGGGTCTTGAGGTCATGGGCACCACGTTGCTCCAAATGCCTTACTTTCGTAGTTACGGATGCTTGAATGTCAATAACACAGGTTTACAAAAAAAGGTCTTGTCTAAAAACGTGCTGTGTTTTAAATATTATATATACTACTTCTCATCTAACTTTTTTGAAGTATTATGACACGCTGAAACCAATTTTGGACACAAAGAAATTCTTCTACCTCGTCAGTTTTTCTCTACCACCCCTTTTATCCCCTAAAAATGGTAAAAGAAATTGTCATAAGGTTCTGATATAACTTTTCTGAAGTATTTTGACACGCTAAAGCCAATTTTGGACACAAAAAATGTTTCTATCGTGTCAGTCTTCCGTTACCACCCCTGTCATCCCCTAAAAAGGCCTTGAAAAGGTCTTATCCTGATGTCCTCATCTAACTTTTCTGAACTCTTTTGACGCGTTCAAGCCAATTTTGGACACGAAATTTTTTTTATCGTATTAGTTTCCCTCTACCACCCTCATCCCCTAAAAATTTTTCACGTTCATTGGTTTCAGCGCGTCAAAATACTTCAGAAAAGTTAAATCAAAACCTTAAGACAAGACCTTTTTTTTCCATTTTTGGGGGGATAAAAGGAGTGGTAGAGAAAAATTATTTTCAACGCATCAAAAATACTTAAAAAAGTTAGATCATAACTCTGGGACAATACTTTTTTTTGCCCTTTTTTAGGGGATGGAGGTGGAGGAAAACTGACAAGATAGAAAAATTTTGTGTATCCAAAAACCTGTGTTATTAACATTCAAGCATCGTTAACTCCAAAAGCTTTAATGCTCTTGGAGCAATGTGTCTATGGAGGCTTCTAGTCAGAACCCCAAGTCCTACAAAATCCTGCAATATGAACAAATTTGGAATAAACCTAATTTCCATAAGATTAGTGCAGGATCTTTTACGCATTAATTTAAAAGCTTTTCTGAATTTTAACCAATTTTTCGAGCCAATCTGATTCAGCAGACCAAAATACATGAATTGTCGCATGTCTAGTACATAAATAATTTTCTTTTGTGACTAATGCAATGCAATTCAATATGAGGTTCGAATTGTGATTTCCGAGCGAACGGACGCTTCCGAAAAACTCTGCCATTAAAACGTGAAAACGTCCGCTAAAAGTCCGCTAAATTTGATAAAAATTAGGTGAATTTACAGATTAAAGAATTCCACGCAAATCGATATATCATAACAAAAGAACAAAATTGAAATAAAATTAATATTTGAAAATAACTAATACAGAGTATTTAGTGGCAGAACCGATAGTTCAGTGCTATGCATAAAGAAACAAGCTTAAAGGACCAGGCAATACACAAGAGGAATAGATAAGCTAAGTATCTTCTCATTTTTAAAGTACCACCCAAGTTTATTTATCCAACTTTATTTATGTCTTAATGATTAACAAGTGTCTGCCGCATAAAACCATTGCAATGCTTTTTAGGTCCAAGCCCCTAGCTAAATACAAAGTGTAAAAAATATAACTTTTGAGGTACATACCTGGGACGTGCGATTAGTGATTAATTTCGTACTTAATTTGTGTTTGCATTAAAAAGAGTGTGATTTTGTGGTGTTGCGTACTTTTTTGCAAACTGTTAAGGTGTCAAGTAAGCGACAGGTTTGAGGAATAATACATATCTTGGGAAGTGCAATTAGTGATTAATTACGTACATAATTTGTATTTGTATTAAAAAGAGTGTTTTTGTGGTGTTGCATTCTGCATCATAAATGCTGTAATAAACTGGTGAGGGGCTGATTCAAACGACTTTCTTCGAAAATATGAGAAGTGATTATACACATCGTCGACCGCTGTCACCGTAAATTTATAGCAAGGCAATAATGGTATTATTTCTTAAGAAAAACAAAGTTTCTTAGATAAACAAGCGTTGACTTGGGTAATAAATGGACAATCTGATCAGTGGCGTACTATTGGCTTAATACGCCGGGGGCTGAATTTCTTGCAGTTCAGTGGAAATGCATAGTTTTTCTCAGGAAATGGTATCTATACACAAGAATGATGAATCGAATACAGAACATAGGACCACAAAATCAAAGAAACGGGGGAACGAGTCAGGGGCAGTAAAGCGGCGGCAGGGGGGCATACAGAAAAAATGATAACACATACACGAGAAGAGGTTTACCACGGCAACAGTGGAGATAAACTGGAGGAAGAAGAGAAAGCAAAAAATGAATGAATCAAATTAATACAAGAAGACCCTTCAATAAGCCACCATCCAAGGAATAAATGCTAGAAATCACGGTAATGATAATAATTAAAATTAAACTCGAAATAATCAATGAGGTATTGTTGATATACTGCGTCAGAGCTGAGTTCGCACAGCACTTCAGCGGAAGTAGGCCTAGTGAAGGTTTCTTTCAGAAAAATGATGTTCTCTAAGAAAACTCACACATACGTCGATAATCTACTAATCGATGCAGAAGAAGAAGAGTTGGACCAGCGGAGAGGAACACGAAATAGATGAATATTCCCTAAGAACACCGAACAAATTGAAGTACCTAGAAACAGACCGGACGAACCAGCTGGAGCGGAGAGAAACAGTAAAGGAGAGAATCAAAACGGTACAAGGGTAACATACCGTTCATTGAGAAAAATAAACTGTCATAGGACCTTACCAAATGTATGTACATAGCCGTCATATGGACAACGATGATATATGGAGTCAGAAACGCGGCAACAACAAAAGCCAACAGAAGAAGTTTTTGAGAAGAGCAGAAAGGGCATTGTCCAACTAAAACAACAAGGCGAAAACAGCGACACAATACATCAATATTATAGAAATACACGCAATAAAGTATTGGGGACATACCCAAGGAAGGGACCCAACAGATTTACTAAAGAAAGCGCTAGCACCGCACAGAAACAAACTAAAAATAGGGAGACCATGCTACAGTGGAGAACGACAATTGAAAGGATCAGGATCAACAAATGAACACCACTAACAAATCGCAAGGATATATACTCTACCACAATCGGAAACTGAGAAATCAGAAGACTCAGAAAAAAGAAGAAGCAAAAACGCAAAAAGAGGAGCAAAAACACTTCATATTACGACACAACACGACAACATATTTCACAAGAAGAGTCAGAATAGGCAGAAGTCCAGAACCAAACACACAAAAAAGGGAGCTTAAACGCTCCCTCACGACACAATGCGGTAACGCATCTCACAAATACCTACACCTCCCATCCCACATTCCTTTACCATGCGCCATATGGCTCTCGCTGCTGGCAACAAGCATGACCTTAGTCCAACCCACCGTGGACGTAGCAGGCCCAGCTGTATACCTGGGAGTGGCAGCAATGCCTACCGCACGCTGGTAAATCAATCAATCAATGCAATGCAATTCAATATGACCAACATATGCATCATCTAATGATAACAAATCTTCATATTCAGTTAAAATATTAATACGTAGTCTATAAGATGAGTCATCAACAACAAAATCGTCATAACATCTACCAATCACAACGATTTAAATGTTCGTCATTATTAAATAAACAATGAGAAACAGCGCAAAATAAACAGTTGTCGTAGCCTAAAATGGAAATAATATGTCGTTTCATGATGAAAAAAGATTATTCTCCAAATAGTAACATAGAAATGAATAAAACAAAAGTAAAAAAGCGTAAATTTCCTCGATGCTCCCGACTGCAACGTGTGTCGCAGTCGCACGCATTGGCTGCTTCTACTATCAACCATCCTAGAATGGCAAGTGGCTGCGCAGAGAGAGAAGAAATATCGTCACACTCAAAGAAATAGTATGGATAAATTCAACAAAAAAAAAATGGTTAACTAACAATATCGTTAATTTTGTTAAACCAAACTATATTGATGGTATTTTTAAAAAGAGGTGATTGTTATTTTAATTAATAAAAAGTTGTCGTACAACAAAACAAACATTAACTTAAAAAATAGATGAATAAGACTATTATTTTGTTCGTCTGACTATTATTTTGTTGAATTCTGTCAAATTAAACTAGATAATAGTGTATTTTATTTTTAACTATTATCGAATTGTAATTCTAACCCAGTATTAGTTCGCTGTACTATTGTACTTGGTAGACAAACCAATATTATTGTCGTCTTCTAGAAGTTCTAAAAGAATTACCATAAAATTTGCTTGCTTACCACGTAGTCTAATACAGAAATTATTCCCAGATGACGCCACATACAAATCACTGACAATAATCAATCATGCATTATCTTACACTCTTATGAATTTATAGAAAATTAATAACATGATTGCTGTGTTCAAATTCTCTCAGGGATCATCGATATATTTGGATGGATCTTATAAACGATCTCTAATCTTTGGTTTGGGTGGTCTGATGTCTCAATACTGAGATTTTGGCTAACCAAAAAAAACTTCATCATACAATAAAGTGTAGATCAACCTAAAAATTAGTTGGTGAACAAAAAACAAAGTCGTTGTACTATTTAATTGTAGACCAAATTGAAAATGGTTAGTGAACATAAAAAAATGTCATTGTACTATTTTATTTTTGTTACAAGAAGATATGATTATTAAACTACTATTTGTTTACGAAAACAAATAAAGTTGTATGACTATTCTTTACTGATTGATTTAACTATGAAACTAGATAGGCGCGATTTCATATGCTCTTTTTGGTTGAATTTACCTATCATTTTCTTTGAGTGCACTGTTGGACAGAGACAAACAAGCTTCTTAAGCTAGCTAGCTAGCTAGTTAGCTTAAGAAGCTTAAAAATCTTGTTTGTCTCTGTCCAACAGTGACGATATTTCTTCTCTCTCTGCGCGGCTACTTGCCATCCTAGGATGGTTGACTAGTACTTATATCTGCTCGAGTCTTAGTCATGTGTTAAACTACTTGCCGAATACCGATTCCCAGAGTATTCACTCACTGCTGTAATTTAGTTCCTTGCGAACAAGGCAAATTTGATGTAAGGGGCGCCATAAGTACGGAATGTAGTTATTAATTTATTCATTTGAATTTGTATTTCATTTTTACATATGAAAACAACAATTAAAAAAATATAACTCTGTGATGACACATCTGTGGATAGAGAGCTTTAATTTAAAAAAAGAATAATCAAAATCGATCTAGTTGGAGCCGCTGGCGAATCCGGAGAGGAAAAACGTCCTGTGTTTTAAATATTATAGAATTGTACTTCAATGTGACATTTTGTAAACAATAAAAATAGGGAACATCAATAGCTTCTAAAGTGTAATGGGAAGAAATTCAGAAAAAAAAAAACTTATTTTTATTATATCTGAATGTAAGATGAATATCAAAATCATATTTCATAAGTAGAACCTAGTACACATTTTTCGATAATATGATGCAGTCAGAAATACCAAAGGCCAAAAATGCGACCATCGCGTCGACGTTTGGTTCACTTTATCAAAATCGTGATATTCATCTTATTCTAATATAACTTTTTCATAATTTCACGCTCTTCCTGACATACAGAATGTAACTAAAATGATTTTTAATTTGTACTTGCATGTGAATTACTCATCAATATATACTTACTTATCTTTTGCTTTTCCTATTAATTGCGCGATGATGATGCTGGCATTAATAGCATAATCGACTGGTATGAACTGTCCTCTATTTTCGCCTTTGACATGCATTGAACGGATCACTCCTTTGCCCCCTCCAACTAAAAGTCCAATTGGGCCGTTGAGACTATCCACCCAACCAGGAATCGGCTCTTCTGTAGATGGAATTACTAGAAATATATATGCCATATTATTTACAATACGATAACATGAGCGATAATAATTAACTGTTAATTTTGGTTAGTCTTAATTTGTTACACATCTGTTGAGTTATTGATGGGTTAGGAGTGTTATGAATGTATTTTCATTGCATATGAGAAAATTTTTGGAAATGACGTTCAATAAATATTAAATATAATGGTGTTTTTCCTTTCCTTATTGACAACGTTTTAACAATTGTTTTTTAAATCAAGCAACGAATTAGGTAGCTCCCTTTCATTTTGTGGCATGTTCCCCAGTACCTCATCATAGGTGGTGGTTCTCTGCTAGACATCATCAAAGTACCATCAATTCCTCGACCACTGCGGCCCAACATTTTGGAGGGTGTCCTCTTCACCGTTTACCAACGCGTACTGAATGATTAACTATTCTATCTTTTTCATGCTAAGATTAGAGTGGCTCAAAAATGATGGGATGCGAAAAATTTATTGAATTGGTACCAAGGTAGAAGGAATTCATAATAAACGTATTTAAACCCACATCAAAGCATCAAGGCGATGTCTGTTTGCTTGCCTAAAGGTTCATGGCTTAAAGACTTAAAGAAAGGTAAAGAAAACTAGTACGTAAGTAGGCCTGATTTTTTCATTGATGTTACTGTTACAAACAAAGGCTCATCGTGTTTGCTATCTCCGTTGTCCTTAATATGTTTGGAAAGTTTTCATTGCTTGTTTAGTTGCAATTTATACTTAAACCGTTTAAGAATTTCATTATATGAAGACGTCGGGCGGGTGTATGATTGGGGAGTATAATTTTTCTTTCTACAGCTAAGTAGGCGTGGACTACAAATCATCGTTCCATCTCTAGCTATTCTACGCTACTAGTCCTCCTGCACAAGTCTTATCACGTGTTTACTATAGATATCAAATGGCATCGGTGATAGAACACAGTATGAGGGAGGGAGGGTTACAGACTTTTGTAATGAATTCTGGAAGTTGGCACTCAAAAAAGGAAAATAAATAGTACATGAATAAAAGTAAAAGTGATGGCCCAGCCTCAATATTGCGTCGGTCAACTCCCATCATCCTTTAAAGGGTGAGATTTTTAAAAAGCTGTATCTCGGCAACGAATAAATATATGACTGTCATTTTGATATTACCATTTTAGTTTTTAAATTCTCTAAAAATATTCCTTTAGTCTATTGTTGGAAAAAGTTGTATTTTACACAATATTAATAAAAAAATATACGTATAGAATCAGAGTATACTTTCGAGGGAGGTATGACGAAAACTATATTTACACATATACAAAATTTAAATGGCTACAGTCATAAAATGGGCTGCTATTGGAAACGGATGAAACGTCCTCACCAAATGCTTGCGAAAATTCGCTAATTTAGTTAATAAC
Organism: Rutpela maculata; assembly: GCA_936432065.2. NCBI lineage: Eukaryota > Metazoa > Arthropoda > Insecta > Coleoptera > Cerambycidae > Rutpela > Rutpela maculata. The sequence continues at coordinate 107,561,296 of OW386286.2, forward strand.
CGGTTACCGCTACTAATCTATGCGATGCAGCCCTCCGTTCCGCGGCTGCTATGCATACAGTTCCTTTTCTGATTTATCGTGTGCTATTAGGTCATTAACACTTATATTTTAAATTATGAAAATATCCGAAATGCTTTAATTTTCTTCTAGATTTTAGTTGTTTTTGTGAAGTAAGTAATTAATTGCATTTTCTTTATAAATACATAACATTAAATGTGTCTCACATGGATAAGAATATTCATCAACATGGACTTTCGCTAAATCATTAAAAAATACTTCTTCAGAATAAAAACTCTTTCCCAGCACCGCGCCCAATTCCAAAAATCTACTTAAGTAAGTTAAATAAAGGATCTCGCAATATTTACCCGTCTAGTTCAAGAGAATGTTCTAACATGAACGTAAGCTTAATAAGTAGTTTGCCACAATTATATTTTATGTGCAATTTGTTACAGCTATTTGTTGAAGATCCAGTTTTAACAGTTATCGATTTTTAATTGTTGGGGAGTGAAGTAAGCAGTTTTGCGATTGGCACCATCACTTTTCTTTCACACTAATACATGTATTAAATAATTTTGGTAAGTGTCAACTTCCAGCAATCATTGTATGCAAAGGCCTAAATGGCATTAGGCCTCCACTAACAATCATGTCTGATGCCTTTTTAATCTTTATCTTTGACTGTTGTCACCAAAGGAATTCATTTAGTTTGTAAACAATGAAGACGTCTTGATGTTTTCACCAACAGTAAAGTCACAGCATGGATTGGATAATATGCAGCATTATTTTACTTGCTTGCTAGCAATCTACAGATGTCACAGACATCTGCTACTCCCTTTGATGAAGTGGTGGTACGAAGATTGCGGCTCTCTAATCATCGAGCCAAGTACTTGGTATACCTGTAATAGATTTTCGCCCCATCCTTATCAACTAATTTAAGTACCATCTAACGTACTAGAAATATTTAGTCCTTTGATTTTTATTGTATCGAAATCTTCAGTCCATATACAAAGTGATTCAGGCCTTATCCGAAAAACTTTTAGGAAAGATCCGGCCTTAAAATTGAAAAAAAAAAAAAATTTAATAGAATATGCGTAAAAAGTTACTATTGTGTTATGGCATTATTGAAAGCCATTTAGTTGGATGACTATAGTTTAATCGGGATCGCAAAATTATTGGCCACTATATATTTATCTTGTTATATATTAGGTGCATCATATTTCGTCAGTTGGTTGTAACAGCTGTGTGGAGAGTAGTAGGCTTGTGCTAGGTCGCCATCGTTATTTTAACTTTCAAACTATTTTCCAAATTGCACATGTGTATAGTTATGGATATAATTTTAATTTAGGGTGAAGTAATGGAAAATGCATCAGCAGCTTATCACTCGTATGAAGAACAATTTCTCGACAGAAACGTACGTAACCATATAATTTTTACGGTAGCGATTCAACGCGGACGTTACAGTGGAAAGACCCCACTGCTTTCTTTCTTACGAAAATTGCATTACGATCAAATTAGACAAATTTTTAATATGCTGTAGAATTAGACTTTCTAATGTTGTTTTAAAATATTATGAAATAACACGATTTTTCTTTTAATAGCCCAGAGAAAAAATAAAATTGTATCCACAGTGAGAGAGAATTTGACCAAAAAATGACAGGTCAAAAATTCAGTAGAACTACATTGTAAAAATGAGGGTAAATTTACAGTCGTTACGTGTAAAATTTCCTTGTAACTTTACCCGCAAAGATACAGGAAAATGGCACTAGACTTATCAACTTAACAGCGGAGAATAACATGGTTGTAGGAAGCACTCACTTTAACCATAGGAATATCCACAAAATAACTTGGATATCACCAGATAGCCTTACGAGGAATCAAATCGATCATGTTTTAATTGACAGAAGACACTTCAGAAACCTACTTGACGTTAGAACCTATAGAGGTGCAAATATCGACTCAGACCATTTCATGGTAAACATAAGACTGCGCGCAAGAATTTCCAATGTCAAGAAGGGAAGCAGCTCCAAACAAACCAAGTACAACGTACTTAAGCTTAGGAATGAAGATTCGGAACGTCAATATCAATACCACATAGAATCAGTGCTACAGCAGACTCTAAATGAAAACCAGACAACTACAGAAATGTGAAACAAGTGCAAAGAAGCCCTGAAAACGGCAGCAGAAGAAGTGATGGGAACAACAACAAAAAAACAACTAAGGGCCGACTGGTTTGACGAAGAATGCTGCGAAATAACTACAAAAAAAATGAAGCATAAAAAATCATGGCACAACGCAGGACAAGGACAACGGTAGACAAATACAAGTATCTTAGAAGGGAAGAGAAACACGTCCACAAACGAAAGAAACGGGAAACGGGAGGGAGAAAACCAACCCTTAGATCAGCTGGAAAGCCTCCGAAACCGGAATGACACCAGAAAGTTCTATCAGGAACTTAACGCCTCAAGAAAGGTCTTTAAACCAAGAACTAATATCTGCAAAGACAAAAGAGGAAATTTAATAAGTAATAAAAAAGACATCCTAGCTAGATGGATAGAACACTTCCAAGAGCTGCTGGCAGGTGAACCAACTGAACTACTAGAGCTCGAATTTCTTGAACCAGGAACATCTAGAACAACCGACAATGGATGAAGTGGCAACGGCCATAAAAATGTTAAAAAATAACACGGTGGAGAGAAACTAGCGGAATGCATGTACAATATCATTTGTAAAATTTGGGAAGAGGAACAAATGCCAGCAGAGGGAGCCTGGGACTCATATGCCCACTTCACAAAAAAGGCAATCAGTTGGACTGCCAAAATTACAGGGGAATAACTCTCCTCAACACGTCATACAAGATCCTGTCTAACATCCTAAACGAAAGATTGAAACCATTCGTTGAAGCGCACCTCGGGGAATATCAATCAGGGTTCAGACCAGGCCGCTCAACTACAGACCAAATATTCACTCTGCGTCAAATCCTAGAGAAATCTAGGGAATTTGATATCGACATGCACCACTTCTTCATTGACTTTAAAGCAGCATATGATAACATAATTAGACCGAGCTCGGAATATCAGAGAAACTAATACGCCTCATTAAAATGACCATGGCTAACACCATGTCCGCAATTAAAATTCAGAGCGACGTATCGGAAACATTCGAGATACACAATGGACTGCGACAGGGAGACGCGCTGGCGTGTCAGCTATTTAATATAGCCCTGGAGAAAATCATAAGAGATGCCAACCTTGAAACTAGGGGAACAATTTTCACTAAGTCAGTCCAGACCCTGGCATATGCGGACATGTCGACATTATAACAAGAACGGGAAGAATGTCTGCAGAAACATTCCTAGACCTATCTAGGGCAGCAGAGACCAGGGACTACAAGTAAATGGGGAAAAGACAAAATACTTGACCGCGACATCGCGCACAAGAGCTGGCAATGCAGGACAAAACTTGGTAGCTGGTAACCATAACTTCGAAGCAGTCAGAGATTTCACATACTTAGGCACTCAGGTCGACCCAAATAATAACATCTCGGAGGAAATTAAGCGGCGTATATTAACGGCGAACAGGTGCTACCATGGTTTATCCAAGCACTTCTCCAACAAGAGACTCTCACAAACAACCAAGCTGAGAATATACAAGACCTTAGTAACCCCTGTACTGTTATACGGATCAGAGGCGTGGACCATATCAAAATCCGACGAAACTTCCCTACTTTGTTTCAAGCGGAAAGTACTGCGCAAAATTTTCGGGGCTGTATGTGAAAATGTTATGGATACGAAGGTATAACTTCGAGTTGTACAATATGTACAAGGACAAAACGAACGGCAGAGATATCGTCACGGCTGCCAAGTTAAACAGACTGCGCTGGGCAGGACACGTGGCCAGAGCCAGTGAAATGAACCCCATTAAAAAGGTATTTAGCACAGAACCTGTAGGAAGCAGGAAAAGAGGTAGGTCAAAGCTTAGATGAGCTGATGGAGTAACCCAGGACGCCAGATGTATTGGTGCCCCCAACTGGAAAGCTAAAGCACAAAATCGGAAGGAATGGCGGAGGACGCTTGAGAAGGTCGAGGCCCTTGTAGGGCTGTAGCACCAATGATGATGATACAGAAAAATTTAATTTACCAGGGAAGATTACCCATAATATAAGATAAATAGAAATTTTCCACTCTCTTTGCGGGTAAAATTCCATTACAATTGGGGATAATTTTACACGCAACGACGGTAAATTTACTATGGAAAGAAAATCCTGTTTGGATAAGGGGCAATTTTGTTACTGTAACAAAATTGCCCCTTATCCTCAATGTGTAAAATAACCATTTTTACTCAAAACTGAAGGCATTTATATATTCTAGTAGATACCTTTTACAGAATTCAAATATCGCTTTTGGTTATCGAGAAAATGGCGCCGGGAGTTTTAAGCGGGACACCCTGTATATGGAATAAAAATTACTAAATTGGATTTGTGTACTTTAATGGGGTATTAGAGATGGGAGGCGCGACGTGCGAAAGCTTTTTGATAAAAATTCTTAGATCAGAAATTTAAGAGAAAAAAGACGGATTCGGTCAATTTTTTCTTCAATTTTAAGTTTAGACCAAACGTCTGTCCCCCTCACCAAAATTTAGTTGTTTTAGCAGCATCAGGTATGTATAATTTTTTTATTAATCTAAAATTTTAAGGTAACGAAAACTGAAACAAAAATTTTATTTTTTTAATCATTTGGTTAAGTTCTTTTCGTTAACGTTTCTGCCATCAGTATTGCTTACACAAACTTTTACATTCCGCTGACGCAACTTTCGATTTATATATTTTTTATTATTTATTTAACGTCGACCTGTTTCCGCTACCAAGGCCCATGGTCCCAAGGCCCATGGTCCCTGATCAACGCCAGGAGACGAGCTATCCCCATCTGGAAATTTATCGAACCTCCTTTATGCCAAGGAAGGGATCGTTTACTTGCCTAACATTTAACAGACAAGGGACCAAGTGCTTTATCCACTGCAAAGTATGTATATCCTCTATGCAATCCTCATTGCTTAACTGTATGCACTGAAATACATGCACAGTATAGTTAAAATGCCTCTACACTCGACCCAACTTTGGATACATTATCCAGTGTTTTATTCGATTTTCTTCCCTAAAAATTACTCCTGCATCATATTCACTAAGCGTTTCCTAAGTACAATTAACAATTCAGGTGGTGATTACGCGACTTATATCATGACAAAAACGTTAATATGAACATGTGTAAAAAATATGTTATTTCCGACAATCATGAAGTCCATAAAACAGCATGTTCATAATGTTGACCCTCCGCATGAAGTTACTGCAATGAAATTTCGTACATTTGAATTTGGATTATAAAAGTTGACGGGTTTAGACCATTTGAATGCAGTTTATTTCTTAATTACATTGCTGTAAAATCCCCTATCTAGGATTTTTCTGCTGATACCGAAATTGTAACTACATTTCCACAACAACAATTTCTTTTTTGTCATCCAAAAAAGCATCTGTGGAAAATGTTTATCTTTGCAAAATTTTGATAGATTGTCTTAGTTTGAGAGATTATATCTACTTACGTATAGATTGCAAATTTGTCATTAATTATAGGAAATTATAAGTTCCTGGAAGATAAATCTATAGGCAAGAAATTATATACACACTCTAAGGTTTCCAAAGCAAAAATTAAAAAATAGAAACATTTAGAGAACTACTACTTAGTATTAAAATAACTTCCCCAACTTGAACAGAAAAAACCTTTACAAAACAAGAAAAGAAGATAGGTTTGTCTGATGTCTCCTTGTTTTATCCGTTGGCGTTTTATTGGTATATTTTTATTTGGCATCCCCCATCTTAACCTTTCGGCATATTTTTAAAGAATTTGGCATTATTGTTATTCTTCGTCAACAGTAAGAAGTTTTTTTTTACTTTCAAATTGGTGTAATATGAACAAAGTAAATTCCCAATAGCCGCAGCAACTATTGTAGTACGTCGGGTACACCAAAGAAAGCTGTACTTTTTGATTGGGATGTGCTACTTTCTGTGGTCATAGTTGATGTCAAAAGGTAACTTTTGAGATAGGGAGCCACTTGAAAATTAGTGCAGGTCACCAAAACGGCGACCATTAAAGATGGCCGCCATTAGCCATACTATTTTTCTTATCTCAGCTCCTAATGGTTCGATTTCTATTTTCTTTTTTTTGTTTGAAAGCTCTTGTAAAGAGAATAATTTTTTCTCTATACATTTATCTCTACACCTTAAGGGTTCTGCGCAATTTTCAAAAACCTGAAAATTTCAGTTTTCTCACAAATTTTATTGATAAGTAAATTTTAATTGTGCTCAATATTCATTTTTTTTCCGCAAAAAAATGGTTTATGTATATAGTGTTCCGTATATGTCAATAGAGACTTGTTTTCATTTTACTTATTTTGAAAACATTTATTACATTAAGGAAAAAAAATTACAAACAAAAAACTACTAAATACTGAGAAATATCCATGTAAATGAACTATTTCTATAGAGCTTCTACGACTCTAGATCACTAGCAATCATCTTTTTTATCCAATTCATCCCCGGAACTAAATAATTATATATTATTATAATTATATTAAGGAATTGGATCAACGAAGCAATATTTTGATCTGGAAATTGTGAAATGAGTTTAAAAATAATCAATTAAACGCATACCTTTTATTGTATTTATTGCTGCATTGTCGACCCCCAGTGCAGTTCGTGCAAAGTAACGTGCATGGAACCTTGGCTTTTAAGCAGGAGCATCGTGTACGGCATCCAGAATAACTACACTTAACTAATTCTCTGCAGGCTGCCATAAGAGAAGGAAGAGAAGACCAGACCGGCGCGGCGTCCACTCCCTATCAATCATGGTCCATCCCCATCCTTCTGGCCGTGGAATGTTGTCCATCACTGGGCATGCATGACCTCAAATTTGTCCTGCCTGGTATTCTGAACGAAGACAATGCTGCCTCTTTTGTTGGAGGCAGACTTTGTAGACTGCGACTTTTTGAAGTAAAGACAAGCTTTCTAACATGATTGACTGCGTCTTTGTAGTACGTTACATCTGATCCAGTGAGTGCATGGAATCCTCTCAATGTAACAGCTTTATGTTATTTCACACGTGACATTAATGCTCATGTATCTCTGACCCTTCCCAGTACCAAAGAGAATCCACATCTCTTGAAGTCCCGCAGTTTTGAGAATGTGAAAGGAAGATATTGCCAAAACAAGTACATCAGTGTGCTACTGTGCAAATAAATAAATAATTCACAAATTATCAAATTACAAAAAGAACTCCGAAAAATTAAAAAATATATATATTTTTTAAATTGCGCAGAACCCTTAAGATGTAGAGATAAATGTATAGTGTCCTCTTTACAAGAGCTTTCAAGGAAAGAAAAAAAGAAAGTAAAAATCGGACCATTAGGAGCTGAGATACAAAACATTTAGTGTGGTTAATAGCGGCCATCTTTAATGGCCGCCATTTTGGTGTTCTGCATGGATTTTAATGTGGCTCAATATCTGGAAAGTTACCTTTTGGCATCAACTATGACCACAGAAAGTGGCACATCCCAATCAAAAAGTACAGATTTTTGGCTTATGTAGCCATGTACCCGACGTACTATTTGCAAGCATTCGTTTGTGTTGATACTACCAAATTTTGTGATGCTGATCAAGTAAATTCAAAAATTCGTTGCATTATATTGGCACAGAGATACGAGACTTATGAATACAATTTTGTTTCATGGCGAAAGGCGTCAAATGTAACACGGGTATGTTGGTTTGAATTCTTATTTTTGATAATCACATGTACAAAACATGATGCAAACTCTACATGTAAGACGTTAAGAGACACTGCAGGTAACTCAATCACCGAAGCCACCTGTCAAACAAATGGTTTTCAAAATTTTTATTAGTTTTAATCTAGTAGGTATATTCTTCTTTTACTTATTGGCAACATCACCTCAAAGGTTGCAGAGTGTCCACTTCTCGTCTTACCTCCTGATTTCTTCGAGCCTGAATCGTTCTATATTGCCCTCTCTCCGATTAATGTGTCAAATAAAATGGTGAAATATAGGAGAACACGATGGCGGAGGACGCATTTCGTAGTAGTTAAGTTAAATGAAACGTATAAGGACACAGAAACGTTGTTAAATGTATGTTATGAGTTATCGCAATGAACATGCGTGTGTATATTATGTGTGTGTGTAATGTACATACATTTTAAAATCACACAGGTTTAATATCACCTCAACCAACCACTTATTATAAAATAGATATTTTTACTTGGTAATAATTACCTATGGAGGGACGAATGATGCAAACAGGCATATTATCCAATTCATCGGCCACCAATGTTTCCGCAAGTCTTTTGCTATAAGTATATGTGTTAGGATGAGGTGCTATTATTGAAGGTGTAACAAGATCTAATGTTTCTGAACTTAACCATTTACTAATATTTATGACATCCCTAGGATTATCTTTACTTTTATATACCTGGAAAATGTATTTAAATAAAGAAATTAATTCATGTTGCCTAATGTCTAATGTATGTGACTATAATCATATATGAGAATTTATTTAAGATGCATTGAGAAGTATGTTTAATATAGTTCAATAAATTATTTAAACCACAGATTCATCTATTTTTTTAAATTATGGTACATTTTTATGTAAACCAAAGGACCTCTCACAAAATCATTGAAAAAGATCTTTCTGTTAAAATATCTGTAACTTTGGAAAAAGTTAGTTCAAGTAATGCTGACCAAAAGTCTCAGTCTCAGTCTCTTAGCATCGGAAAATCGAAAAATTCACCTACTATTCACGTTGTTTCTCTGCATTAATACCTTTTGTTTTAAAAAAAAGTTCAGAAATAAAAGGGCATTATTATACTCTTCGCAAAAACGAAGAGTATATTGTATTTGATCGGCACATTTCTAAAATCGTAAATATCGCTCGTAGAGAAAAAATTTTCATATCATTGTGTTAGTGAACGAATTCTGAACAACTTTCAAAATGTCCGTCTGTCCGTCCGTCTGTCCGTGTGTCCGTCACGTTTCTTGTAAGCACGATAACTTAAGAAAGAAAAATCTGATTGTATTGAAATTTAGAAAGTAAGTTAGTGTTAGCTAGATTGTTTTTGAAGAAAATCGATCAGTAAATAAAAAAGTTATTAATTATTTAATTAAAAAAAAATATTCTCTTAATTTTTGTCGCTTGTACTAAAATGGAAATCTTACGAAATATTATTTCCATAATATATTGTTTTTTGTTTATGAATTTTACTAATATATATTTCATAGAAGTACGAGCTGAAATACCTATGTATGATTGTCGAAAGATATATATCACAGACAATCAGTTTTTGTAGCAATAGTTGGTGGCGCAGCGGCTAAAGCTTTGCGTTGCAATCCAAAGGTCCCGTGTTCGAATCTCACACAGGTTGGATATTTTTTTTTTCATATAATTTTTTTCACAACAAAAATGGTATCACAAAATTTAGGATGTCCAAAAACTAACATTATTTACAAGAAAACTGCGAAGAGTATCCTATAGAATGTGTAACAATTATATATAAAAAGCTCAGTAAATTGGCGAAGAGTACGTTTTTAGCTTGTTTATTTTTCATTCGGTGGACGTTTTCAGGGTTACTTCAAGAACAACTTTGGTTTTTGAAACAGACACATATTTTTATTACGGCATCTTATTCTATAAAAGAAAGCAAGAAACTCGTTTGAACCATTTTTTGCAGCTTTAATTTTGCAAGAGTTTTTTTTCTAGAAGTAATTGTTTATTAACAAAAAATAGAAAATAAATTATCACATTACGAAATCGGCATTCATAGCATTTAAAAAAATGTTTCCCACAAAAGGTGTTTGTATTTTGCGTAGAATGAGGTTGTTGAAAAAAAAATAAAAAAAATTGATAAAAATGTCTGAAATAATTATACAAATGTTAATAAATCAACACAAACTTTATCTTTAAAGTTGGTGTTTTTTAAGCCCGTTAGTCAATATGGAATGAGAATCCTTCATAGAATATGCCAAATAATATGGGAAATAGGAATCCGGTCCGATGATTGGAGAATCTGAATTTTCATGCCACCTCATAAAAAGGGAATGTTTATGATAACTACAGGTTGTTGGCAAGACGTTAGGAATAACATGTTTTCACTCAAAATTCTTGAAGTCCAAGAATCTGTAGTTGTTTTTTTTTAGCATTTATTGTAAAATTGAAGTCAAATAATAAAGTGTTTTAAAAAAAATTGTTTTGTTATTTTTCGTGAATAAGATGGCGTAATAAAAAATGTAGGTATCCGTTTGAAAAAACTACCTTGGAATTACATCGAGAAAGTCCATCGAATCAAAAATACATAATGCCTTTGAAGACAAATAACTTTTGTTCGAAATAAAAAGTAAAGAAAAATTCATGCAGAAAAATAATGTGAATAGGAGGTGAATTTTTCAACTTTTTGTTGCTTCTGGCAGCTAATCAGAGTATTTTCAAATAATTGAGACTCTTGACCAGCTCTTGAACTAACTTTTTACCAAAGTTATAGACATTTTGACAAGAAAGCCTTTTCCATTGGTTTTGTAGGGGATCTCTTACAAATACAAATACGGGAGATTTAATTATTTCAAAACACTCAAGCAACAAATGAGTACACAGAGGAGCTGATCGAGATACTGAGTTCAAGGTTAGATATTAAAATTATGCTAATATCTATTCGAATATATTAGATACAGAATTTAAAATTATTCAATTTATTTTAACACATTCAGTAGTTAATTACAGAACACATAAAATATAGAAAAGGAAAATACGTTAAAAAAAAACTGATTATTTAATTCATTCTAAAGATAAAGTAATACATATATAGAATCAGCAAATGTAGTTTTTAATATCCTGAGATAAACGAGTTCAAGACAGAAAACACATAAATTAGGAAAAGGAAGACGGATATACTGTACCCAGCACGTTTCACACTTCGTGAAATCTTATTCTTGTCACCTTGTCGTGTATCAACGCAGGGCATCGGTACCTATTGCTTCTAACCGCAAGCGCATTGTATTAGGATAATATCCGTTTTCCTTTTTCTAATTTCTCTGTTTTCTTTCTTGCACTCGTTGAACTCAAGATGCATATATAAAACTACATTTTTCTGAAATCGATCGGCAATGTCTACATTTTCGACGCGATTTCAGATCGAAAAGTGCACAATTCCAGTATTTTAGTCCGTTGCTAAGAAACTATCACAAAACAGATCGGAAAAGATCCGTTGCCCGTACGGGAATGTTACTTTCCCGGCCTAGGCCTAGGCCGGGAAAGTAACATTTCCGTACGGTTTTTTATGTATATTTTAGGCAGTAAATAAATACACGCAGACAAACCAACTCACATTAAAATTGCATTTATTAGTAAGCAGTTCGATTGTAATGAAGAAATGTTATGCATCAATACAAATTCCTTAATTTGTAATAATATTGATTGTGATTTCAGAAAAAATAGTATGCGTACTTCGGTGTGAAAGCACATTCCCGGACTTCGATGCTTGTTGGCCTCGGAATGTATTGCTTTCACACCTAAATACGCAATATACTATTGCCGAATCTGTATAAATAATTTGAAGCATTATGCATGGTATTGCAGAGGAACTCACTACCAAGCGTCTAAGTGACGCGACACCAATTTATATTTAGAAGGGGGCCAGCCGCGTTCTGCCCCGTTCTTCCACTCCCAAGCGGGTTCGAGATAAGATATAGCTCGCTAGACAAGTAATAGGTCAAGACTGCGCTACCTTAGATCATTAACGCGCTCTCTCAGGACGCGATTTCAATTATTCACTGACAATAAGGGCTTTTACGTCTTTGGATTATTGCGATTTTTGAATAAAAACAATCCCTATCGAAGATTTCTCTCCGACGTGATTGGAATTTGACGTGATCTGTATGTATTCACCTACTAATAATGGTCTCTGCACTTAAAGATTTCTGGAGAAATCGCATTAAAAAATCTCTATCAAACTCCCCTCCCGTAAGGCGACCAGAACAATGAGTATCAAACTTAGGGAATCATGAGATCCCGATTAATTAGTTGTTTAGGTCTTCCAAACGAAAACTCCAGGGATAAAGACTAGCAACAAGTCCTTACATCCATAAAATGCAATTAGTTCAAAGAATACCATTGTAAGTATAAAATAATACAGTATAATGTGAAAGAATCACGCCTCCCCAACTAAGGCAAACTACTTTTTAACCATACAAGTGACAGCGTGCGCTAACAATCGATTTAGCAGAAAAGATTCATTTAACCTCCTCAGGATTTAATGCAAGCCTTTTAAAAAGAATTTAAAAATTTTGTAGTTTGGTAATTATGGCTGACTGAAAATAATATAAAAATATTTTACTTAGAAAAATTTTGGTTCGCTTGTGAATAGCTTAAAGGTCCCAGATCGTAATATTATCATTTACGGGATGGAGTTCGACTAATACAAGAGTTTAATAACTTTCGGCCAGTCTTACGACGTACTTGTCCCCATGTAGGTTCAATATAGGAGAAATGACAGCGAGCCGCCTTCGACCAAATTACGAGTCGCTGGGTGAGTGAATCCAAACTTGTTTTATGCGAGAAACCGGTCTTGTGCATTTTCACTGATTTTTTGACAATTTTTGCTTATAGGCGCTACGCCGCTTTTGCCAAATTCGTTTTTTGATACATTGTCTTGTTAATATTGTATAGTCAGCCTTTAGAACAGGGTATCTAATAACTGTGCCTCCATGGTCAATGTATTCGGCGGAGGAATTAAAGTTGTACTTTTATGGCGTACTTTTTAAAAAGTATGTGATTAATTTTTCCATGACCACCATATACTTTCACTCATATACTGGACCGAAATATATTTTCCTTCGTAAAAATTCGGTGTTTCTTCGAATTTTTACAGGGTTGTGCCTAATGTCTTATTGAACTCATAACGATCCTTTTGGACTAGTTTGTGGCTCTGAAGTCTCTCAGGCTCTTGAAAATGTCCTTAAATGAAATTTTTGCTTAAGTCGAATTTTTATTTTGGCTTCGACCTAGGTCATTTCTGGAAGATTCCACAACAGTATTAGAGTTAAGAATTACAATTATTTTTATTTTTAATTAGTGGAGATGGTACAGTTTTATTATTATTAAGTGGTAAATTATCGGTAGGTATTTAGAACAGACATGCTTAACTATTTTGAGAATTTTAAGAAAGGCAGAGAATTTGACATTTACGAACATATAACATAGAAGAAAACGGGGCTTTCCTTTCTTATATCATTGACGAGACAACTGCAGCTTTATTTTCAACATTAACTTTCTAATTTTATTTTTTAACATTCTACTCAAGCTTTCAATACTGAATTTAAAAATACAGCTTAAAACTTTGAATAACCGACGACACAAGCGCAACATCTGTGCCTCTAAAAATTTCGAACAGTATATAAAAAAGTTCATTGATTTCTGGAAAGCAACAATGAAAACCACATATTCGGCATTAATAACCTATTATTAACTATTTTTTAAGTACGTTTTATATTTTCTTTTTTTTATTTATTTAAATTTATATGGATATTTATATTGCAAATAAAAAAGGCTGCAAAACTGCCCATAAAAATATCAAAGTCGGCGCTATTAGATGCTGACAAGAGTACTACAGAACCGTACTTCAATTGTTTGTGTATTAGAATAAACAAAATATTATTAGAAATTTCAAAATAATGTTTTCGGCAAATAGAAACTTAATGCCGTTTCTGGTAGGTAAATTAAAATATCTTACTTTATTTTGCTTATGTCAAGATAGGAATATCTTATGCATTGGTGGACGCATTGCCCGTCCATCGCAACAGTGACAGATAAATTCAAAGTAGACTAGTATTACTATGAGAAGATGACAGGGCGGAGCCAAAATGCGCGAATATTTTTACCAGTGGCATAGCTTTATCTGGGGTATAGGGATGTGTAATTGCAATAAAAGTTTCGCGGTCAAGGAACTGTGAAAATGGAGTAGATTAAAACTTGCCAACTGTTACGAGTAACCTTTGTTCAGGAGAAGTGTAAGAATAGTAAGTTCTACTAAACTTTGCCTAATAAAGTTGTTTTATTATTATTATTATCGTCGCCGCCGCTCTACTGCAGGGCACCGCCGCCACTGGTGTTGACATTGAATGTCACGTAATTCTTTCTCATTGGCTTAGAATGATGGAGTGCACAAACTCGTTTCTGCGCATATTTTTTGCTGGCATCTTCTCATAGTAATACTACTTTACTGTTACTCTGGGTTTAACACCGACAATAGAGGCGCGGCGTTAGGCCTCCCGCGCACTGGCGATTTTTAGTTGTACAACTAAAACTTGAAGTTTCGCGCGCATTAAACGACAAAAAATTGCATAACTCAACCTCGCGCCCACTTCCAACTAAAAATTGAGCCAATTAATCAGTTTAAAAATGGACTTTGATGAGTTAGCATGTGTTTGTGCACTTTAAGGAAAAAACGCAGAAGAAAATGGTGGATTCATCCATTGATAAGTGCCCGTCTAATGAATGGAGAATTTCATAAAATATATGAAGATTTACGGACCTACCCCAATTCGGGATCAGTTCGGGATCAGTTCTGAACATACTTCACACCACAGTTTTTCTTTAAAATTTCGGTCTGAGTACTCTCTCAGCTTTTTATCATACAATGCAGGTCTGCACTCGACACAATTTATTAATTTCTCACCGAAATTATCGTTATCCGTCTTCCAGCGTGTAGTATTTACGACTGAATTGATAGATGATGCCAACTAAAAGATGGAAGTGCGCGCGAACACGTTGGAACCTTCAGGCACAGTAGAGTAAAGACCAGTAGTCCGACTCAGCCGAAACAGTTGTATAAGATTTTCAGTGCGCATGCGATGCGCATGGGCTTAAACTATTCGATGCGCAGTGGACGGCACGACGACAGTGATGATATAGGGTGGGGCGGATGTTTATTTTTGTTTACGTTTACGTTTCTGAACAGTCCCCACTATCGACGAAATGCGCGTGGGATACAAACAGTAGATGCGCAGTGGATTAAAAAAAATAAAATCGAGTACAACAAATATCAAAGGGACCGCTGCGAGTGAAACTACTGGTCTTTTCTCTACTGTGCTTCAGGCGTCGCTCAGTCGGTGAGTTGCACAAGTTGTGTACAGAGACAACAGCCCCACGACTAAAAATTGGATCGGTTGGGGAATCGACAGTGCGCGGTGTTTATCCAATTTCCATACATTTTTGTGGTTGTCACTCTACCAACTTTTAGTTGTACAACTAAAAATCGCCAGTGCGCGGGAGGCCTTATATTTAGGGATGATTTACGTAACTATATTACAATATTACAAGAATTAGAAATCTTAATTAAAAGAGTTTCCGTTTATTTCTTATTTTAATCATGCCAGAACATACTTACGTAATAGTAATGCTATTTTGTCTATTAAATAAAACATTATTTATTATTTAATATGCTGTAGAAAATCAATTCGTAAGCGACAAAGCTTTGAGGTTTTTTATTTGCACTGAACAAATGGAGTCAACTATACCTACTACGAAAATAAATAAATTCAGTTGTGGTACGCGATTATTTTAAACACGGCCATATGAAACGTCATTGGTCGCACATGCAGATACAAAAAGAAAAAAAACATTAAATTGGTTAGAAACTACAAAAGTTAAACATTTATGTAACACAATTTAGGAGCACTATTTAGTCTAAAATTTAATAATAATGTTAAAATCTTGAAAGTTGTAAAAGTCTCTCTAATGAAAACATTAATCTTAGAATTCTATTTTGGAGTATGAATATTCTTTGTGAAGAGGTGCCCGAACCCCATAGTAAAATCAGGTATTTTAATTGCGGATAGACAGTGCCATAATATACATTTATTAGCTCCGACCTTATTTCAAGTTTCAAAAGCAAAATTTGCTGAATTCGACTTATTGCACACACTGTCAATATGTTCATTGTTCGTCAAGCTGTAAACCTAAGAAATTGTGATTGATGGAATCTTTTATTTCACATTCTCTTATAGTTAAGTAAGCGTGGTATGCGTCTTACGTAAAACTGTAAGTAGTTTTGTTTGTGTTTAATACCAATCCAAAAAATATTCCAAGATTTTATAAGTTATAATAATACACATATGGCCGGATTTACGTTTGAGAGGCCCCTGGGCATTTCTTAAGTGGTGGCCCATCTTGCGTTTTCATGTGTTTTCTTTTGTAATTTTTTCATTTATTCCTAATTTTTTTTTTCAATTTTTATACATTCGGGGGCCCCAATTACGTGGGGGCCCTGGGCACGTGCCCCAAGTGCCCTTTTGTAAATCCGTCATTGATAATACAGCTCCCTGAGGACGCATATGTTAATAATTTTATAATCAGAATATGTATTGTGTATTTTAACAAAAAATTTCTGTTACTTCTGCATGAATTTACCGAGTCGTTTATATTTCCGCGGATTCCGATAAATCTGTCAGCGTTTCATATAATAACAGAATACTTGTCATTTTCAAAGACTACTTTAATATTTGTAATTTCCTTTCGTATAATAAATAGCTTAAATACGATTTTCAATGATCAATAACTCGAAAACGGTTAAAGATAGGACTATCATATGTCATATTTCTGAAATCAGAAAGAAAAGAATAATTCAAAAATTCAACAATACACACGGCGTTCCATTAAAAAATATATTACATTTCTGCACGCCACTGTGCTCCCATTGACTTATTAAAGGGGTTTAGTCACAGCCCTACAACTTTCGCCCGAAACTTTTTTTCTATCTCCAATAATAACGATAATAAAGAGTGGCCTAAATATAATGAATAACCCTGTAGAGATCCCCTCGCGGTAAGATTAATTATTTCTTGAACCTATTTTACTTCCATGTCCAGTGGAAGTATAGTAACGACAAAAAAAATTTTAAAAATTTTTATTGTCCAAATAGGCTTAAAATGTCATGAAACGTCGAGATTTTAAGTTTGAGCGAAAAAAAAAATTTCTGTCTGTCTGTCGGTCTGTCTGTCGGTCTGTCGGTCTGTCTGTCGGTCTGTCGGTCTGTCTGTCGGTCTGTCTGTAACTTTTTTTTTGTGCGCACGTTTACTCTGAAACCGTTTAAGATATTGACTTGAAATTTGGTACACATATGTACTTTAACGAGATCTAGAACTAGATTATATTTTCATCTTGTTCCGTCGAAGTGTTGGGGGGTAAATTGGGGTAAATTTGGGGTAAATGGGTAAATCAAGCAGGTAGGAGTCCATGAAATTGGTATTTAGTATATACAAGAGAAGCTGAGGTCTCAAAAAAATTTTTGGCATTAGCCTATTACCACCCCCATCTCCTTATTAAAGGAGATGAAAAAAAAATGTGATTTAGTGCATGTACAGGAACCAGAAACCTCAAAATATTTTTTTACTTCATCCACCCCCCACTACCACCCCCCTATCACCACCCCCACCCCACTACCGATGTGGGGTATCGTTTTATGGGTTTTTGGGGTAGAGGATTTCAAATATTATATTATTAAAGTTCCATAAACAATTATTTTCACATACAAAGTTTTTTCGTTGTGAATGACTTGGATAGAGAATCTGGATGTGGAAGTAGTGATTCCTTGGGCAGCGGTTTTTTGACTTACTCTCAGCGGTAATCAATTCTTTTCCTAATTACAGAGTTATAATATGCGGAGATTTTAATATACATCGAATATGATAACCCGTATAAGGAAAATTTTATAAATATACTGAACATGTTTGATTTAAATATAATTATTACCATTCCTACTAGAGTAAATAGTAAAACATGCGAAGTGTTTAGAGTATACATAATGGAGATAATGGCCTCTCTGATCATTGTGCTCAAATTGTTACATTCGCCGAATTAAATATCGTACAAGGTTCATGCCCCGTATATCAAGAGAAAAGATTGTATAATAATAAAAATAAAAAACTATTTAATCATTTAATCAGTCAACTAGACTGGACTTCACTGTACAACAATACTGATGTAAATACCGCTTATGACAGTTTTTATGACCTTTTTAACAGCTGCTTCAATCAATCTTTTCCTATCAAGAAAATTGACACACGCTCGAAAGCCAGACGGACTGGATGGATCACAACGGGTATTAAAGTATCTTGCCGAAACAAAAGATGTTTCTTATACTTAAAAAAATTCACCACAAATCTGCATTTTATTAATTATTGCAACATATGTACATTACTTAAAAAAGTCATAAATTGGCCTCAACAATATATTTTTACGTTTTGCAAATTCTAAGCTTTTAAAAGCATCCAGCTGTCTGTTACTCGTTACATTCCTAATTAACCTTAAGTTCTTGATACCGTGCGTGTAGCGGAGCGCTAGGCATAGGGAGTAAAAGTACAACATCGCGCGTGCCAGCTGGCTGAAATGAAATAACAAAGCTGGGATGCTCCGCCCGACGGAGGAATTTACGGCAGCAGTGTTGTCATATCTCTCGCGCTACGTGAATGTACATGCCTAATGGGAAATTACATGCACGGTATCTCTCCTATGACTATTATCTAGTCACGTTGGGCAACGCTGAACTTTTCAGTTCTTCTGTATTTGAGATGATCTATGTGATCTTTAAATCTAGTCATAATTGGACTTTTTGTTTATCCAACATATTTCAAATTACAATCTTTAAATCTGATTTTGTAAATCCGAGACCTTTCATTAGTTTCAATTTAATTCTTTGAGTTCCGCACGATTAATAACTAAACGTTAATTAGGAATGTAACTAATGATAGACAGAGGATGCTTTTAAAAGATTATAAATTGCAAAATGTAAAAATGGTATGAACAATGACAAAGACCTTATTCCAAGTAGCTAGCTTTGTGAATTCGAACTTTCATTTATGAATTCCAATATACAGTTGTGGATTTCGAAGTAGAACAGAAATATGAATAGCATGACCTTTCTATACTTTCGTATAAAACTTATCGCTACAAAAAAGATTAACTATTATTAACGATTATCGCAATGGTTCTGTTTAATTTTTTAAGATTATATTTTCTAACAGAAAATAAAACTTAAAGAAAATGTGACCAATTAATAAACTGGAAACAAGAACGATTCCAATATCCAGTATTTCCAGTACCGAGACTTTTTTTTATTTGTTTATTAATTTTTATTTTTGTATACTTACACAATCCACCAGACGAAACCAATTAGCGGATGGGAAAATAAATAACTTAGAGTATATTAATTCACCTATTAAATATTATAAATCGCACAGAATTTATACTACGACAGAAACATTATACCAAACTTGTAAATAACATAATTTAACATCGAAAAGATACAAAAGAAACAAGAATGAAAAACACTGAAGTATACAGAAAATGTAAAATGAGTAGAATTATTGCACAGTGTGCAGCTTCTTGAGATTAATTACGCTGCAATAGGGTTTTCCCAGAAAAAAAAATTGTTGAAATACTTAATTCACGTAAAAAAATGATTTATGACATATTTATTATCTTTTTAATTTTACTAATAGTAACGAAAAAAAAAAACTTAAAGTTTGAAAAGTATTGAGTTTATTTTAAACAGCCATAAATTAGCGCGTTGTGACGTCAACGCCCTGAAATCCAATAAAAAGTCGGTTACATTGTTGCATAAGATAGCCGTGAAAAATATAAAACATAACATCTATTTATTGACAGCACTTTTTAATTATTATGAGTTGTAATGGATAATTAAAATGCCTAAAAAAGTTTGTTTTGTACCTTTGTGTAATAATACTAGTGAAAATGCTCCCTCAATATTATTTTTGACAGTACCACTTAATATTGAAAGACGAAAACAGTGGTTTTCTGCTGTAAAATCTAAACAAATATTTCATCAAAATATAAATAAAGTTTTAGGTTAGTCATCTGTCATCTGATGTGTACCGTCAGTGCAAAAGCGGGTGAAGGTTAATCCCAAACTACAAAATATCAATGTCCGACGCTTTTACGAATAATTTGTGTGGCATTTTTTATCTGGATTCTGATTGGCCAATATTTATAAGTCCACTGCTTTAGACCAATCGCAGTACAAGCAATAAAAGAGGAAATTCTGAGAATTTTAAAGGAAAGTTTCCTTTAACACAAAGTTATATCCATAATCTCATTGGTTTTCCGGGTAGATACGTAATTCTGGCGCGTAAAAATGCCCATTTTAAAAAGCCCTGAAATTATCAGCAAGTTGTTTTAACGATATTTTCTTAGAAGTAATTCTTATTAGAAAAGTAAATTGTTGTAAATTAATATAATGTTTTATTATATCATTTTCACAACATAAAATGTTAAAATAAAATTAGTGGGAAAACCCTATGAAACACATCAACTGTCTGGCACGCTATTACAATTACCGCATATAAAATGAAGAGAATATATTATAATATATCAACAATTTTGTCCTCGACTCTATACTATATAATATAATATATAAAAGATTATTACGAACTCTAATTCTAGTCAGATGAAAGCGTAATGATCCTAGTATTTAACAACAATCTGTTTTATTGTTTATTATTTCATACAGAAATATTAACGACTGTTTAATCCTGCGATCGTATAGGTTCAAAATAAAGACTCCAATTTTTTCCTGCACAAATCTCCTTAAAACATTGAGTTTTATGCATTATTAGGTTTTATGTGGCTCACCGATTTTGCTAGCGAACGCGTGTCGCGGTTAACCTTAAATCTTTCCTCCATTACCATTTTACGAGTCTACAATGTCTACTAAATTAGTACCTCCCGTCGTCGTACGTGCGTGTATTTGTTTTCCTCTATGCAAATATAGATAACTTGATAACTAGCAAAATGCCAGTGCTCCGCTAGTCCGCTATGGGGTAAGTTAAAAATCATAATTTGACTGATTAATTCAGCTTTGACGTTAGTTGTGTAATAAACGATTTTAAGTGACATGACGTCACATATCTTGTGTCACAACTTCAGATAATCGATCTAAGTCGAAAAGTAGCAAAAGTCGACTTAGAAAATGTTCTCAAAAGACGTTAGAGCAAAACCGAGCAAATTTTTGGCATCAGCGCCTAAATATAAAAATACTTTTGATGCCTCCGACGACGCGACGTCTGACACCAAAGGCCAGAAATTGGAAAGTACGCCGAATTTTAATTATTGATGACATTTTTGCGTCACATAATGGCGCACAGTGGGGAAAACTTCTTGTTCTTAGTTCAAATCAACATTCCGGACGCAATTTTTTAGTTAAGTTCAAGTTTTCTTTTCTTTTTAAATACTTTTGGAAAGCCTATAAAATTGTATTTTTTTTTCCCTAAAAGTATCCTCAGATGTTTCTAGATGCTCAATAATTTATTTAAAGAGTTCAAAACAGACTCTATGGGAGTTTTCTGGGTCGCTGATTAGATATGAAACAGTTTAAAGAATCGTGTAACATGTACAACACGGAATTTTTGAGGTTGTTGATTCTGAATTTTTTGTGAAAAGTGGAAAATTATGTTCAGAAAATCCGCTTCGATAAAACCTTATGGGAGTTTTTAACGAAATATGTTGAAATTCTTATTTAAAGGGTTTTTTGGGTCACAGATTATGAATTTGACGTGGAAATTGGTAATTTAATCGAGAAATGTTTTTTTTTTTATTTATTATAATTATTTAACGTCGGCCTATTTCCGCTACCAGGGCCTATCACCGACGCCAGGAGACGAGCTACCCCCAACCTGGAAATTTTGCCGAACCTCTTCCCTTAAGAAGAGTAGGGATCTTTTACTTGCCTAACATTTAATAGACAAGGGACCGCCTGCTTTACATCCCCTCCGAAGGATGGTATATCCACTACGTAATCCTCGTCTGAAATTACGTAACTTCCGAGTATACACTGATATACAAGCCTCTAGAAGGTGGGACGAGAACGCTGTATTTCCCAAGATAGGTGGGTCACCCATCCAAGTACTAACCGCGCTCGACGTTGCTTCAACGAAATATCGACTGATATTCACATTGAAGTCGCCTCTACACTCGCCCCCGAGAAATGTTTACTATGCTGGATTATTCAATGTTTTTTTCTAAAACAAACAAAATTATAAATGTTTTTAATGTTATAAGTATTTTGAAAATTAATTAATATATCCAAAATTTTTAAATATTCTTCCTTAGCCCTTTCACTGCGCACTACTGTTTCAAAGCTACCCATTATATTAAACATTCTTTTATCGCTTGCATATATATTCGTCAAGAGCTGCGTGAACCATCGTTTTGCATGTTTAGCATGTTTTTTTTTATTGTTTTTATCATTGTGTAATATCTCAAAATATCATGCGGGAGAGTGAACCATTCTATCTAACGGAAAACTACCCACCGTTTTGCATGTTTTTTAATGGTTTTTATCATACTGTAATATCTCAAAATATCATGCATGCGAGTTTATTCGGGTAGAGCAGGCTGATCCTATTTTTATTAAGAATGCGAGTATACTCGTCTAAAGCAGTTAACCGATCAGCGAATATATACGTTAAGAGCAGTGAGCATATTTATGTTTAAGGAAATGAAAGAAATAAAGCCTTAAGCATGTTTATTTTGTACAGGGGGTGGGTATTTTGGACGAGAAAAAAGTATTTCAGAATATTTCTAAAACTATTTCAGTTAGAGGAAATCCTGACGTGTTGGAGCTTTTTTAATGCCGGATTTGGATACATTGTAGCCATACTAAAAAGCAAATTTTTCCTTTAATACAATTTTTTCAAAGTGCGTTTTCCAAACTCAGTTTTCCAATTTAAGCGTCCCGAAAAATCTCCTGAATAAGAATTTCAAGCCATCTCATTAAAAACTTGAATTCTAGAAGAAACATTTGAGGATACTTGTAAGGAAAAAGTACATTTCCTAAGTATTTCTAGAAGAATAGAAAACTATATCAAAATTCCACACAGAGAGATCGACAGAGAATTATTGATGAGTATTTAAAAAAAGAAAATGAATTAATCTTAAAAATTGCGTCCGGAATATTGATCTGAACGAAGAACAAGTATTTTGCCCCACTTTGCGGTGTTCAATTCCCTAGGTACAAAATTCGAAAGTACGACGAAATTTGACTTCTGCTGCTGATGTTAACTCCATAGAAATAGTTTTGAGGCGGAACGGAAGTAACATACCCTATCAGGTTATATACCGTTAGTACATACTTGCGACAAGGTGGAACGCCTCATATAACTTATATGTTGTCGTAAACCGCCTTTCAATTACCGAGCATAGTAAATGATATAATCACTATAGGAACTATAAAGCTAGCCACGAGCGAACCAAAATTTTAGTAGGAAAGTTTTTATCATCAGTCCAAGTCAAATTGCACTCGTACTCTTCTAGGACGTTGTGAATCTTCTTATGTCATATCGATTGCTACTACTTACTGTCCATTTTATAGTGGTTGAGATACATTTCCGCTAAAGGAGAGGCTTTTCCTTGCTATGTTATATTTATGATAATAGGTTCTTGCACACATTTACGACGCACGTCAATTATATCAATAAATGGTATTAATTGAATTCTTGCATTTTCTTGACTGAATCATTAACTTTTAGTTTAACATCCCGGGAGCCTTTATAAGATCAACAACTCTGAATGTATGGGACCCTCATACCGGCCACAGGTGAAGAAAGGAACACTATAAAAGTAATTGGAAAATTAAGAAGTGATAGATCCATAAGTAGTGTTTAGAGATAGGGTCAGTACTTCGTAAGAAGGCGGAAACTTTGGAGGGAGCAGTAAGCAATTCACGGTAGGTACGAACTTGTACTTTTCTGTCTGTTACAGGACCCCGGTCGTAGGTCGGCTCTTATAAATAAGCCGAACCCTGCTGGAAAATTGCTATGAGGGATGTATTTCTTGGAGAAACGAACTGTTCGTGCGACGGGTCCTCTAGGGGATTCTCTGCACCCACATCTCGAAAGCATCAATATGCCATCTGCCTGTCTACCTAACGATCCATATCTCAGATACGTAAAAAAAAAATAGGGAACTTTCTGGCGTTTGTATGTCTGATTCTTGTGCGTTTCGTGATATTTCTGTCACGCCAAATTTTGCTGAACTGGCAAGTTGCTGATCTTGTCATCGGTATTCTTTGTCAAATGCCTTACTCGTAGTTGCCAGTATTGTCCAAAAGGACGTCAAGGTATACCATCTTATATACCCGTTAGACGCCTTATGTTAGTCTAAGAAGCAAAAGTAATATTCCCTTACCTTATCAATTAACAAAGCCTGCTTGCTCCAGAGCTATTTGCCACAACCAACATTTAGACAATATTTAGATAATGAAGTCTGGACTGAAGAATATCAGTATTGTTTTACTGGATCGTGATATTAATGCCTGGAATCCGTAGTTATCACAGGCATCTGTCATTCCCTTCTTATGTAGTGTTATGAAGATTAAGGTTCTGCAGGGGCAGATTCCCCTTCCACATGTCTTATTCTGCATATTCTGTCAAGAATTCTCATTTAATCCTTACCAACTAACGTAAGCACCTCGGCTGTAGTATTATCGACTCCAATTGCCTTGCCAATTTTTTGTTCTTTACTGTTGCAACTTCTGATTTGGGCATTGAAGGTTCGCGCTAGTATCCTGCTGCCAATCATATTTTGTTACAGGGTGATCATTTTCATAGAGTTTTTGAAATGTTACCTTAATAATATGATCCCTGTCAGTTCTAAAATTACCAGTCGTTAATTGACCACGTCTTGGGTATAAATCTACGTGTAGTCACATTCGTTAGGAAAAGATCCTTGCTATTATTGTGATTCCAAATCTTTAGAGATGTCTTGTACACAAGAATTATTATTTCTTCGACAAAGAGTCTGAACTCTGCGTCAATCTCCTATACTCTTCAAATTCCAAGGTAGTGCTGAAGGCTTAAGACCTTCAAATTTTCTTTGGCTTGTACTTCAGTTGGAGATTCAGCAATTATCCAAGGTAGTTTCATCTCGTTTTGTGTTCCCGTTGCTGCTGCCGTGATTTTTCCTTTTAGAGAACTCCACAAGATATTTAGTGAGTTATCGTCGTATAGTGGATTGACTCTGTTATATATTTCTCGAATTTATTTTGGAGGCCTGGATCATCGGTTATGATGAGCAGAAGCTTTTGAATTTATTCTCGACGCATTTTCAGCTTCAACATGAATGTACCCTTAAGCAACTGATGATCGAAAACAGTCAGCACCAAGTAAAGTTCTACAGAACTCTGTTGATGATCTCCACTGAATTCCTGTTATAATCTGATTCCAAAATCTATCGCGAAGTGACAGTCAAGTGTAAAGACGTCTTGGATGTTGTTGTATGTATCAACTATCGTATAGAACTGAAGATTAACTCTCAGTATTAATCATCTCCAGATGATGGCAACATGGTTGACGAAACGCGCATAGAATGCTAGTATTCGAGTGTAGTTGTCAAACAGTTTTGATATTTTTGTTTTGGCTTTGTAGTTTATAATGTGTAATAGTAATAGAATTCGTTTATCTAAATTATAGAGTCTAAAATACAGTTTACGTCAATTTACCTATAATGACATTTTTTTATGGTAGACGAAGCGGTAACAGTCGTGTGACTTTTAAAATTTTGTTCGATATTTGCGCTGAAGCCACTGTGTAATCAAGTAATTGTTATGTAAATTATTTTATTATTATAAAAATGAAATGTGAAAATCACAAAAATGTTTTTGTTCTTGTTTAGTTGGAGCAACATTTCTTATACAACATTAATTATATATTTACATCGATAATAATCTGCGTTATGAAATATTGCCGAAACTGAGGTTTTCAATATTATTGTCAGATCGGAAATACTATACTAACAGAATAATGTTAGCACACTCCCAATTATTATATCACTCATGTACACCTCAATCAGATTTTATAATCAGATTAGAACAGTGGCGCAGCCAGAAAATTCATCTGGGGGGCCAATAGAACCGGCCTCCCCAGAGGTTGAGGAAAACTTTTCAGAAAATGGTTGAAAACGGATGTGTACAGATTCCTCTACTAGATAATATTAGCATTAATTACAAAATATTAATTTCAAGAGATAATTTGGATACTGCTTTTAGTCCCTTCAAATTTGTCAAAAAATCGCTTTTTATGGAAAATCTTCCCACAATTATGAGACCTGTAAGAAGTGAAGTATTGTCTAATCATGATTTTCACCCCCCACAGTTCTAAAAAAAGGTGGTTTTTGAGAAACATATACATATATATGAATTTTAGCGTTATTTCGTCTTTTTCTCTATTTTGAGGAAAACTATGCATTTTGGTGAAAAATATCAAGAGAGCAAAGTTGTAGAGCAATAAATTTCTATCATTTTTTTTTTCGAATTCCGCTTAGTTTCGCCGCTAGAGGGCAGGAAAGAAATAAATATACATATGGACTTTTGCGCCTTTCTTTAGATTTTGAGTCAAAATTATGCATTTTTATGAAAAATTACGACAAAGTTGTAGAACATAAAATATATATATTTTTATGAAAAAAAAAAGAAAAGAAAACTAGAAAACACCTAAAGATAGTGAATTTTATGTTCTACAACTTTGATCTCATGTAATTTTTCATAAAAATGTATAATTTTGGCTCAAAATCTAAAAAAAGGCGCAAAAGTCTATATGCATATTTATTTCTTTCGCGATAGCGGCGAAACTAAGCGCAATTCGAAAAAAAAAGGTAGAGGCAGAATTTTTAGGAAATTTTATGCTCTACTACTTTGTTTGCTCTCTTAATATTTTTCACCAAAATGCTTAGTTTTTCCTCAATATAGAGAAAAGGACAAAAAAACGCTAAAATTCATATATTATATATGTATACATATATTATATAATATGTAATACTTAACTTTTTACAGGTCTCATAACTGTGGGAAAATTTTCTTAAATATTTCCTAATTTGAAGGGACTATTTGTACTACTAGTGATTATGCTTCTTTATTTTTTGGTTCATGGAAGACGGCTTGCCCCCCCTGACTGCGCGCCTGGATTAGAATTCTGCTTAGTGATTACCATTCCATTTCCTTTGATTTATTTGCAAAGGTTCTAGTATATTCTTCTGATTCTTATTATTGATATCACAAATGAAAGATTTTCTCCTAC
The DNA here is from genome assembly GCA_936432065.2 of Rutpela maculata. NCBI lineage: Eukaryota > Metazoa > Arthropoda > Insecta > Coleoptera > Cerambycidae > Rutpela > Rutpela maculata. The sequence goes on from OW386286.2 coordinate 107,588,475, forward strand.
ATGCGAAAAGTAAATTTGTTTTCGAAGCAAAGACATTGAGGACTATTAACTTTTCTCGAAAAGTTGATATTTTAAATGCTTTTGTAGAACCTGAAAACTTTAATTATCTTTAATAAAATTTATTACAAATCAAAAACCCAAGTTTTTGGCATTACTGTCCTTCTATTGAAATAATTTCGTATTCCTCGGCGTGTTTTAAAATATGACCATATGATGTGTGAATTATCTATGTAAATCCAGGGTGGTCCATAGGGATGGCAATAAAAATTAAATAATCGATTAATCAATCATTTGATTAATCGAATAATACTAATCGATTTTCGATTTAAATCGATAGAAAATAATCGATTAATTAATCATTCGATTAATCGGATACGACGCTACTTTAACCTATATGTTTTACGACGTTTACGTTACGTTTTCGAATTCGAATCAACCATCAACCAACCATCAATCGACCATCGACTGTTTCATTTTTCATTCATTACCAATGACAACAAAACAAGCACAACAGAACACAGAAACAGATCTATTCGGATCTCTTCGTCTCCAATCGCGAAGTCGAAGTAGTAAATCAAGTGAAATTTGACCTACTTCACACTCATTGAAACTTGGACCTACGACTAATTGATATAAAAGATAACTAAAAAGAAATTTCGATTAATATACAATTAATCGATTAATTACCGATTAATTGAAATAAAAAATATCATATGATTAATCGATTAATCGAAACAAATCAATCGATTTTTCATTCATTTGATTAAATCGCTGCCATCCCTAGTGGTCCATAAGAAATGGTCCATAGAGCAGCAGCAGTGCATTTCTGACATTCAAATATTGCGATTTAGCTAATAGTCCAATCAATGAATGCCCAAAAGGGGATTGTAGAGAACATTTTGGAGGGGAGAATTTTTCTCTTCAGGGATGTGTTGGGGGTAGTCAGGAGGTAAACATACTAAAAGTCCCCGCCCCTAGCCCCGCCGATTCAGGGGGGAGGGGGGTGGAAAGGTTCCTTTTTTCGATTCTTCGCTTATAACTTGGAAACGATGCGTCGTATGAGAAAAGGTAATCTATGCAAAATTAAACGTAATTAAATTTCCCACAAGAACGTTTATATTCATTTTCTTCCTATGTGTTATATTTTACGAGATATTCGCTAGCGAAAATTGATAATTAATAAAAAAAAAATCAATTGTGTACCTTGAATATTTCTATCAAAGCGGTTTACCGTGGTCTGCTAATAAATCACAGTCACAAAACTATCTTTATTTTACAACACTCGACGTATTTACTAACGTAATATTTTGTCGAAGTCTAGACATTTCCTTAAATATACAGTGTGACTCACTTAAAATGAAGATACCCTTATAACTTTTTTATTTTGTTTCCGATTTGAATCAAATTTTACTCAAGTATAGAACAAATTAGAATCTACTTATGACCAGAAAATCATTCACCTGCTATAAAGGCAAAGCCACCTGCGGTACCAAAATATGCTGAAAAAAATAAAACATTTTGAATGTTAGAAATTCTAAAAAATGCATACAATCGGCGCCACAAACGTACATACACCAAAATCTGGTTTGATTATTGATTGGGGATATCTCATAAATAAGCTCATCTGACAAAGGGGGTCCTCAGTTTCCGCAATTTGTGGTGGCTACGTAAAATTCATCGTTCGTAAGATTAAAAATCAATATGATTTTTAATCTTTTTCCTTATATTTTGGTACCGCAGATAGCTTTGCCTTTATAGCTGGTGAATGATTTTCTGGTCATAAGTAGATCCTAATTTGTTCTATACTTGAGTAAAATTTGATTGATATCGGAAACAAAATGAAAAAGTTATAAGGGTATCTTCATTTTAAGTGAGTCACACTGTATATTTAAGGAAATGTCTAAACTTTGACAAAATATTATGTTAGTAAATACGTCGAGTGTTGTAGAATAAAGATTGTTTTGTGACTGTGATTTATTAGCAGACCACGGTAAACCGCTTTGATAGAAATATTCAAAGTACACAGTTGATTTTCTTTTAATTAATTATCGATTTTCGCTGGCGAATATCTCGTAAAATATAACACATAGGAAGAAAATGAACATAAACATTCTTGTGGGAAATTTAATTACGTTTAATTTTGCATAGATTACCTTTTTTCGTACGACGCATCGTTTCCGAGTTATAAGCGAAAAATCGAAAAAAGGGACCTTTCCACCCCCCTCTCCTACTGAAGCGGCGGGGCTAGGGGCGGAGACTTTTAGTATGTTTACCTCCTGACTATCCCCAACACATTCCTGAAGAGAAAAATTCTCCCCTCCAAAATGTTCTCTACAACTCTTTCATTGACTGGACTATAAACTTACCTTAGTAGTTGATGTTAAGAGAGATACAGGGTGTTAAAGTCAATATTACATTTTTAATTTTCTCACATAACTTTTGAAGTTTTTCAAATATTGGTAGGAAAATTGGTCAATGGGGATTTTAAAGATAACAAATTCAGATCTGCTTCCATTATTGGTGTAGATCCTAGAGGGCGCCATATAAGCAATGTTTATGATATAAATGTACGCTTAATTTTTTACTGGTAATGTTATCGCTTTTTTATTAAAAAATCTTAAACCTACCTCATTTTGGCGGAAGAGAAGTGTACTTGTCATTGGCCTTAGTAATTGAGCATTTTCGAGATAATTCGCATTTTAACAAACGGCCGCATATTTTATTATGAAAAATATTAACGTAGCAGACGTCGATGCCAACAATACTTTTAACAATTAAATATTCTCCTTATGACAGTTAATAATTTTTTCTAATTTTATTTGTTCATTCTTCGTTAATATCAGTTAATTAACGGAAATCAGAAAATACCGGGCATCGTAATTTTAACTCAGATATTATTTATTGTCAACTTAAATACAATGGACGTACTGCGCAACGTGAATATTTGCAAATATTTCTAAACAGATTACAACTTGGTCGTCGACTATTTCAGGATCTGTTCAGAAATTTAGGCTAAAGTGGTTCATTTTATCCTAAACGTGATCAATTAGGTCGATCGAAAATTATTACGCTTGACCGGGAAGGAATATTAGTTCGCATTGCACTTGATCCGCAAACTAGTTCAAGACGACCATGAGTTTGCTAGTGATATTCGGAACGGACAAAATATTGACTACTCATTCATCGACAGAATCAGTTTTCATAATCAACGGGTGACTCTATTTTTTCCAAGGAAGATAATGTTTTCATTTGACGTTTAAAACACCAAACAAAGTGTTACTGTGAACTAATTTTATTTTTTCCCCATTTAAACGATTAAAACAGTTAAAATAGTAGTGGATAAGTGAATAGTGTATAATGGCTATTACTCGCTCAGATGATTTACGACACTCGCGAGTAATAACCATCATTATACGCTCGTTGAATAATATACTATTCAAAAACGGTTTTATTGATATGTTGGATGCATTACTACTGAATTTGATGTAAAGTATGTTTTTCATGCTGAAAGGTACCCCGCCACATTTTAACAATCAAATACGAAGCTATTCGAACACCCATTTTCATGAACGCGGATTGGTCTTGGTAGCCTGTTTCCTTAACCGCCACGTGGTCCAGATTTTAAGTATGTTTTTCATGCTGAAAGGTACCCCGCCACATTTTAACAATCAAATACGAAGCTATTCGAACACCCATTTTCATGAACGCGGATTGGTCTTGGTAGCCTGTTTCCTTAACCGCCACGTGGTCCAGATTTTAACCCTTTAAATTTCGGTATGTAGGGCGCAATGAAAGAACTTGTTTACAAAAATGCTATAAATGCCCGCGCACAACTTTGGCAAGAAATCCGTGCAGCAGCAGTCTGTTCTTAACCAATGGTATTATTTAATATGAGACGATCTTTCATGAATCGTATGGATAAATAATAAATGTGTCGAGGTGAATGGTGAATATATTGAACATTTACTATGAAATAATATTTATGTTTTGAGTTTCCTTACATATTCTGTTCTTTATTTGTTGAATCTTTGTTTAAACTATAATTTAGTTTAATTACACTTTCTCTTCTTTTGTTTCTCAAGTAAAATTTATTAACCTCATAATTTGTTGTTATAATACGATTATCTCGAAACCGGTCAATATCTAAGAGTAATTGTAGGTATACTTTTTTTTCTCTAAAATGAGGTAGGTTTAGAATTTTTTAATAAAAAAGAGATAACATTACGAGTAATAAAGTAAAACATACTTTACATCATAAACATTACTTATGTGGCGCCCTCTAGGATCTACACAAAAATTGGGAGCAGATTTGAATCTCTCTTCTTAAAAAACCTCGATTCGTCAATTTTCATACAAATATCTGAATAACTTAACAAATAACAAAAGTTATGCGAGAAAATAAAAAATATATCTAATATTGACTATAACACCTCTATTAATATTAAATTTTGGGCCAAGATAAGTTTAGCTAAATCTCAATATTTTAAAGACAGAAATCCACTGTTACTCTATGGATCATTATTTGCGGTCTTACGGACTAGCTTGTATATGCAAAATAGTATAGTTATTATACAAATTCGCAAATGTAGTCTTATATATCCTGAGATAAGCGAGTGCAAGAAAGAGAAAAAGTAATTAGGAAAAGAAAGGCGGATTTACTACTCCCAACACGTTCCACACTTCGTGAAATCTTATTTCTATCACCTTGTCGTGTATCGCTTCTAACCGCATGTGCATTATAGTGGAAGAACATGTCTTTTCCTAATTTATCTCTTTTCTTTCTTATTATTACACTCGTTTATATCAGAACCCATATATAAACTACATTTTCTGAATCTGTATGTTAGCTTATTAGTAGATAATTAATAGCAAAGAGAGATATTAAAATAAAAGTAACATAAAACTAATAAAATAACCATAAAGTGTATTTAACATGTTCTGAGAAAGAATGGTGCCGTAAATTACACACATCAATGTTTATGACGCTGTAAATGAATTAAACAATTAAGTAATAAATATAAATAGTGAATTTAGTAAATAAATGATATTTACCTTTTCTTCAAAAACATCAATATCTGCAGAGCAGAAAGCAGTACTAAAATGTATGAAGGCTTTAAGATTCTTTATCCTTTTGCATATATCTATGACTCTAGCTGTACCAATAGTATTTTGTTCTATTGCATCCTTCAGTTTGGCTTCTAGTTTTAAAGTAGCGGCCATATGAAATACAATATTTACATCATTTATCAATGCATCAACATCATTTGTTTTCAGTCCAAGTCCATCTGCATGTACGTCCCCGGCAAGGAGTATTATTTTGTTAATCGCGTTGGGTTGTGATTTTCTTAGTCGCTCGAACATCTGAAATCAGATACCTTATTAAGGCCCGGTTATACAATCCAAGTTCACGTCCGGTTCAAGATTAAACTAAGCTCAAATTTAAGGTTGAGTTTTACAAGCCAAGTTCAGCTTTATATCTAGTTCATTACGTGTCATTTTCAAAGGTTCATGTAAGTTGTTGAATTTCTGGGTTTAAACGTAGTTCAAGATAATTATAAACTAGAAATATTTTCTGTTTTGATTTTTCTACACACCTATTTTGTTCCTGTTCCGGTTCTGTTAAAAATTAACAAGAAATGACTGAACAATTTCACCAAAATATGAAGGAATTAACGGATGATGAAGACTTCATTGAAATTTTGCAAGTGTTGAGAAATGCTCGCCGACGACCTCAAAAATATATGAAAAAAAAAAAACTTATATGCAAAATGATTTTATTGCGTATACTATTTGTTCAGCTAAAAGAAAATTCTAATGTAAACGATAAACATAGTGGCACCACCTAGTTTAATCTTGATTTAGCACAAATAGCGACAGTTTAATTCATGTTGGAACATTTCATACATGGAACATTTCATACATTGGAACATGCATGAAATTTGACAATATTAAAATGAAAAATATCAAAATAAACAAACTATTTGGGGTTAAATCAATCCGTTAAACATTTGACAGAACTAGCCAATTTGCACATGTGCGAACACTAACACCTAACAACTTTTTCATTGAACTCAGTTTTATTGAACCGAGTTCAAATATTGTGTATACAACGGAATATAAGGTTTGAACCGAGTTCATCTTTGAATGTAGTTTAGTTGAACTCGGTGTTGAACCGTGTTTGTACAACCGGGTCTAAATGTTTTTTTATTGATTGTATGGAAGCAATCACATCACAAACTGTCAATTTAACTCTTATAATACTAGGCATCTACGCTCTCGAAAGAATTTTTCTGATAAAATTTTAAGCATTAGTAATATTACATAGGAAAAATTATTTCATGAAGAGGTGTATTTTCACTTCAGTTGTTATGTGAACAAACTGGTACTGAGGCACAGAAATTCCACGCAGATAAACCACAGACGCGGTTCTGCAAGAACTGTGGTTTATGTAATGTAAACGGAAATATTTGCCAAATTACAGCCTAAATCACACCCAAAGTGTTACTTACGGTGATGTTTAATGTGCTAAAAGGATCTGAATTTTTATCGTAGTGCCAAAGGCAGCTATTCAACGGATATTATATACATAATATATATAGAGCGGGAGCTAGGTGGCTTTTTCGGCAGCTCATCGTTTTATGAACTTTGAGATATTTTTATGGTTTAATGGATGATAACGATTCATAAAATCGACTTCTGGCAGGGCACCTCCTGTCAGGAGCGTCACGAACACTGTTTAAAAATCAGTGAAATCATGTCATCGTTACAAGGCTAATTTTTTTTGTGTGTACACATTTTATGTTTAGAATGAATAAAATATGATCGCCAGAAAGTGTGGGCCGCCAGGAGGCCTGCCAGAAAGGTAATAATGATACAATACATCTGAGGCACGGTACGGAGTCAAGTTAGCCGAAAGTGTTAAATTCCTGTATATTTAAGAGCCTATGGCACTTTTGTTGACACTAAGAACTTTACGGGGAGGCTATTCTATTGTTGAAGGAGCTTATATTTACGTTTTAAAAAGGAGCCAGAACTTGTAACGATGAGTTTAGAATTCTGAGATGAAATATGCGAAAACAAATCCAATTTTCTTCAAAAATCCTAAACATTTTCTTTCTGGCTAGCCTTACTGACGGGAGTTTCTTTCTGGGATTTTTTTTCTGTGTTCAAAACATTTAAATAAACATGCTCAACCTTAAAAAGTTTGTAACGATGATGTTATATAACTCCGTTTTTTGGACCACACTTTCTAGCAATCTTATTTCATTCATTCTAAACATAAAATGTGTACACACAAAAAAAATGGCTTTGTAACGATGATATAATTTCACTGATTTTTATATCTTGTACCATGGCCAACTCGACGGGCTGACATATGCCAGAAGTCTATTTTTTCTTCAAGCGTATTAAAATGTTTAAATTATGTCACCAAAAACAGAAGTAGAAGTAGGACATTGTTTTACTAGTAACAAAATGTTAGTACCGAACGCCACCGTAGTGGACATTGTTTTACTAGTAACATAATGTTAGTTCCGAAAGCGCCACCGCAGTGGGTATTGTTTTACTAGTAACATAATGTTAATACCGAAAGCCACTGGTGGCGCGCTATCCACTAGCCACTTGTCATATTGTGTCAACATGTAAGACTGTAGTTTGAATATTTGTACATTTATGATAAATAAATGAATTTTTGCATTTTAATACGCTTGAAGAAAAAATAGTATATATTACACGGAGTAGAACGCCTTTTTGTGTGTTTCGCCCAGTTTGCAAATCCTGGGCTCAACACAAAAAAAGAGTGCGTTCTACTCCTAGTAATATAATATACTATTGTCGTTATTTAAGTTCGATAGAATTAATCAGCGCATAGAAAATGCTTGTAACGATGACTGTCCGAAAAAGCCATTTAGCTCCCTCACCAATAATCCAATCAATGAATGCCCAAAAGGGGATTGTAGAGAACATGGGAGGAGGGGCGAATTTTCCTCTTCGGGAATGTGTTCGCCTGCTACAAAAGCAAAGCCACCTGCGGTACCAAAATATTAAAAAATCAAAAATCATATTAGTGAGTCTTGACGAATTTCACGTATCCACCACAAACTGCAAACAACGATAACGATGATGGGAAATGAATAAAAAAAACCGCTGCCTAAGGAATCACCACTTCCACATCCAGACTTCCTATCTAAGTATCTTACAACAAAAATACTATAATTGCACGCCACTAAGTGGGGATAATTGTTTATGGAACTTTAATCGTATAATATTTGACATCATGTACCAGAAAACCCCATCAGTAGTAGGGGGGTGGTGGTGGTGGTGAGGGTGAATGAAGTGAAAAGAATTCTTGATGACTGGTTCTTGTACACACACTAAATCACAATATTTTTTCACCCCCTTTAATAATGGGGTGGGGGTGGTAATAGAGGTGGCTATTGTCAAAAATGTTTTTGAGACCTTAGCTCTTCTTATATTTACCAAATACCAATTTCATGCACTCTTAATTGCTTGATTTACCTATTTATCTCGATTTACCCTTCAACTCTGCAACGGAATAAGATCAATATATAATCTAGTTCCAGATCTCGTTAAAATACATACGTGTGTCATATTTAAGTCAATATTTTAAACGGTACCAGAGTAATCGTGAGCACCAAACAGATACTAGACTAACAGACAGACCGACGCGACAGACAAATTTATTTTATTCAAACTTAACATATTGACGTTTCATGACATTCTAAGCCTATCTGTACAATGAAAATTTTTAGGTGGATTAAGTAAAAAAAAAAATTTGAGACTAGGTTCTTATATACACGCTAAATTACAATTTTATTTTTTTCACCCCCTTTAATAATGAGGTGGGGATAGTAATGGGGGTGGCTAATGCCAAAAATTTTTTTCAGACTTTAAGTTCTTTTATATATATACTAAATACCAATTTTATGGACTCTTACCGGCTTGATTTACTTATTTACCCCCATTTACCCCAATTTACCCCCCAACCCTTCGACGGAACAAGATGAAAATATAATCTAGTTCCAGATCTCGTTAAAGTACATACGTGTACCAAATTTCAAGTCAATATCTTGAACGGTTCCAGAGTAAACGTGCGCACAAAAAAAGTTACAGACAGACCGACAGACAGAAATTTTTTTTCGCTAAAACTTAAAATCTCGACGTTTCATGACATTTTAAGAGTATTTGGATAATTCAAATTTTTAAAAAATTTTTTGTCGTTGCTATACTTCCACTGGATGTGGAAGTAATTATCAAATCGTGACAAAAATATTCAGGTAAACATAAATTTGGAGAATGCACCCCTTTCCGTAGTATAATTGACTATTTAATAGCAGAAGACCCACATACACTAAGGTCCGGTTGTACAAACACGGTTCAACGCCGAGTTCATCTAAACCACGTTTAAAGGTGAACTCGGCTCAAATCTGATATTCCGTTGTATACACAATATTTGAATTCGGTTCAGTAGAACTGAGTTCAATGAAAAAGTTGTTAGGTTGGTAGCGTTCGCACATGTGCAAACTGGCTAGTTCTGTCAAATGGTATGTTTGACGGATCGATTTAACCCCAAATAGTTTGTTTATTTTGATATTTTCCATTTTAATAATTTCATACATGGAACATTGGAACATGAATTACACTGTCGCTATTTGTGCCAAATTCAGATTAAACTAGGTACCGCCACTATGTTCGTCGTTTACATTAGAATTTTCTTTTAGCTGTACAAATAGTATATGCAATAAAATCATTTTGCACATAACTTTTTTATTTGTAACTAGCTGATGCCCGCGACTTCGTTCGCCTATTTCAATCCTCTTTTTTACCCTCTTGGGGGTCGAATGTGCGCTGAATCCGAATCTGTCATCAGATTGGGGCTATGTCATCGGAATTTTTTTCTACATTCGATGAAATTCAAACATCACCAGTTTTCAAGAGAAATTTTGACTTTCATTGAATGTAGAAAAAAATTTCGATGACATAGGCCAAATCTGAAGGCAAATTCGAATTCAGCGTAGGTACAAAAATATATATGGCAGGTTTTGTTTCAGGTTCCTGACAATGAGACTTTTAAGAAACGTTGTCTAATAATGCTAACATAAAATTAATAGTAAAATAACTGACTGGTTCATTTCATTTTACGGTAATTTTCCACTACGTATGTTAAATTATAACTTTAGGTGTATATATAATAAGAAGTAATAACTTACGGGCAATTTCCACATGTCTTCAATTCGCTGTCGCGGCGTTTTCCCTCTCTTATTTCTCATTAAAAGGTATATACATTTAATGCCTGAACAAGAATATAATAGCTTCTCAATCATAACCTTTCCCATAAATCCGCTTCCACCAGTAATAAATACTGATTTGTTTTTATACCATTCGGCAATTGGGACCTTGTCTTCTGCCATGGCGAATGTAATTTACACAACCAGCTGAAACAATAATATACTCTATACTATACTATTCTACAAGTACCTACTCATTAATTATTATTAAAATCATCATTGCAATATGCTCATTAATGGCATAACCACAAAATGTTTAATGTTTAATTATTTAAGAGAACTATTAAAATGTAATAATTACTTAATTTACATATTAATAGTTGTAGGTAATATTGTTGATTATTTCTAACATTAGGCCAATTCATAGTTTCTACATTAAGAAACAATATAGCGTCATAGAAAATTAATAAAAAGCAATTCTTTTTATTGATTATATATACCGGGTGTCACAGGATTACGTTAACAGGCGATATCTCCGTCATTTGAAAAGATCAAAATATAAAAAAAAAAATCTGCAAAAGGCATGAAGAACTCCGTCTGATAACACCCCTGGAGCAGTGTTGCCTCTAACAAACCACCTTCAACTTTTTTTATCAAATGGCACCCTGTATAGCTATCTGTATCGAGTCATCACGTCATTCTGAGTACAGTAATTTACCATACTCGGTATGTTACAGTTGCTTAATAGTTACAAATATGCCATATTGCAGTATCATGACAAAAAATGATTATATATTATATTAATAAATTAAGAGATTATGCCCCCTGTTGAGTACAGATTACTCTAAGCATAGTTGATGTTACTCTGTTGCAAGTCTCACGAATTCGATCCATAAGATCCCCAATACATATCACGTGTGGTATATCACTGTGCTCAGAATAACGTCGGAATGCGATTTTAGGCTCTAGCGGTTCGCTTCAGAAGAAGATCACGACAAGATGGTCGAAACGTCAAGCACTCAACCAAGTCTATGCGGAAGAAGACCCAGAAACCAACTGCCATAACAATATAGGGTGCTATTTAAAAAAAGTTGGAGGTCGTCTCTAGAGGTTGAAAGAGGCTACATAGTTTTAGTTGTATGTTATCAGACGGAGCCTTTCTTATTTTTTGCAGGTTTTTCTCATTTATATTTTTATCTTTTCAAATAAAGCCTTAGTATCAATTCGAGCAAAACAGTTTTTGTTCCATTCACCAAAAGGAGAAAACTAATTTTGAGAGCTCCTATGTTAAATGGAACAGTACTGAATTTTTCCAGTGAAGTCAAGTAATCCTGGATCAAAAACTTACTACTGGAACTCGCATTTGGAAAGGACACCTACAGAAGCAACCACGGCTTCCTGGACATGCCGTAGGCTGTTTTGTAAGGCTTGGGATCTGAAATCAAAAATGATACATTGGTTCTACCTTACTGTTGTCTACCTTACTGTTGTCAGACATGATGACCTACGCATCATGTGCACGGTGGTCAAAATCAAAAGAGAAACTAGCACAATGAAAGCTGCAGAAACTGCAACTCCTTGGCTGTCTAGGAAATACAGGAGCAATGTGCTCCTGTTTCACAGTTATGGAAGCAATGCTGGACTTACTTCGTCTGCATCTGCATGTGAGGAACGAGGCACCACTTAGTACCCTAAGGCTGCATCAGGCACTTAAATTCAATCTAGGTGACCTGGTCACCTAAAGATTTTGAAGCTAATCCAATTTGAATCCGCAACTAAACACACTGACTCAATGCCAGTCAAGCATGACTTTGACTGCCCATTTCATGTGCTGATTGAGAGCCGTCAGACGAGCAGGATCGAAGCACTGCGGTTGGAGAAAGAGTCACTCATCTAGTAGACAGATGGACCTAAGATGGGCGAAGAGGTAGGTGTGGGCGTAGCGGGACCTAAATGCAGGCCCTTAGTAACACCCCCAACCTTCTACTAGGCAGAAATATATGCTATAGATCTGTGTGTACAGGAATAATTTAACAGAGGCACTCGAAGGGCAAAGATCTATATGCTTTCAGATAGCCAGACAGCATTAAGGCTCTCAGGACCTATACCTTCGAGTCTAAAATTGCCTGGGAATGCAGACAATCCCTGAAACAACTGGCAAAAACAACAAGGTTACCTTGATGCGAGTGCCTGGGCATGAGGGAATATAAAGCAATGAATTTGTTGACAGCCTTACAAAAAAGGGGCTGAATCCCCATTTTTCGAAACCGAATCGTTCTGTGGGGACACATTACGGAGGAGATCCAAAAATGGGAAAAGGAACAGAAGAAGTCCTACTAGAGGAATGCTCCAGGACAAACACAAGCGAAAAAGTTTATAAGCTATTCGACAAAGAATGCCACAATGCTTCTCGAATTCGAAAAGTCCGACCTAAGCCTAATCACAGGCCTCTGCCATTGCCCCTTGCTGCGATGCTGCAACTGAGACTGCGAAACATATACTTTGTGAATGCAAGGTATTAATCCGCATTATTAGGCTAAAGTGTCTGAAACACGCGGAGTTAACGCCCGAAAACAGGGAAATTAGCTCCCAGGAAAATCACAAGCTTTGCAAATAGTCTTCGAATCCTGGGTAATAGCTAGTTGTAGGGTAATTCACAAAATATCTTTTCGGTCGAGGTGAAGAAAGGCCAACTTGGGGCCAAGCAACCCTTTAAACAATCTACAATCTTTTCAAATAACGGAGATATCGCCATAATTCTGAGACACACCCGGTATACATGGTGATCTAAAATTGTTTCCCGATATTTCTGTCCTGATTCAAAAATAAAGACACTCTCTTATACGAAGAAATTTCAAAAATGAATAAATATCAGGAATAATAAATATCAGTATTTCAGTAATATGTTTCTATCACCTTTATCACCTTTAAATAAAAATCTAATTTAAATTTGGATATAGCCCGCCTGGGCAGCAGTTTATTTCTGCTGAAGTGGTAGTTTTAGGTGATGGCTCTCATTATTTTATCCTATCACATATTTCGAAAAATTCCTATAAAAAAAAATTATTTTCATTAGAAACAAAAAAGTATTTTTTGCGTTTCTATAAATTGACCCGTTCTAAAGTAATTTATGTTTACAACGTGCATTTAAATTTTATTAAGGTGGGCGGTTTCGTGAACGTAATTCGAGAATTTCTCCTGCATCCCTGAACCGATTGAAAAAATTTTTTGATATTCTTTTAGAGACAGCTTTATAGAATTGTATTTTATTTTTAAAAACTAAAAAAAAGAAAAATTTTTTACTTGTGCGAAAATGAAAATTTTTCTTGACTTTTCAATAGTCTGGTACCATTCTATAATGTTGCCTCTAACGGCCTATCAAAAAATTGTTTGAATCGGTTCAGGGATGTAAGAGAAATTCTCGAACTACAAAATCATTTTCTTAAGCACGGCACCGGCACCCTTAAGAAATCTATTTACACAAAGAATGCTTTGAAATATTAACTACATAAATTAATTGAAATAAACATAAAATCGATAAAGGTCTTTACCCAAAACTTCCCCCTCTGTTTACCATACTTCTTTCATTATTTTTTTAGGGTGACCACCCTGTTTATTTTTCATACTTTTCTTCCTAAACAGTTGTATTAACTGCATGCGAAATATTGTTGCCATCTTTTTCTTTAATTTTTTTAGGGTGACCTGTATATTTTTCAAATTTTTCTTCTTTGACAGTTGTGTTAACTGCTTGCGAAATATTACCATCCTCCGTCACATATTTCTAATTTTATCTTTGGGTGACCACCCTGCATATTTTGTTTTCATATTTTCCTTCTTTGACAGTTGTGTTAAAGTTGACTTCAGATTTATTCTGCATATAAAAAAAGTCGGCGGGTTTGATGGTGTGGTAAAGATCAAAGACGCCGACATTTTTATATGCAGAATAAATCTGAAGCCAACATAACTACATGCGAAATATTATTTCACACATTTTTTCATAAATTTTTTTATGGTGACCATTCTGTACAATTTGTATATCTTTGTATATCTTTCTTTGACAGTTGTGTTAACTACATGCCAAATATTATCGTTCTCCGTCACATTGCTTCATTACCTTTTTAGGGTGACACCCTGTATATTTTTCATTCACAGTTGTGTTAACTGCATGCGAAATTTTATCGTTCTCTGTCACATTTCTTTTAAATTTTGTAAGGATGACTATCCTGTGTATTTTCTTTTTCATGTTTTTCTTCTTTGACAGTTGTATTAACTGCTGTATTACCATCCACCGTCGCATTTTTTTTTTTTTTTTTGAGTAACCACCCAGTATTTTTTTTACTACTTTTCTTCGACAGTTGTATTAACTGCCTGCTAAATATTATCGTACTCCGACACATTTTTCAAGTATATTTTTTTCATATTTTTCTTCTTTGACAGTTGTATTAACTACATGCAAAATATTATCACCCCCTCTCAGGGGGTGGCATTTAAAAATATATATATATATATATATTTATTGGAGCTGAAATAGAATCGAATTAAAAAAAAAAGGTTCTATGCAATTTTTCACAATAATTGATAGTTTTTAAGTTATAACGACTTCAAAATTGCGATTTTAGCTTAAAAAAAAAGTATTTCCAAACGGATTTCGTCAAGTATCTCGAAAAGTATTACTTTATCGAAAAAATGTTACAGACCAATTACAGAAAGTACAAACTGGGAATTAATTATATTTTTTGTTTATTGATGTAGGATTAATAATTTCGGAGATATTTAAGTGTACATTTGGCATCCAAGTGTTCATAAGATAATTATTTAGAGTGCGAGTTAAATATCTCAGAAACTGTGACACCTACGTCAAGGATGATAATAGGTAGAATAATAGGTTATTAATCAAGCTTTCAACTGTTTTTTATTTGTTTCTGTAGCATAAAAACAAAAAAGTTATGACCGAAGCAATGTGCGTCTACACATTTTTATAATAACAACGTCGCCATTTCGTTACTGTAATTAACCAGTAATTAAGAAAAAGGAATTCCACACACTATTTCTCATTAATATATAGCATGACGTAGATGCTAATTTTTTGATTTGTATACAGCACTTTAGAAAAAAAGACAGTTTAAACTATAAAGGTATTTTCGATAAAACATATTTTTTTTTCCTTTTCCAAATATCTCAACATTAGTTTTATTGAAAAAATAAAGCTCACAAACTGATAATGAATTTTGCCTGTTTATTTATTTACATAGATTTAATAGTTTCGGAGACATGAAAGTTTACAAATGGCGTCCGAACGTTTATAAGACGAAAAATGAAGTTTAAATGTTAAATATCTCAGAAATTGTTCCACCTACGTCACGCATGCTAAGAAATGAAATTAAAGACAATTAATTGCGCTTTCAAATTATTTTTTACTCGTTCCTGTAGCATAAGAAATAAAGAAGTTACGACGGAAATCCTTGTGGTATTTGGTAAGGATACACTGGTCTAGTCGACTTTTTTGTTTTGGAGGTATTTTTTGGGACAATTCTGACTCCGGATTCGGTTTCAGCGGGTTAAAAAACATAAGGACACACTGGTCCACAGGCCAGACCACTTTTTTTTTTGTTTTGGGGTTGTTTTTTGGTATTGAGGGTGAAAAACGAGCATATATGACAATTCTGACTTCAGATTTGGTTTCAGACGGTCCAAATACATAAGGATACACTGATATGGCCCGCAGGCCAGACCACTTTGGGGGAGGGGTGTTTTTTTGGGGTTGGGGGATGAAAAAAGAAGTAATGGTGATTCATAAATAACGCTGTAGTCAAAATATTAAGATTGATCCAATAACACCTTAATGAAATGTTGATAGGTAAAAAGATACAGGGTGTCAGAATTAAAACTTAATATTTTATTTTCTTTTGTAATTTAATAAGTTTTTTAAAAATTTTCTTGTGAAAATTCATGGATGTGAGTTATTTGAGGTGGAAAATAATAAAATATCGTCAATTTTGGTCTAGCTCTTAAAGGGCACTACGTATGCTACGTTTAATGTGCCAAAAAAACAGTAACTCCTCTATCCGCACCTTTACGGCAGATTTTGCATGGAAATTGTATTCTTCTGTCATTTCTTAATAAAGAAGGTATACTAGTTTCAAGTCTCTAACTACAACAGTTTTTGAGCACCGCTGGTTATTGTGGTACTGGTAAGCTGATTTGAAGTTGACACCAGATTAAGGTAAGAGAATTATCAATAACTTTGCCAAAAAAATTAGTACCTCTGATCTTTTACAAATTCAGAGTGCTAAATAAGTGCCATGCGCCAGTGATGATACACATTTCGCAATTAGGAATGATTGTCGTGGTACTGGAATGCTGATTTGAAGTTGGCGACAGATTAAGATTATAAAATTATCGATAACTTTATTAAAACAATTAGCACCTCTGTTGTTTTTACATATAAAGAGGGTGCTAAATGGCTGCTAAATGATGATATGGGTTCCGCAATTAACACCGATAGTTGTGGTGTTGGTGTGAAGTTGGCACCAGATTATGAAATCATTAATAACTTTTTTAAAACAATTAGTACCCTAAATAGGTGCTAGACGAAGGTACACATTTCTCATTAGCAAATATGGGTATTTATATTATTTATTTTGTTACTCTAATTAGCCAGTAATTTAAAAAAATATCTCAAATACAGTTTTTCGTTAAGATGTAGCATTACCTAGATGCTCAAATTTTTTTGCTCATTTAAAGCACTTGCTTTAGAAAAAATTTTAAACTTTAAAGGTAATTTCGAAACACTTGGATACCAAATATATACTTAAATATCTCCGAAATTATTAATCCTACATCAATAAACAAAAAATATAATTAATTCCCAGTTTGTACTTTCTGTAATTGGTCTGTAACATTTTTTCGACTAAGTAATACTTTTCGAGATACTTGACGAAAGCCGTTTGAAAATACCTTTTTTTAAGCTAAAATCGCAATTTTGAAGTCGTTATAACTTAAAAACTATCAATTTATGTGAAAAATTGCATAGAACCTTTTCTTCTTAAAATTTGATTCTATTTCAGCTCCAATAAATACATATTTTTTTTAAGTGCCACCCCCTGAGAGGGGGTGCATTAGCAAGCCCTCGCACAATATAGAAACTTTTCTGTGAAGTATTTGCTATTATACTGCCAAAAATGTACGAAATCCTTTCAATATGACATTATTCCGAAGTTAAAACCTCTAATTACTGTACTACTCGACCATGAATTGCCAACTTTGGTGAAATCACTCCTCCTTATAGAAAAGCTATTCAATTTTGATTTTTTCGGCTATTTTGGTGTCTTCTGTTTTTTTCCAAGATGGCGGATTGACCAATACATATCGGAAAGGTCTATGTTTTTTTGAGAACTTTATTTCAAATAAGCCAATATTTTTTAAATTCCCATCCGATTACTAGTACAAGATGTATTAAGCAGATAAGTTGAAAATCCATGAAAGCGCGTCAAAAAGTGCATATAACTTTTGACAAACAAGGAATTTTTGGGTGCAAGTATTTTTTTCGTAATCAGAAGGTTATAATACATAAGAATCAACAATAAAATTTCAAGTGGAATGTTATCGCCGGAAAAAATCAATTCAACTGCACTAATATGTGTGTAGGTATTTATTTACGTATGTATGTGCAGAAAAAATATAGCATTTCCTACCCGAGAGAAACAGTATATTCATCTCTTGTTGTAAAATACACTATTTTATTTTTAATGATCTGAAAATTATTTTTCACAAGAATTTTTAGAAATATGTAAAAAAAACCGCTGCCCAAGGAATCACTACTTCCACATCCAGATTTTCTATCCAAGTCACTCACAACGAAAAAATTTTGTATGTGGAAATAATTGTTTATGAAACTTTAATAATATATTTGAAATCCTCTACCCCAAAAACCCATAAAACGATATCCCACATCGGTAGTGGGGTGGGGGTGGTGATAGGGGGTGGTAGTGGGGGTGGATAAAGTAAAAAAATATTTTAAGGTTTCTGGTTCTTGTACACACACTAAATCACAATTTTTTTTCATCCCCTTTAATAATGGGGTGGGGGTGGTAATGGGGGTGGCTAATGCCTAAATATTTTTTAAGACCTGAGCTTCTCTTGTATATACTAAATACCAATTTTATGAACTCTTACCTGCTTGATTTACCTATTTACCCCAAATTTACCCCAATTTACCCCCCCAACCCTTCGACGGAACAAGATGAAAATATAATCTAGTTTTAGATCTCGTTAAAGTACATATGTGTACCAAATTTCAAGTCAATATCTCTGACGGTTCCAGGGTAAACGTTCGCACAAAAAAGTTACAGACAAGTTACATGACATTCTAAGCCTATTTGAACAATAAAAATTTTAAAAAATTTTTTTGTCGTTACTATACTTCCACTGGATGTGGAAGTAATAAAAATGTTAGGAGGTGAAATACTGCAAAACTATCTCTTTAGTAAAAGAGAGGGTTTGACTAATACCGTGTAAACTGACTTCCAGACAAAATATTGAAGAAAACCTTTTTGTAACTTATATTACAATATAACTATGGCAGTTTGAAATACATATCACCATTCTAACTACTCCTATCAAATAATTTTATAAACGCCTAACCAGCTTGATGCACGATTTCACTAACATTCTAGAAGAGCTCACCTCTTAGATTTTCTCATAATCCGGATTTGAATTTTTGTACAACCCCATACTTTCTCTATCTATTTATGGGAAAGTACCATTAATCGTGCTTAGAATGTTCTTCCGAATACAGGATATTATATATAAATAAATGTGATAAATACTAGATACCATTGATCAATAATTTTTACAGTCACCTGTTCATGTTTATTTACAATACACATTCGGAAGATTTTAGATTTGGGTCGCAGGCATAGTTATTTCAACGGCTTGAGAGACCGCCTACAATAAAGGCGTGTACCAGTGCTCTAGTAGAGGGAGCAAATAATGACGCGCGATCAAGAAAACACGTACATTGCTATTAAAAATTTCAGTATTATTTATTGTAGTTGGCTCTGTTCAGTATAGGTAATATTATTAAGTGCTTTAATAACTAAAATTATTTAACTCGTCATACTTTCAAAACGAGTCAAATAATTCTTTACATTTCCCGCAGACAGACCTGCCCACGTACATGTGGTGGGGAAAGCAGGTGGCACGATTGTAGGATGTGTTATACGATAAAAAAGAATAGCCTAGTTGCTTCGTTCTCGCTTGCTCTCATTGCCGACCCAAATGAAAATTTTTCTGACACTGTATATACCGCAACCGCAAAGAGGAACAAAAAATATTGTAAGAAATTCATTCAACATAACTGTAGTTATAAACAAAAACATTTAAAGACACGTTTTTCGACCAATAAATATAGAAGGCTAACAATTAGTGGCATTATTAATTCTCATGTACAGAGTGTTTCTGAATAATGGTGCTCACCATTTTCAGCTGTGCAAAAATATAAACAAAAGTTCCTATAAATATAGGTCCGTAAATATTAAGCTAAGCTAAGGTCCTTTAAATAAGTCGCCCAAAAACACTTTGGGCTACCACAGTAATGAATTTTTATACATGAGCCAATATTTATAAGAGCACTCATTGGCCAGTATCGATTACTATGAAAGTAATAAAGTGGAGGGGGGCCGTATTTTTTATCATATTATCTATTCCTTTCATCTTCTCGATATTTTGTTACCAGATTATGATTGTGAAAAACACATAAAATTAGAACTCTTTCCGGGAAGCTCTAAACAATTTTTGAGAAAAATCGACCCAAATAAAATCCTGCAAGTGGCGAATTTGAAATTAATAATTCGGAAATTCAACGATGTCTCATCATGTATAAACCATAATTAATTTCTATTCCCATTATTCAGCAACTCTTGAAGATCGTTTTGTAAGGAATATAGATAACGCACTCTATTAAATCCATTCGAAAAAACAGTCCAAATAATTTATTGCCAACGATTCCTGCCTATACATTAATACAATATTTATCCTGCTGTCTTGACTTTAAGATAGCATAGGAGTTTCTTTCCCCCAAACATCATTGTTATGAATATCAATAATTACGTCTCGAGTGAAGCTGAGTTCCTTAATCAAATAAAAGTAAGTCGGCTAGCGTGGTTAGTTATCAGAAAACTTTAAACATTATTATACTAAAACAAACAAATCAAATTTACTACAATTCAAAGAACTTATACTAAAATGCAAAGGAGCTAAACATATAGTTGGTCCATACCAAAGTCTTTGGAGTTGTGTTAGTTTCTGTTGAAAGTTCTGGTTACGGTAGGCCACCACACAACAGTAGCATACGTGATCATTGGTCTAACTATCACTATATAGTACCACATTGTTACCCCATGTTTTACCAAAGGTCCTTCTACATACCCAGAGGGTTGTAGTGGCCCTTTGTATTTGTCTATCTATGTAACCTTTCCAGGTCAGCTTAGAGTCCAGGATGACACCCAGATACTTCACTGTCCTGGAGATCTTTAGAGTCGTGTCATAGAGAACAGGTTGGACGAAACCGTCTAGCCTGCGTCTCCTAGTGAAAATTACCAGTTCTTCTAAGGCCCTGGTCGTTACACCATTCTGTACGATCTGCAGGGCCCTTTGCAGGAGCCCGCTAACCGTATTTGGGAATTTTCCCGAGATGATAATTGCTAGGTCATCTGCGTAACCTTGAGCAAAAAGATCCTCATTCTCGAGTTCCTGCAGTAGACCATCGAGAACGAGGTTCGTCGGAGGAGGTATTATCAAATGCTCCTTCGCTGTCAAGAAAAGCACCGGCCGCAAGTTCTTTGTGGTGTAGCACCTTCTCGATCCTGGAAACGATTGGGTGAAGGGCCGTCTCCACTTACTTCCCGGTCTGGTAAGCATGTTGCGACGGATGCAGAGGCGCTAAGGTCAGTGCCCCGTCTTTAACAGACCTTTCAACCAACCTCTCTAATGTTTTGAGCAGGAAGGATGTAAGGCTAATTGCTCTGTACGATTTGGCAGTATCGTACTATGTGCGTCCTGCTTTTGGTATGAAAACCACTTTGACGGCTCTCCAGGGTACGGGAATATACCCCATGGCCAGACAAGTTCTCAGCAGGTGATAAACAGGACGTATGAGGGTCTCCGATCCTTCTTGAAGAAGTGCCGGGAACACATCCGGTCCTGGACTTTTGTATGAATCAAAGGTGGAAATAGCCCAGTTGACTCTTTCCACTGTCACCACCCTTGAGGCCGTCCTCCAATCCGCTGCCGTAACAGCAGCCCGGGGAGACCGATGGACTGGCATTTCCTCCGTCTTCACTACGGATTCGGGGAAATGAGTTGCTAGTAGATGCTTGAGGCACTCCTCACTGATAGTTGTTAGTCCACCAGAGAGAAGCCTCAAGTTTTCCAGTCGTGACGGGCTGTCTTTTTTGAGGGTTTTGCAAAGCCTTGCGGCTTCTGGAAGATCTTCTATACTTTCGCAGAAGTCCCTCCAGGCCTCTTGTTGCTACGAATATGGCTTTTGTAGAGGCGTTGGGACCGTTTGTGGCTGTCCCAGTCCTCTGGTAGCTGAGTACGCATTGCCTTATTGAAGAGCCTGCGTGTCTCCTTGCGTAAATTTTGGAGCTTCCTGTTCCACCAGGGAACTTTGTTCCCTTCCCTTCTTCTCTTAAGAGGACAACTGCTCTCGTATGAGGCAGTTATCACTCCATTAAGAAGCTTAGCAGTGGATTCTATTTCCTCTGTATTCCTGGGTATAATAACCCTTGTTAGTTTTCTCGAGAGGGCACGCCTATAGACGTCCCAGTCGGTGTCTTTGGGATTCCTGTACCAGCTCACCTCTGGGGAGGGAGCTACGTCCAGTTTGAATCTGATATGATGATGGTCCGACAGAGAAGGTTCCGTCGATACATTCCAGTTGTGAATCAGTGGGATCGCAAGTCTGGATCCCAGCGTGATATCGATGACCTCTTGCCTCCGTTGGGTAACGAAGGTGGGTGTATTTCCCCGATTTACTATTTCTAAATCGGTGGTGTACAGGTACTCTAGTAAACTACTGCCTCTAGGATTGACCCCCGCGCTGCCCCAGCAAATGTGGTGCGCATTAGCATCACATCCTATAATGGTACGGGAGCTAAGTGGCTTTTTCGGACACTCATCGTTACAAGCATTTTCTATGCGCTGATTAATTCTATCGAACTTAAATAACGACAAAATAGACTTCTGGCATATGTCAGCCCGTCGAGTTGACCATGGTTCAAGATATAAAAATCAGTGGAATTATATCATCGTTACAAAGCCAATTTTTTTTGTGTGTACACATTTTATGTTTAGAATGAATAAAATAAGATCGCCAGAAAGTGTGGGCCATCAGGGACGCAACTAGAAAGGTCAAAGAGGTAAAAAAACGGAGTTATATAACATCATCGTTACAAACTTTTTTAAGATTCAGCAAGTTTATTTAAATGTTTTGAACACAGAAAAAAAATCTCAGAAAGAAACTCCCGTCAGTAAGGCTAGCCAGAAAGATAATGTTTAGAATTATTGAAGAAAATTGGATTTTTTTTCGCATATTTCATCTCAGAACTCTAAACTCATCGTTACAAGTTCTGGCTCCTTTTTAAAACGTAAATAGAAGCTCCTTCAACAATAGAATAGTCTCCTCGTAAAGTTCTTGGTGTCAACAAAAGTACCATAGGCTCTTAAATATACAGGAATTTAACTTGACTCCGTACCGTGCCTCAGATGTATTGTATCATTATTACCTTTCTGGCTGCGCCTCCTGACGGCCCACACTTTCTAGCGATCTTATTCATTCTAAACATAAAATGTGTACACACAAAAAAATGAGCCTTATAACGATGACATGATTTCACTGATTTTTAAACAGTGTTCGTGACGCTCCTGACAGGAGGTGCCCTGCCAGAAGTCGATTTTATGAATCGTTATCATCCATTAATCCATAAAAATATCGCAAAGTTCATAAAACGATGAGCTACCGAAAAGACCACCTAGCTCCCGCTCTATAATGAGACGTAGCCGCTCACTCGTATAAAATTGAACCAGCTCCTCAAGCTCCGCCGAGGGTGGTGGAGTTGGTGAGTCATAAGGAAGATAGACAGAGCCGAAGACAATCTCTACTCTGTCATTTCCTCTCTTGAGGCTCACTCTAATTGCAACAAGATCCCTGGAACAAAGTTCCCGAATTGACGTTGCCTGTACTTCCTTAGAGACATAAATACATGCTCTTGGGATGTTATGTGTGGAGGAGTAGATAACCCCGTTCCTTTTGTCCAGGCCTTGAATGAAGCCTCGACGGACCCAAGGCTCCTAAATTAGTGCTATTAGTGTCTGTTTCACAGCAGCCTGCCTACTGACGATCGCAGAAGGCGGCTCACTATGTTGCAGATTAATTTGGAGTATTTCCATTTTTTTTTTACTTACCCTACTTCGGACCAGGCGGCCCCTCCGTGTCCGACTCTGTTTTGTCACCCGCTGTCGGGCCGACCGCAGTGTCCCGGGATCGTTTGAGGTCCCGGAAGGCCACCTTTATTATCCCGGCCTGTGCGCGGTACCTTAAGCTCCTAAGTTTCGCCGCAGAGGCCTCGTCGACGCCCAGGATAAGTCTAAGCCCCTTGGCTTCAACCATCTGAGCATCGCGGACCTTCCACAGCTCCGTTCGAAGCTCCGGGTTGTGCCGCTTGAGTCTCTTTAAAATGGTGGCCTGGTCCGCAGGTTTACCCGGGACCATTGCCACCTAGGAAGGGTTTCCCCTTCCAGGAGTTGGAGCGGCACGCTGTCCACGGAGGAGATGTCCCCCATGGCTGTTCTAAGCCACTCCAGGGACATGTTATCCCCACAGAACAGCTGTACCATTCCCTGTTCCATTAAGCGCAAGCCGTCAAACTTTGGAAGGGGACCCTCTTCAGGGAGCCCATCCATTCGAGTATCTAGGGCCTCCTGTATTTTTGTCATCAGGTCCTCGGTAAGACGCACGGCAGGAAAACCTGCCGCCGCTACCGCCACCTTAATGCCTTTAGTGCCAGCTACCTGACTGTAAATAAGATCAGGTCTGGCTCTCTTTTTTGGTCTGGAAGTGCTAGGAGAGGTCTCTCCCTCAGAGTGGCCCCGTTTGGAGCCAGTCTCTTGAGCGATCTCCATTTCGCGCGCTTTTCTGGCCCTTTTTCGGGCCGCGCCATAATAACTCCGTCGCTTAAGGAGCACGTCCGAAGATGTGCGCCCTTCTGCGCCGGCTAAAAAGAAGGGGAGTAGGGATGGAGAAGGCTTCTTATGAGGAGCCTTCCCCGGTTGAATGGGGGATGGGTGCCCCATTTGTGGGGCACTCCATTCGTAGGAGCGGGGAGGTCCCTATTAAGGAACACTCCCCGGACAAAGAGGAGGAGGAGGCCCTGTGATCAGAGCACTCCTCGGGGGGGGGGGGGGTAATTTATTAGGATCCATATATTTCCCACGAGTAATCAGGAAGAGTGGTCGACCCCCGCAGAGCCTGTTACGGGGACAAGGCTAAATACTATGGGATTTCGCCCGGTTTCCCATAGGCATCGTTTGCTGTACCAAATCCCTGGTACCATGCAGCCCTCGGCACGATAGTTTACACCTTGGCTTGGGGAACGTTTATTGACTTCCCGGTCTAGATCCGCTGCCTTTTGTTTAAGCAGTGCCACCTCGTGCAGGTTGTGATTCATCGTCACAGGCGGACGATCTTGAGCGGTGAGAGGCTAGGGGCAAAGCCACGTAACCCAGACCGCACCCAGCATGCACCCGCACATACTGAGCACAAACAGTTTGCACTCAGTATGCACAAGCACACACCATGCACAAACTGCGCCACGTGAAAAGCGCTGACATCGCATCAACCGTTCCTGGCGCGTTCCGACCCACCCCGGTGATCTCAATTAAGAGTCCGAGTGAGACATCACATTGCCTTGGCAACTGTGCGCACAATTACTCTGGAACTGTTTAAGATATTGACTTGAAATTTGGTACACGTATGTACTTTAACGGGATCTGGAACTAGATTATATTTTCATCTTATTTCATCGAAGGGTTAGGGGGTAAATTGGGGGTAAATAGGTAAATCAAGCAGGTAAGGGTCCATAAAATTGGCATTTAGTATATACAAGAGAAGCTATGGTCTCAAAAAATGTTTGGAATTAGCCACCACCATTACCACCCCCACCCCATTATTTAAGGGGATGAAAAAAAATTATGATTTAGTGTGTGTACAAGAACCAAAAACCTCAAAATATTTTTTTACTTCATCCACCCCCCACTACCATCCCCTATCACCACCCCAACCCCACTACCGATGTGGGATATCGTTTTATGGGTTTTGGGGTAGATGATTTCAAATATTATATTATTAAAGTTCCATAAGCAATTATTTCCACATACAAAATTTTTTTCGTTGTGAGAGACTTGGATAGAAAATCTGGATGTGGAAGTAGTGATTCCTTGGGCAGCGGTTTTTATAAAGAGACGTCGCGCGCGACGAGGACTTGACTGGGGTGGTTGCCAGCGAGTAACGTCGCGTAGCGAAACCGTTGCTGATAAAGCATATTATACGACTGTAGGGTCTGGACTATAGGATATAATATCAACGGGGAAAGACAGTTGACCACCCATTTTCTCAGACTTGCTATCAACGGTACAGGAAAAAATCGGTGGAGTGACATCTACGGGTAAACACAAACAGACCCGGAAACCATCATAACTCGCCTGTATCACCTTGTCAGTGATACAGGAATATTAAAATGGATAGTGTAAACTAAGACAGGGAGAGCGCAATAAACCCAGGAGGCTGCAGTGCCCTCGGACTATTCTTTACAGACGAGCCCTAGGAGGAGGAGTTTTAGTCAGTTAGAGGCTGACACACAGACCCATTTCAAATTGGGATGCGCAGCCCGTGTGGGTTTCCCCTCCTCGAAAAAAAAAATCAAATTTTTAACTTAAAAGCAAATGCAGTATAAACTCAAACACTTGATCTTCCAAATCGTAGGGAAAATTTAAATCTAATACGAAGCACTAACCACGAAAATGTATCGGCATAATGCAAGAGGATGCGACACTTGTCGCTGGACGTAGCTGATGCAACGAAGAAAAGGCTGACTAATATTCGGAGACCAGTCCCAAGGAAATAATAAAAACTGTACTTACAGAATGTCCACTGGATTGTAGCACTGTACACTACTTAACAAACTATAACTCAAAATACATAAGAAGTTATCAAAGAGCTTTGTGATAATAGAGGCCTGCAGATTGTGTAACAAGTCTTCAAATTTTACGATGGCCAGAGGCCAGCTTGTCACTTTCTTGATCGCTCCTACTACCATTTCTAATTTACTCTTCGACTCAAAACTATAATTTATTAGCTGATAAAATGACCTGAGGCCATACGTAACGGGAATCTCAAAGACTTTAATTCTGTAACTTAATTCTCAAAAATGGCCGGGCATAGCGAAATTTCAAGTTTCAATTTCAATTTTCTTAGCTTGTCTGAAAAAGCCCAAACAAGCTGAAATAGCCTTTAACTGCGTTTTTACCTATACAGGGTGTTTTGAAAAGATTGGGACAACGCTTTTTGTCTCTATCTTGGAGACTATTATAGATATCTGCAACAAGCACTATTGACGATTTTAAGACGTCATACTTGACATACACCGACTAGATAAAAAACCCCCTTTAGGTACAACTGAATTTCTTCGAACTGGTGTATGACAAAACTGTAAATCGCGTATTGCTCTGAAAGGGTGCATTTTATCGCGTTTAAATAAGTACACCTTTTCTTTAGGAAATTAAATTTCGTTTGGATTATATTAGAAGTCTATGTCCAAAACCCAACCTCAAAAAAGTTACGGCTTAGAGTGTCTGTTAAAAGTACTGTAACTAGCACCTTCTATAAAATGTGACACTATTGTAATTAGCGACCTGAAAACCATGTCGTTACCAACTTTGAAGTAGATACGTATAATAGGCTCCAAGATAAAATACAATTTCTTTACTTTACCACCTTGTATCTTGAAAACGAAAAGAGTTAGGCCACTATTTCTTGAGTTAAATCGAATTTCAAATTCGTGGCTTGCAGGAATTGATTAATGTTTCTCAAAAATTGTTAGGTTTAGAGCTTTCGAGTAAGAGTACTAATTGTATCTATTTAAGGCAATTATAGTTCCTATCAAAATGACGAAGTGAACGGCTAAAAGTGGGCTTAAAAATACCGTGTGTGTAGCGGCTCGCTAGGCATAGGTAGTAAGAATTACAACATCGCGGGTGCCAGCTGGCTGAAATGAAATAACTGAGAGCTGGGATACTCCGCTAACGGACGAGTTTACAGCGCTGTGTTGTCATATCTCTCGCGCTACGTGAATGTACATGCCTAATGGACAGTTACACGCACGGTATGAACTCCGCGTTCTCTCTCGTTCAGAATGCCACTGGTTTAAATTCATAGTAGCTGATACCGAAGAATGAGTTCTCTCATAACTATTAACTCACGTATAATATTTCGCGATTATATTCTTTAAAGGCGTTTATGGACCCATATACCTATATCTTCATTTTTTTTTCCGTTTTTTTTTCACAATTTTTAGTTACCTTTGTGTTAAGCTTCTACACAATAAAAGAATATATTAATCGTTTTGAATTTTTAAATTGTAACGTTAGGCTCGTTATCAGAGGACCCCCCCAAACATCCATATATCAAATTTCCTATAAATCTGCAAAATTATAGTAATTATGGCAACCATATTGGATTCACCATTTTGAATTCTTAATTCTTGAGATCAGAATTGGTATTAACTAATCTTAAAATACCTAACTACCAATTTTAATGTGATGGTCTTATTCGGCACTTTTTTTATTTGTTATTTCAAATACTAGTAGCCATACAAAAAAAATCTGAATTTTATTTCAACGTTAAATCAGTTAAATAACCGCATGAATCTAAGGCGTGACGTCATTGTACAGTTGACGAGAGCGTGGTATTGCGGGTGCGTCAGGCCACCACCACTAAGCGTGTTTTCTTTTAAGTTATATTAAGTTGTTAGATTAATGTTGATTCACGGACACAACATTTAAGGTGTCGGTGCCGTGCTTAAGAAAATGATTTCGTAATTCGAGAATTTCTCTTACATCCCTGAACCGATTCAAAAATTTTTTTGATATGCCTTTAGAGACAACATTATAGAATGGTAACCAGACTACTGAAAAGTCAAAAAAAAATTTTTTTTGATTTTCGCACAAGTAAAAAAATTTTTTCTTTTTTTAGTTTTAAATAGCCTAGTACCATTCTATAAAGCTGTCTCTAAAAGAATATCAAAAATTTTTTCAATCGGTTCAGGGATGAAATCCTCGAATTACGTTCACGAAACTGCCCACCTTAAAGTATTATTAAACATTTAAAGAAGAATATTTAATCTTAATAACCATGCAATGACGTCAAATTTCTCTCAAGCTGATGTCTAAATATCTCAGCTATGAAAAGAGCTTTCATGCTGAAATTTTCAGGGCATTATAGGTAGACCTAATACTGTAAGAAAATGTAAAAAAAATGATTGCATGAATTTTAGTGAATGACCCTATTCCGTCGAAATTTTATACAGCAGCTTCGCCAAATTCGCGACTAAAGAAATCGTCTTTCCAATTTTTGCTCATCTTACATTAGACGTAGATTGATGAAATTATTATGGGATCATCGCCGAGCTATACCTTCCTACCTTTGAGAACGATATCAAAGATATCGCTTAAGCCACTCCAGAGTAATGACATACATACATTTAAAAAAAAATACTTACCTCCTTCTTTTTTAAGTTTTGAAACCGGTTAATAGCATACAATTCATCAAATCCAAATACAAATAAAAAATGCTAGTAATATAACAAACTCTAAAAAAAAAAAAAAATAGGAAACCAGCATCATTTAATTCGACCTAACACAAAATTGTCAGGAACCCCTAAAACTTAATGGAGCTTTTTAGTCATTTTAAAATCAGAAGATTTTTAGGCTTATAGCTCTAAAATATTTTAAAAGCTCGTTCCGGGCTAGCATTTTGTAGAAAACACTATTTATTTGCTAGAGACTCCAACGGGCGAGAAAGAAAGAAACCTCTTTCGTCTCCTAACAGAACCAAAAGCCAGTAAATACAGATGAACTGTCCAAGCATTACCTCTAGTTATTAAAGGGTGTTCTAAATCAGGGACGGCGCCGTGCCCCCCCCCCCCAAGTGCCCCCCTGGATTCCTAGAAAATATTATATTTTTGCTTTATTACAATTATAATTCTTATTTCCTGTCCTACTATACAATATATAAATTTCTGTGCCCCCTACAAACCTAAAAAAGAAAATTGTGCCTCCCCGGCCTGGCCAGTCTAGCGCCGTCCCTGTTCTAAATATTTCCTAACATGGCCGATGCTCCTCAACACCGTACATTAGAAATAAACTAGAGTACACATTATACACTCTTCGTCGATTTATTGAACTCTTCATATATTTCTTGCACATTTTAGTTTTCTTTTTGGAAATAACATTAGTTTGAGACATTTTTAATGTTATGATGCCAACTTAATTTATGAAGCATTCATCAGTATGAAATAAAGTTACTACTTCCAACTTATCTGGGTCTCGAACCCGCTACTCTTGGATTTCGAACCTATAGTCGAAGTGAATATGTATATTTATTCTCAATTAATAGAACATCTAACCTAACCCACCTGGATACCGGGAGCCAACTAGATATCTGCGGCACAAAGCATCGCAGTAGCAATTGAAATGCCGGACGTAGTGGGGCCGGGTAGAATGAATAAAAAAATAAGGAACAAAGAACTAACTTAGACAATAAATTAAAAACAAATTAAAATGCAAACTTATCTAAAGGGTCAATTTAGAGTAATTTCTATAAATTTATAGTTGATATAATTAAAAGTCATAAGTAATGTACAAAATTAGTTTTGCAAGAAAATTTTTAATCAAAAAAAACCGTTTTAAAAATTCGACAGAACAGAGTGACTATATCAGACCACTTAATTTATTACTTGCTAGATTTTTTACCAAATATTATGATTATATACTATAAGGCCAGTCATTTAAAACATTGTAGGTCGCAAAAAATTGCACTGTTCTGATTGTTTGGGATATTTTTAGGATAGATACCAGTAGTGTAAAACCAAGTTTGCAGCTTTAAAAGACCTGTGCTAACTGCGTGTAGCTGGAAAAACTTTGAAATTTTCAGTCTTTTTTCATTTTCGGGCTGATAACTTCGAAAAAAAAAGTCACAGTGTACACTTTTAAAGTAGACAAAATTTGTTACAATTTGAATAAAACCGCAGCTCTGTAGGTCCAATATGTCCCTCCAGTGGCACGACTCCGTCACCTACCTTGGCGTGGTCATGGACAAAGCCCTGATATGGAGACAGAGCACGGAGGCCATCGTCAAGAAGGCCAGGAGGATGAGAGCCCTAATCTACCCGATGACGGGTAGACAGAGCAGACTCAACCTGAGGAACAAGCTCACGCTTATCAGGTCCCTCCTCCGGCCTCAGCTGACGTACGCTTCGGTAGCTTGGGGCTACCAAGCGAGGACCCACCTCCAGCAGATCCAGAGAGTGGAGAACGTCGCCCTCCGGACGG
Source organism: Rutpela maculata (assembly GCA_936432065.2). Classification (NCBI taxonomy): domain Eukaryota; kingdom Metazoa; phylum Arthropoda; class Insecta; order Coleoptera; family Cerambycidae; genus Rutpela; species Rutpela maculata. The sequence continues at coordinate 107,619,389 of OW386286.2, forward strand.
CAGTCAACGCTCCCTGGTTTGTGAGAAACGCTGACATCTTCAGGGACCTGGACTACACCCCGGTCACCGACATCATCAAGGAGAGAGCCAGAAAGATGTACGCCCTTGCTGAGGAGCATGGGAACCCACTAGTCAGGGAGGCTACTGACTATGACCCAGAGGATGTTCCGAGGCACAAGCCGCCGAAGATGCAGCTACTGGACAACGGGTGAGTATAAAACATACCACCAACCGACGAAGACACCACACGGAAGAGACAGGACGATCACCCAACCACCCACCCAAGACCCTGCGGGTACCGGACAACAACCGTCCAGTACCTGTAGTCCCCCTGGCTCCGGGCAGACCGAAAATGTTGCCAAAGCATTTAGGTCTGCCCTTCCTCGAGCTACACAGCTCATCCTTACCCTACCGATGATCCGGATGACAGGATGTCAATTGGCATTCTGTGTACCGGCAGTAACTCCCGCCAAAAACCCAAAACCACCTAACAGACCGATGACACCCCCGGGGGGGACAAGTTGGCGAAGAAAGAAGATCAAGACAGAAGCACGCCAGAAGAGGCCTTAGCCAGCAAGGTCCAACGAGCCAGGACCCAGGGAGGTGGACCGAAATCGTCTGCACTGTTCACATTTGTGAATGGGGCCGACGCAAAGTAAGTTCACCCGCCCTGCACGAGGCTGGTCCCCGGTCTACAGCGTTGTATTGGGGTAAAGGGCAATAGTCCTGCCCGACCCCAGTCATCCGAGACCGACATCTATAGCCAAGAATATTGGCCAATATGTCCCGAGATACACCATTTCAAAAATTGGCCATTGGCTACCACGTTTCTGAACCATGACGCCACTCATGAGGAGATAGCCTCTGCTGGCAGCAAATGTCTCGTGGCGCTCTATGGTGGGGGCAAAGATGACTCTCTCCATGGGCGCAGCCAGGGGGGGAGCCATGCCCCCCCCCCAAGCCGTCTTCCATGACCCAAAAAATAAAGAAGCAGTACAAAGCAGTGTCTAAATTATCCCTTGAAATAAATGTTTTGTAATTAATGCCAATATTATCTAATAGAGGAATCTACATACACATCCGTTTTCAACCATTTTCTGAAAAATTTTCCTCATCCTCTGGGGAGGCCAGTTCTATTGTCCCCCCCCCCCAGATGAATTTTCTGGCTGCGCCACTGATTCTCTCCACGCCCTGCGTTACAGAATATTTGTTCGATCTTAAATTAAAGCAAAATAACTGCTCTACAGCTTCATTTCCCATGACTTTCCTCGTAAGATGAGTGTTTTAGCCGATATCCTGCTTGGAAGATGGCTAAAACTACAATGTCGAACTTTTTAGAAAAAAATGGCCAATGTTTGAAATGGTGTATCTCGGGACCTATTGGATCTACGGAGCTGCGGTTGCGCTCAAATTGTAGCACATTTTGTCGACTTTAAAAGTGTATAGGATCAAAGCTAGCCAAACACTGAAAAAAGTCCGAACATTTCAAGGTTTTTCGAGCACCACGTAGTTACCACAAGTCTTCCGAAACTGAAAACTTGGTTTTACACTATTGGTATCTATCATAACAACTTCCCAAAGAATCAGAACAGTGCAATTTTTTGCAACCTAACGCGATTTTTGTGTCTGCGGTGACTGGCCTACTAAGAAAGTCAGAGAAAACAGAATTTTGAAAAAAAGACCACTATTTGCTACTTTTTAATGGGTTAATGTCCATAATTTATATTTCAAAGTTGTATATTATATAATTATGAAATGTATATTAGCGAAATATATAAATAAATAATGGTAGGAAGTAACATTTCACAAGATAATCTATTCAATTCGAAAATATATACAAATTGAGAGGGCAATTTGTTAAAATTTAAATGTTGAATTTTTTATTTACTGATCGATTTTGTAAAAGAAGAAACAATAGAGTTCTTCCTCTAGCCAACACTAACTTACTGTTCAAATTTCAATACGATTTGATTTTCCTCTTGTTGTGTTAACAAGAAGCGTAACGGACGGGCGGACAGACATTTTGAAAGTTGTTCAGAGTTCGTTGACTGATGGTATGTAAATGTTTTCTCTATTAGGGATATTTCCGGTTTTAGAAATGTGGTGATCAAATGCCATATACTTTTTGATTACGTATTTGCGAAAAGTAGAATAATCAACAATCCAGAATGTTCTGATCAGTGTGTTCAAGAAAGAATTATGGCACTTGTATGAGCCTAACATCAGTTATAATAACTTACTGCACAGGTTTTCAACATTAGTAGTTATGTGTTAAATGTTTCAGCAAATAATAAAAATCACGCATTGCAATTGACCTATCGAGCGGGACCTAAATGAGACGTCAGTAAAACACAAATTATTTAATTTAAAGTTCCGAAAACAGTAATAATTCACTATTACACACTTTGACAAAATAATGTCGAAATTAGCTAAGGTCTCTCAAGCACAGTTAAATCTAACTGACCATATTTCTAACATACAAAAATGCGAATTTAATAATATGTTTTGAAGTGTTATTTCGTGTTCCCTTACCTAAGGGCAATCCAAAAGTACTGAATACTAGTTAAATCACATCGCCACTAGAGTGTTTAGTTTACAAAACTGAGTTGAGATAATCTTGGGTATAAAACTGCATGCTCACTACTACTAATTTCATCGTCTCATATAAATAACTGACTTTCGTGGTTAATAATCCTATTTCTGGTCTACATCTTCAAGGGCAGCTTCGTATTGTTGTTGAGATAAGACTATATCAGATTTTCTACTCTTAGTAAATTGTGTACATATTTCACCGGTCCCCTCCATAATTTTCACCTCAGTCAGGTTTGAACTTCTAATAGTTTCGCTTTTCAGTTTTTTCAAACTATAATAGCCATAATTCTGCAGATTTTTTCTTTGGCTTCATGAGTCAATTATACATTTTGTTTAATGTAATTTCAAAATGAAACATTTTTTTGAGGTCTGCAATTTACGTGCCCAAAGGACACGCACTAATCTTATGAAATTTTTATTTTGTTGTAGATTTCGAGTCGGTCCTATGTCTAGTTTTCGAGATACAGCTCAAGAATGTACAAGAATGATGCGCAATTAAAAAATTTTCGATTTCATGATTTTTTACACTAGTAATAGCACTTTATAACATTTTGCACTAAAAAGATTTGTTGTTTTAATAAAAACAGCATATAAAAAATTTAAAGTTTGAAATGGCGAAAGCGCCGTTAATTCTATATTAAAATGACAAATGAAAAAATATTCGTTCAAATCGGCTAAAACATTTTTTACATAAAGTATGTGTCTTCCTGATCTAAAACTTTAATTGAAAAACTTTCGGAAATTGCTCCTTTGACCTCTGATACTCCATTAATAAATTAAAAGCTCGAGAACTATCCAGAAGCCAAGGCTGTCCGGAGGGGGTTACATATTTGGAAAAACGCATACATCCATAATACCCACCGGTGTTGTCAGTACCGAGGCTGGGGCTCGAGCCCAGAAGGCGATAGACAGCCGGTCAGCATATTCGCCACTCAATACGCTTTAACTGACTGAGCTATCGTGCCGGTAAAGGTAAAAGAAGGACTTAGTTAATCTAATATTGTTTATAATAAAACTATCAACTATTATCAGCATTTCTGTGTAGATTAGATTGATATCTGAGAGGGCTTAAATTCAAACCCTCCACTGTGACAATCTGGTCTGTTGCGGCTCACTGAAAGTTATTTTACACAGTACGTTTAGCTTTTTAATAAAACAGATAACCTTATACGGTGAGAGATTGTCCAGGTCTTGTGCAGGACGGATTATCCTTAAGGCTAACTAGGCTATAGCCTAGGGGCGACAATGCGTGAAGGGGCGCTTGCTAGGGCATGAGGGGCATCGCGAGCTCTTTGTGCTCTCGGCTTATTAAAAAATTATATTTTGCACCAATTTTTTTCTCTATTTACTTCTCCCTGATCCTCATCAATTTTGGTTGAACATTTTTTTTTTTTTTTTAGATTTCTAAAGCTTCCCGCATTGGAGAAGATACTAATAGCACAGGAGTTTTAATCAGTATATCGCTTCTACTCAGAATTATTTTATTGTAAAGCTGAAAAGTCCCCTACACTCCCCCCCGTCGGCTTCCATGTTTTTCGGAGCAACAAGGGTCTAAGTCACAGAAATTGCAGATCTGGCTATAAAGTGCAGCAGAAATGTTGTTACTGGTCCGATTTGATTATAAAAGCTTCGGAAATTGAATATTTGTATTATTTCAAATATATTTTTCAGGTTTTCTTCATATAGCACGCCCCTGACACATTTTTAGTTTAGCATTTTGGAACCTAATTGAAGTATATTCTCCTCTCGAATAAGTTTTGGTCATTTGGACGAGTAAACTCATCGTTTGTGATAATTAGATTATTAGATTGAATGTTTTTATCACTTCGCGTATGTTTTTTTGGTTTCCTTCATATAGCACGGCCCTAACGCGTTGTCAGTTGCATTATCTGGAAAACGATTAAAGAATATTCCCCTTCCGAATAGCTTCTGGTCATTTGGATGAGTAAACTTATCGTTTGTAAAACTGAAAGTACTAATTTCTACCATTTTTAATTTATTTTTCAAGTCTTCCCAGACGCTTTGTCAGTTAAATTTATTGGAAAACAATTAAAGCATGTTCCCTTCCGAATATGTTCTGGTCGTATGGATGAGTAAACATATAGTTTGCAGTAATTAAATTGAACGTTTTTATTATATCGCTTATATTTTTTAGGTTTTCTCCATATAGCACGCCCCTGACGCGTTGTCAGTTAAATTTTTTGGAACACGATTAAAGTATATTCCCCTTACGAATAGCTTCTGGTAGGGACGGCGCCAAGGGGAGGCCTACAGGGGCACGTGCGCTCCCCAAAACGAACCCCCCAAGTGACCCCTAGGTTCCTAGATTTTTTAATAATTTAAATTAACGAAAATATTATATTTTTGCTTTATTACAGTTATAATTCCTGTTCTAGTATACAATATATAAATTTCTGTGCCCCGTACAAACCTAAAAAAAATTGTGCCCCCCCCCCCCCCCCTGGCTTGGCCAGTCTGGTGCCGTTCCTGGCTTCTGGTTATTTGGATGAGTAAACTCATCGTTTGTAAAACTGAAAATAATGTTTTCTTCTCTTTTTAATTTATTTTTCAGGTTTTCTTCGTAGAACGCGCCCCAGGAGCTTTGTCAGTTATTTTTTTGGAATATAGTTAAAGCATGTTCCTCTCTCGGGTAAGTTCTGGTCATTTGGATGAGAAAACTCATCAGTGTGAACTCTATGAACCAGCTAATAAAATTACAGTTATTCCTTTGTAGAATATGTTCAACAGTGAAATAGATGTAAACGATATTGCAGCATGAGTACCTATGCGTAAAGAAAAGTGATGACTATTACGTGGAGTATTTACCAATAATTAGTTCGAATAAACCGAAAATATTTACATATTTTTTGTAAATTCGTTTTTATCATAATTTTCTGCATATAAGGTTCTTTTGGCTCCAGAGCGAAAAAAATTGTCCATTTTTTTGCCTTTTTATACCCCCCCCCCCCCCCCCCGTTTCCAAATGTTGTATTTTTTCTCTCAAGAAACATAATTTGTCCAATCATAATGGGTTATTGTAGTCTTAAATTTAAGTTAATATATATTTTTATAATTTAGCCTTTAGACAATTTAAAGTGCCACTAGGAACTTTCTGTTTTTTTTCAGGGCACATCAAACTTAAAGCAGTCTCGAAGATCTAAGTAAAAGAAGATCCATAGATTTTATTTTATTTTATTTTATTTTATTTTATTAAACGTATAATGCATTAAAAAATCTAATATTCACGAATTAAATGCCAAATTTACGTAATCACAACACAAACATTTCAAATCAGTATAATTACTTCGTATAATCCACTTATATGCTAAACTTTAAAATTGTCCTAAACATTTTTAGATTTGGCGCTTGGAACCATTTGGTTTTTAGCTCACGATTTGTTCATTTTTACACTGACCTCAATATCGATATTAGGTAGTAAGCCAGCTTAACCGGGTCATTGGGTAAAATTTTATTTCATAATTTTTAAAAATTTTTCTTTGAAGACGGTTCAATTTTTACAAATTATTTTGTCGCAGAGATGTGATACATAGAAATATATCATTCTACGTGCACATGTGATAAAATAATCGTAGCGATTTTAATATTTTGATGTGCCTCATTTTACATCCACACGATATAGGGTTTGGGTCCCGGGACGTCTCGTGTCTCGAAGTCCCGGGACTTTTCCCAAATTTAATTGTCTCGTGTCCCGGGACTTTCGGGTCGAGACTCGAGACACGCTTGTAATAATTTATTAACAAAAGATCATAATAAGCTTCATTAGTTCAGGCTTCCCGCACTCTGTCACTGAGCGCCATCTGTTAGTTTAACGAGTAATTACTTGATACTCGTACGTACGTAACTTACTATACACAATAAAACTGACATCTATTGAAAACAAGAGAGTGTTTTCTTTTCGGAGGCATTATTACAAAAATCAGAAACGGATTGTCGGACAAAGTTGTTAACGCACTAATTTTTTAAAAGAATATTTTATTAAATTAGGAAAAAAGACTAATTGATAGGGCTAGTGCGATGATCGCGGCGAACCGCAACCACCTAGTAAAATCACATTGTTTTGAGCCTTTCCACTCTCGGAACTCCAAGAGATATCGTTACCACCTTCGACTAGAAAGGATACAGTCTTAGAAGCGTTCAGGCATAATCCCACGGATCGTAGCTTCACACCACCGTCCGCCCGCTCGAGCGAGTGCGTGAACCAAATGTCCGCACCTGCGGTTCCTCTCGTACTGAACAGAATTACTACCGCAACGACAGGTCATCAGTAGGGTAAAACTAACCTATCTCACGACGGTATAAACCCAGCTCACGTTCCCTATTGACTAATGGCTAGAGACTAAATGATGAGTATTGATGATTACTATGATTACTTTAATAAGTCTGTTTTATGTTTTATAATTATAAGATTTTATTTCCAAAAAATGAATCTGTGTATGAGAATTAACATACGAATTGTTTAGACTTTAACTAACGTTAGAAATGTTAGAATTTGATTTTATGTTCAATAAATGTTGATTTTTACTAAAATGGCGATTTTACTGATACATCTCGCCAAAAATGAACTCGATTCTAATTTTATTTTGAAAAGTCTCGAAGTCCCGGGACTTTGATCTTGCGATGTCTCGTGTCCCGGGACTTTGAAAATGTCGAGACTTCCCAAACCCTAACACGATTTTAAAATCGTGCTGCAAAAAATCGAATCGAAACATCAAATATACCTAACTTGTGGACGTTCATCGGCAAATAAAAACGGAGATATTCTTTTACTAGAAGTCTGGCCGTTTAATTTGCACATAATTTTTTTCTATTGAATTTTCTTTCGCCTTAATATTTTTCTGTGAGAAAAAATATATAGCAATAGCTTATGTTTATAAAATTATGTGTATATAATTTCTATTATTACTATTATTATCATTAATTTATTTAATTACGAATAAATGAACACTCCACATTAAACGTAAATTGAGCTATAGGCGTCTGAATTTAAGATGCCAGCGCCAAAGTGGAGAACTCGTGAACTAATTATAGGCTTTTTGTTTGTTTGTGCGGTGAATACTTATATTGATTTTTTTCTGTTTACTGTTATTTTTGGCGTTAAAAATAATAACATTAATAATATATGACCTAAAGGTTTGCAAGATTTTGTTGTAAGTGATTTGCAAGATGTTAATGGCATTATTCAGCAAAATTCATATTTTTATAGGTTATCTAGTTTTTACCTTGAAAAGTACAGTTTCTTCGACATAAACGGTGTCTGGCTAGTTAAATATTAATAAACTTAAATATTTCTTTAAATTTATGTACAGTTGTAGTTTAAATCACTTTGCTTTCAGGAAACATGAGGGACATTTTTAGATTAAGCATATTGCAATGTATGAAGCATTTGGGAAGCACTAAAAATGTAAAACTTCTAAGTGTGTGTATGAAGGGGAATATGTTTTAAATGCAGGACATATTATTTTGTGTGGTACAACCCATATTCAACAAAAAACTTAACAAATGTGTATGCTCTATGTTTACAAACAAGTGTCTCAGATTCAAATACCCATGAAATTAGTGGTACATTGAATATAACTGAAAATATATTTATTAATTTTTTAAGTAAAATAAATGAAACAGTACTTTGTAAAATATGATATAGAAACATTCAGGGGTAAAACAATAGTGCATGGTGCAATAGTATATATTACTTTTAAATATACTGGAATTACATATATTTACTTATTTCAAAAATTTCACTTACAATGTATGATTGTCTAAGACATTATTATTGCTACTCGGGCCACGGTTATTTGCACCAGCTTTTTCCCTCTCAATGCCTGGTAAAAGGTGTCTACATCAAAGAGGGTATGCTTTGAACATTGCCGTGCCAACTCAACTTTCACGAGTTGTCCCTGCAATCTACAAAGGATACCGACTAGGTTGGCTCCAGCAAATTGTAGCCCCTTTTTTAATAACTTAGCATCTCAGTTTATCATTTACTTATTGTTGATATCATCGTACACTAAAGAGACAATGACAGAAAAGCCCATAATTAGTTTGACTATAGACCACTAGGTGGCGTACTCCTTATTTTCAGACGCCTATTGTTACAAAAAAAAACAGCTATGATCCAAATCTGTACAAACACAAAAAATCACAACAATGAAACAGTTATAATCAATGTCTTAGTTACACTTACTTCCTAAGGGTGCGTTTGCATGCATCCAGTAATTTAGTCGAGTAGAGGCGATCGAGTAATTTAGTAATTTAGTTAAATGTCTACCACACATGGCCTGTTTGCACGCATCCAGTAATTTAGTCGAGTAGAGAACATCTTTTCACTCAAATCCCTCAATGTTCATGGCATTTTGAATTTGTGTATAAGCATTATTTCGCAGTTCTCTGTTTTTATAACATTCCAAACGGGCATCCCACAAGCATTCGTGTTTTATGTACTCCTCCACAAAGGAGGGAGTACACTTTCTGTAGAAGAACGGCCCAATTGTGAGCAAAAGCTAAAAGCAATTTAGTTTTGAGATATTTTGTGAATTTTACTTTCTAATACAATAGTAACATAATAAAAAAGTGCTACTATCCTTCGCCGTATATAAAAATCATAAAAATATATTGAGAAATGAGCGAAAATCGCACATTTTTTAATCATATTTTATGATTTTTTTATGCGGCGAAGGATAGTAGCACTTTTTTATTATGTTATTATTGTATTAGAAAGTAAAATTCACAAAATATCGCAAAACTAAATTGCTTCTAGCTTTTACTCATAATTGGGCTGTTCTTTTATAGAAAGTGTACCTACTCCTTTCAGTGTCGTTTCTTCAGACCACCTGGGCATATTTCTTACCAGTACAATGAAAAGCACACCAAAATACACTGTACTGGACTGAAATATAGTAAATAGAAATGTCTAAACCACAGAAGACTAAACAATCAGAATGGAATCTTTCAGGGAGGGGGAAGGTTCGCGCATTTCTAAGCGCGCATCGAATCCCCATATGTTCCTGGAATAGAATACAGCGATGCCACATTTGGTAGATTGAGAACAACAAATAATCTCGTACTCAATACAGAGTTGTCAGATGTACAAAGAAATCTGATTTGTACAATAATTTAGTAGTTACATACTTTGTAATTTTGAAAATAGATGAAAAAAATCAACAAAATGACAAGTTCAGCATTGTCAAACCAAGACAACTTTTAGACAATTCAGAAAGAGTGATTTTGCAAATTTGATTAAAGTTGAAGATTTGTGCAAAATTAAATTATAAACTCCTAATTGCGACCCTGACTACAACATTACAAAATACGCCCCTGATATCTATTCCAACATTATACGCGATTCTGGAGTTAAATTGTACAAAGGATATGCCGCCAGTTTCCATTCTGATTGTTTAGTCTTCTGTGGTCTAAACGTTTCAAGAATACAATAGTGACGCTGGAACAAAAGAGGGGGTAAGGCCAAAGATCTTTAACTACTAGATGGTTTAACCCATAAGGAATTCGTATATGACAAAGCAGCAAACATCTCAACGGAGAGAGCAATATTAACACGCCTCAAAAAGCGAGACACCAATGTTCGAATTGTCGGACTTTACCATTGCTATTGTCGGGTCAGTTCGAGTTTCTCAACAAGATTTTAGGCTCTTAAAGCGCAAACGCAATCAAATCTCAACCGGCACTAACAACTGATCGAAGCAACCAGCGGTGTTGCCGGACTGTCACCATTTTCTCTACATTTTCCGATCGCTCAACGTTATAGCGTTTGACCACTTCTAAATTCCCCGCTTTCAGCGACTTTTGTCTCTGATCTTTGACAACGTCGCGAAGGTTTGCGACAGGACACCAACTAGATGCGAGGCATGCGCATAGACAACACGAGTGTTTGTAGTTGGGCCCGGAGTGGAAGCAAAGTGGGAGAGATAATGGGCGGTTCTTTACTTGAAAAAGTGGGATATGTTTTATACAAAATTGAGATAGGGTTGAGCGATCTAGGAGTTAAAACATCTTTGGGTAAGGCTACTAAACTACTAAAACCGTGCACTCGACAGTTGCCATTTTACTATACTTTCCACTAAATCACTCGACTAAAAAACTGTACGCATTGATCGATTACTAAATTACTGGATGCGTGCAAACGCACCCTAAGAAGTAAAAAAGAAGCAACTCACCTTTTTCAGGCAACAAACACACTTTTTAAATAATTGTTCTACACAAAAATCACTGCATCTGAGAGTACGACTGGAAAATTATAAGAATAAACAAATTTGCGTCTTTCTCTTTCTACCACTCGATAACATACAAGCAATAAATTACGCATTTATATGAAATCTAGCACTTTGCTCAAAATTCGTGACTAAAAAAGGTATTACTTATCAAAGATATAAATAAAACTTATCACATAATTTTATTAGTAAAATACTTCAGTCTAAAGTTTTAACACCAATTAGTCGCATTTTAACTACAAACTGAGCCTAAAGAAAGGTCGATACTTCGTTTCAGTTATTTCGATGACCCTGAGGTTGTTATTGTATTTATTTTTAAAAAAGACTGAAATGTTCTTTAAAAGATAAATAAGTGCCGAGGGCGGAGGATTTAAAAGGTTGATACATTTAAGTTTTGGCGGCAGGTTCTTATTTCTGATACACGGTGCGCCGCCTGATTACATGGACCTTATTACGTAATATCGATATTGAGGCCGGCGTAAAAATATGGAATAATAAATATGTATGTGTCTGTATGTGTATGTATACAGGGTGTTCCGAAAATATACCAACAAAATTGGAGGGGTTATAGAAGGACACCAACACAAATAATTTTTGTTAATAAACCCATACCCGTATAGAAGCTGTTATGGCAAAAGAGCAAATAATTTACAGTGTGGCAACAAAAATGATGAACTATGGATAAAACAATTAATACACACAAAAAAAGGCATATTTGATTTGAATAAATGTGTTTCAATTCAGATAAACGATAAGTTTGTATATAATGAATAATATCAATATTTCAAATGAAGAGTACTATTTATTTAAGATTATTCTTAATTAAATAAGTACGTAGTATTAAATTGAACGTGTCATTTATTTAAAATGAAAAATCCTAGTATTCTTGTTTCAACATATTTCTCGTTTTAAAATGAATTTAAAATTGTGTTTAAGTTTATGTAAATAAATTGAATGTTACTTTTAAAATTGTCTCTTATTTAAAACAATAATATTGAATTTTTTAAATCAAAATAAAAGTCAAATTAAACTAGGAATACATATAATTTTAAATTAAATATAATATTATAATATATTTAATCCAAAATTAAAGAAAGTCTTGTCTCAAATCTATATAACATTTGTTTCAAGAGAGTATGGATCTCTCGACTTGAATAGTAGTGGAGTAAAAAACAGGGGAAAAGTCGCTTCCTTCTCGAGTTTTTTTTTTAATCTTAGAACAAACCTAGATATATACCATTTCGTTAAGTAGGTCGATGTTCATTAGAAATCATGAAATACGACATTTTTTAGTGGTCACGGACATTGTTATTTTTAAAAAGGTGTGAAATTTTTTTTTTTAATCATGTTTTTTTGCCATAACTCAAAAACGAATGGAGCTATCCACATGAACTTTTTTTTGTTATAAAACACACACTTAAGCGTGTGTATAGTATTGTTAACTAAAACATTTTTAAGTTTGTTAAAAACCTAGATAACCTTGAAAGTGCAGAAAATACGCAGTCAAGTTTTCACTAAGCTACAAACTTTTTTGTTTTTGGAAATTTTGTATAACATGCTGCGAGGAAAATAAAGCCAAAAGACCAAAAAAGTTTTTGATAGCATAAATTTTATTGTGTCTTTTAGAGCGCGCGAATTGCAGAAATTGAATATTAATACGCCCGCGTCCACTAAAACTAACTAGTCTCAGGGCGGTGTACTATCAACGTTATTCGTTTTCGTCGAAGGTCACATTATAAAACCGCTGCCCAAGGAATCACTACTTCCACATCCAGATCTTCTATCCAAGTCTCTCAGAACGAAAAAAATTTGAATGTGGAAATCATTTTTTATGGAACTTTAATAATATAATATTTGAAATCGTCTACCCCAAAAACCTATAAAACGATATGCCACATCGGTAGTGAGGCTGAGGGTGGTGGAAGGGGGGTAGTAGTAGTGGTGGATAAAGTAAAAAAAAATTGAAGCCTTTGGTTCTTGTACACACACTAAATGACAATTTTATTTTTTTCGCCCCCTTGAATAATGGGGTGGGAGTTGGTAATGTGGGTGGTTAATGCCAAAAAAAAATTTTGAGAGCTTAGCTTCTCTTATATATACTAAATACCAGTTTTATGGACTCTTACTTGCTTGATTTGTCTATTTACCTCCATTTACCCCCAACCCTTTTACGGAATAATCTAGTTCCAGATCTCGTTAAAATACATGGTACGTGTACCAAATTTCAAGTCAATAACTTAAACGGTTCCAGAGTAATCGTGCGCACAAAGTTACAGACAGACCGACAGACAGAATTTTTTTTGCTCAAACTTAAAATCTCGACGTTTCATGACATTCTAAGCCTATTTGGATAATACAAATTTTCAAAAATATTTTTGTCCATACATTTCCACTGAATGTGGAAGTAAAATGTGTAACGATATTCTTTCTCTTATTACCACTTGTATTATATTGTAGAACGTATGGTCATTGTGCGAATTGTGCGTGGATTATTACTTAAAAAATATTTAAGATAAATAAGCAATCTAAGTTTCATTGTAAAATGGAATGAATTTTATGTGGCGTAGTAATAGAGGAAAACGATAAACTTGTGCACAAGCCATGGAAACAGAGTTTAGAGACTATAATTAGGAAATTAAAAAAGACTTAATTTAGGATGTTTTTTTCTTTTTTGTTACCTAATTTAGGCGAAAATAACACGTTTACTCAATTCACATTCTACAAAAAAAAACAAAAATTCTTCTCCGAAGACTAAACCTATCATGCCTTAAGTATTTTTGTGTGCTGAATCCGAATTTTCAATTGAAAAAATTTTCTACCGCGTAGATTTCGAGTAAATTCCAGTTTTTATTGTCAAAAAAAACCGTATTTTGACGATAAAAACCGGGATTTACTCGAAATCTACGCGGTAAAAATATTTTTTAATTGAAAATTCGGATTCAACATACAAAAATACATAAGAAATGATAGATTTAGTCATTGGAACAGAATTTCTTTTTTTTGTAGACCTGTGTACAAAGTGCACCTACAGAAAAAAGTTCTGTTCCAAAGACTAAACTTATCATTCCTTATGTATTTTTGTGTGCTGAATCCGAATTTTCAATTTAAATTTTTTTTTACCGCGTAGATTTTGAGTAAATCCCGGTTTTTATCGTCAAAATACGATTTTTTGATAATTTTTGACGTTTGCTCGAAATCTAAGTGGAAAATTCGGATTCAGCATACAAAAATACTTAAGGCATGATAGATTTAGTCCTTGGAGTAGATTTTTTTTTTGTCGACCTGTGTTATTGTGTGGATCTAAGGTAAAAATGCAATGCATGGGAGTTTCGGATAGGGACTCTGACAGAGGAAATGTCGGACACAAATATTAAGATTGCCACGTGCTTTAAGAAACTGTCTTTTTTATTTAGCTCCAATAATAACGCAAAAAAGGAAAACTCGATAGTTTACTTTTTATCAAAACACTCCAAAATTGTTACTTTTCCTAAACTTCTGTTTATGGGATTTTATTAACCCCCTAGTTGCGCAACATTTTTTCCATTTTACTATGATATTATTTTTCACCGTTTCCGAGATCCCAATGCAATGCATACTCCATTTAAGATTATTAATTCCTTTTTGCCTTCAACCTTAGTCCTTAATGTGTCACTGGAAAAAATAAGTTATCCTTTCAGATCCTAAAACGTGATAAAACAGTCCTAAACATAAAAAAATAATAACGAAAAGTTCCGTTACACACAATACATAATCATTATTAATTATTCTAAGTACGGCGCGCGTACGCTTCGACAATTCCTCCATACTAAAAAATTCGTAACTAGCAAACTATTGCTAATAATGAAAATATTTTTTTTCTAAAAACTTTTTTAGTCTATTGACTTCATTTTCTTCACAGCATGTTACACAACATTTTTAAAAACAAAAAATTTCCTCGCTTAGTGAAAATTTGATGGCGTATTCTCTAAACTTTCAGGGTCATCTACGTTTTTGGCATGTTTACATTTTTTTTTATTAGCAATTCTATGAATAGAGAGAAGCGCTTAAGTGTGTGTTTTATAACAAAAAAAAGTTTACATCGATAGCTCAATTCATTTTTGAGATATGGCAATGTATGTACAAAAAAACATGATTTAAAAAAATATTAAATTTTACACTTTTTTTTAAATAAGAATATCTGTGACCACTAAAAAATGCCGTATTTTGTGTTTTTATATGTAAAATGATGTTGTTGGTAATAGCCACTGACTCTGATCTTGTTCTAAGCTCATAAAAAAAAAACGACACAATTTTACCTCTTTTTTCGCTCCACTATAGACTTATCAGTTACCATTTTAAATTTTTCAAATAAATATATTTAATGAAGCAAAGAGTTCTACTATTTATTTAAAACTTATGCAATGTTTATTCTAAAACTTTTTTAACTTGAAAATATATATAGTTCTCAATGTAGAATATGAATGTCTCTACTTGACTATATTTAAGTTAAATATATGATATTCTCAAATTTTTAAACATGCATATATTCAGAGGAAGATGTCAGCACTTATGCTTTATTTGAAATGCTAATTTCACTTACTGGTTCTTGAGAGTGAATGGACTGTAGTATTCTTTAAGGGGGTTTGCGTATGAGGTGAGATGAGAAATACCGTTTAAGGTAAACTATAAATTTTATTGTTCAGTGACATTAATAACATGAATTACTATTTTCCTATAACTTGACAGTGGCACATACATGATTTCCTGATATTTACAACATATAAATTTCATAGTGCCTCAAAACAGATTCGAGGGCCGAAGAAAGGTTTTATCTATTTACATATCCTATACTAATTGAAACTGGTGGCTCAATCTTCTAAACCACAACAGAAGAAGAGGCATAAGAGGCATATTACGTACGAATGGAAAAGTTGCCGCGTAGCGGCGAGTGGGTATTTCCATGAGTGCGTAATTGCTTTACAACTCGAATTATGTACTATACTTTACCTACGATCATATTTATTTAGTTATTTAGTAAAATCTGGATTTAGTTTACTAGTCAAGAATATTAGTCAACAAATATTATGTCAGTTTTGACAGCGTTTGAAAATTACGTAGGCGCATTTGTTTTCTTAAACCCCGCGTCAGCGACCTAAGCCACCTATATTTGCGTGTCCCGTGCGTTTTGTTTACCGTGCGATTTGCTTACAGTGCGTTTTGTTTACAATATGTAAAATTCAACTTACATAGATGGCAGGTAGTCTGTTTTTTACTATTTACAGAAGTGATCGCAGGTAAATACATATAAAGAACCAAATAATTCTACTATTTAGTTCAAATATATGAAATGCTTATTCCAAGGCTAATACATTTTTAACTCGAAACCATTTATAGTTTTCAATGAAGAATATGGATATCTCTACTTGATTACACTCTATTTAAGTTAAATATATGATATTCTCAATTTTTTAGTCATATGCATACATTCAAAAACAGAATTATGCATTTTTAAGTTGAAATTATGCGTAGGTTTATATCTAGAAAGAAATTTATCAAGATTTTGCTTTAGTTTTCATAAATAAATATGTTGTTTCAAACCAAGAAAAATTTCTTCTTTTGAGCACATATTACATTCAAATTCCTGAACAAATAGTTACATTCAAAATAAGAATACTTTTTTTTTGTGTGTACTGGATGTAAAAATTTAATTTGCTATAGGGCGACAACGGCTCCTATACGGGCATGGGTTGACACAAAAATGTCTGTTTTGATGTCCTCTTAGCCCTTTCAATTTTATCGGTATCTTTTCGGGACATGCTATGTATTTCTTTCTCCATTTTATTGATTTATTTTATTAATATATATATATATATATATATATATATATATTTAAAACTGGACGTTCAGGCACCAAATTCACATATATATGGACGGAGTGGCACCTATATATACGTTCTGGCACCAGATCGAGGTGCCAGAACGTTTTATCGCATATTTGAACGTCTAAACATCATAACATCCTTCCCACAAAATTTCAAGATGGAGCTACTTGGTCGATTTTTCTATAAAAACTGGATTTTGGTTCAACCGTATAAACTGCAGAGGGCGCGCCAACCACTGATGTCTAACCGTACTTAGTGGCACCATGCATTTGCGCTTGATTCCCGATATTTAAAATGACTTTCTGGCACCTCAGGGTTTCTACGGCTAGTAAATTTTAAATCATATTATAGATGGAAGAAAATCCGATAAATTTTTCGGGTACCTAAGTAGTTTAAATTAAATCTAATTTGATAGAAATTAAGAAAACATTCAATTACTTACGGAACACCATCTCGACGTCGTTCTAAGCATTTGATGTCCAGGACAGGAGATATAGTATAAAAAAAGTTACGTTTTCGTTACAACTTTGCAACTTTTTTTTTAAACAATAAAACTATCATTAAAATCGGAAAAACGGTTAAGAAATAAATTAACTTCAAAACATGACAAATTTTGAATGATGCGATCATTTTGTCCGTGGGTATATTATATAAGACATTACACAGAATATTAAAAATTGTAAAGAAATCACAGTACATTACATTTATGGTACATGCGACAATGCCCTCTAATCATCGTTTTCTTAATGCCTTTGTCGACAAAGTAACCGTAGTTTACATTATTTCTCGTTTTGAAATCTACAAACCCCTTTATCGTAATATAACTCTGTGAACTGCCTATTGAGGTCAAATTCCTGGGCAGGTAAAAAATATGTGATGACTTCTCTTAATTTATATCTAATATTAGCTGATTTATTTACTTATTGTTTTTAATATAATTAAAAATCTTTAGCTGTACTTTCTTCATATTCTATACAGGGTGTCAGAAAATATCGGTAACAAACTTCTGGTACAAATTATATCTGAAAAAATTTGAAAAAAAGTGCCGCAATGCCCGCAAATGCTTCCTAATTGAGCTACAGCACGAATTAAAAATATTAAAAAAGGTCATCTTTCATTTTAATCGAAAAACTAACCGCTTGTGAGAAAAATCGTGTAAATGAGAAAACACGATGTGCTTCAAGTTTTCACGTAACAATTAAGTCAAGTAGAGTAACAATAAGCTCATTGTTAATTAATTTTCAATGCCATTATTTAATTTAAAAAAAAAATGAAAATAGCAGAATACCAGTTTTTGGCTTCAATCAAAGGGCTTTGAGTCCATAAGGAAGCATTAGCTGACATATTTATATAAATTTTCTTTCATATTTTTGCATGTAGAATCGGCACCAGACCGGTATTACCGGACACCCTGTATAGCCGAACAACGAGACCACTGAATTCGACACATGCTATGTAACTCTCAAACACACAAAAACAGACAGTTAACTCTTATTAACACACACACACACACACACACACACCACATTACATATTTTTGAGGTCGTGCTTTGATTGGGAATTGGCAAATTTTCGCATTTTTTATGTTGAAACTCCTCTATATCTTTCATTCATAATAGTAAAAACTTGATATTTTAGTATTACTATTTAATATTATTTTAGGATTACCTTTCTTTTTCCCATGGTGTATGCAAAAAGTATATTTGTCTTGAAAATATGACTGAATAATAAATTAATATTAATGGAAGCGTTATCACTTTGTGTAGTTTACAGCGGAAAATGTGATCGAATTAACTTTTTTATTTTTCAAAATAATTGCATACTGTAACCCAGTATCTATAATGGAATGAGTAAATATTTTATTTGTAGTGTTTTTATATATACTGTGTATAAAATTCGTGTTTTTTCGCAGTTTTTAAACATCTCTAGTTATGAAGAATAATAAACTAAAATAAATAAAAACTAGAATGTCCGTTATGAAATTGCGAAGAAAACTCGATGAGACCGAACTTTTTTGACAATATGTTAAGTTGCAAAAAATTTAAACAAGATAATTCTTTAACAATTGATTATAACTTACGTAATAATGCATATATTTTTACTCTCTCCTACTCCAATATATTTCTAACCTAAATAAATCATCCTGTCAAAATTTAAGTCCAAAAAATAACACCGGCACACACAAAAAAAGTCGAGTGCGAGAAGGCAGGCCCTATGTAATATGTATTCCCATGAATTTTAACCTGCTGAACACGAATTCGATGTCCGTTTTGCCCGATTGGCTCTTGTATTTTCCTGATCTCAAAAAAACCTTAAAAATGCCCGAAAAACCTCAAACAAGTAAATAAAAGGCTTAAATGAGCTGACCATCATTTCCGTGCATATTATGGGGCACTGAGAGCGAATCTGAGGTCAGAGTTGGCCGATCAGTTAGAAATTTTAACATAATCTCAAAAAACACCTAAAAAATGCCCGAAAAATTCCAAACAAGTAAATAAAAAGCTTACATGAACTGATCATTATATCTATACGTAATTTGGGGTACTGAAACCGAATCGGTCAGAATTTATGCGCGACGATTGAATATCTTGTAAAATCCTTATTTTGGATGAAAACGTATCCAAAAATGACTGAATCATAGCCCGAAATTGACTTTGCTCTACATAATATCTGAACATATAATTTCCGACGTATTTGCAACGTGCTGAACACAATACAGAAGTCAGAATTAAAGCGCAATCTACAAACTTCATAGAGAAATATCACTTCAGCATAAACTCTCATCAACCCTAGTGAGCGGAGATGGGTAACTTTTAAATTTTCAAGTATCCTAAGGAAAATATTACTGAACAGTGAAATTTTTCAAAGTTTGCTCTATTGAGAGAGGAATATCGTTTGGACTTAACATTTACCTACACCCTCCCTTGATGATTTTTTTACTTTTTTTTTCTTAGAGCTGTTCTAAACATATGTATAGTTTTCTTTATTCTGTTTGTTTGTCATATGCCATTTGTTTCTTTTTCTATTCTTGCGACTAGGACACCTCCACGTTGTGATGGCGGGCAAAGATTTATTTCGACTAAGTTCCTAGGTAAAAAAATGCCTTCATGGCAGAAGTAGAGACAGAGTTTACGATGCAGGGGAGGGAAACCCCAGTATCGGCGGCAGGTCAGGTTGAGAAAGCGGGACTGCGGGCGTCATCATGCAACCGCAGCTCTAGTGAAGTAAGAAACTTGCCTTCCTATGAGTATAGGGCTACAAAAAATTTTGCACAACTGTGTAAATAATGTGAATTCCTTCTGTTTTGTTTGTAGTAAAATCGAGGGTCCGAAAAATCGAAAAAAAATCAGCGATAAAATAAAAAATATTTATCTAAACTCTATATATGATAGGTTTAAGTATATTCATCAAGTGTTCTTTTCTTTGTGTAAAATATTTTCCAAAGTCTTTTTCTCTTTTTCTGTATGAGCTAGAACGAACATCACTTGATACTAAATTGTCTTTTTTCATAATCGCCGCAAAATATTCTTCCCTACCATTAGATAGACCAAGATTTCTAACAACATTATTAAGTTTATCATTTCACCAAATATTGGGAGTTTTAATTCTTATCGAACACTCATATTCACTGTCATCTTCTTGACTTTCGGAACAATCAGTTTCCATTAACCCTTTTTAGCATTAATTCCGGAAACATTTGTATTGCTAAAAAATAACACTCTTCACGGATTCCAGGCTCCTTCGATATCATTGGATTTTTATATTTTACTTTTTAACGTTCCTTTCCTTTTGTCCAACATCTTATAACATATGATGCAAGGTATCATGGAAAACCTTTATCCACTATTTCCATACTATAACATTTTAGATAAGTATTTTTTATTTTATCGTCGAATTTACTAAAAACAAGGCAAGAATTTTACACAAAGAACTTTAAACCGAGAACTCTAGATGTAACATATTCTGAGACAGGAACTTTACACAAAGAACTCTGAACCAAGAACTCTAAATCTTAATAGTTCTTGCCTTAGGAACTTAACAGTCTTGTCTTAATTTATAATAGGTTTACGTTTTTGGTTTAAAGTTCTTGTCTCAGGTTATGTTGGGTTAACAATTCTTAGTTTAAAGTTCTTGGTTTAAAGTTCTTAGCTCTTGCCTTAGGTTATGTTAGTTTTAAAGTTCTTGGTTTAAGCTTTTAATTTATTTGTTTTGGATTTTTAGGCATTTTTTGAGGTTATGTTAAAATTCCCAACTGATCTGCTAATTCCGACCTCATATTCAGTTTCAGCGCCCCAAATTACGTATAGATATAGTGATCAGCTCATTTAAGCTTTTTATTTACTCGTTTTGGGCATTTTTAAGGTGTTTTTTGAGGTCAGCAAAAATGCAAGAGCCAATCGGGCAAAACGGACATCAGATTCGTATTCAGCGGGTCAAAATGCATGGGAATACATAGGCCTTCTCTCATTCGACTTTTTTTGTGTGTGCCTGTGTAATGAACAAAAGAATAATAAAGTAGTAAATTAAATCGTCAATTGTTCAAGTAGTCCATGTAAAACGCGGGGTTTGACGCTCGGAATGCCCGCATCATCGGGACTACTTTTATTTCATGTTTTTTGGGTCTCTGATCACGAAAATCGGTCCCGCGGCTCTAAAAATAGTGCGTTACCTCTAAAAATGCCAAAAACACCCCCTTTTGGGAATAATACTGTAAAATAATGTTATGAATGTGCTAACTGTAATGACATTTTGCCAGTTCAGTAAGTTCATCTAAAGTAAGGATAAATTTTATGCTGAGGGCTAACCAGAGGGGTCGAAAATACCCCTAAATTGACGTAAAATGGAAAAATGATTGAATTTTTTTTATTCACTTTTTGATTTAAATTTAGGTAAATGGGGATTGTATAATGAAGAAAATTTTTTTCTAACCCTTCAGGGGTGAAAACTGGAAAAATGATTGAATTCTTTTTATTCACTTTTTGATTTAAATTTAGGTGAATGGGGATTGTATAATGAAGAAAATTTTTTCCAACCCATCAGGGGTGAAAACTACCCCTGTATCGCCTTTAAATTGAACTAACGCTTAGACATTAAGTAGATATGTATACTTTTCAGTTTGCTTGTAATTTCTGATAAACTTCCGTCGAAAAAAATATCACAAAACTTTTTCACCCCTAAGCGTTAGTTCAATTTAAAGGCGATACAGGGGTAGTTTTCACCCCTGACGGGTGGGAAAAAAATTTTCTTCATTATAAAATCCCCATTCATCTAAATTTAAATCAAAAAGTGAATAAAAAAAAAATTCAATCATTTTTCCATTTTACGTCAATTTAGGGGAAGTTTCACCCCCTCTATAAAATTTGTCCTTAATTTAGATGAACATACTGAACTGGCAAAATATCATTACAATTAGCACATTCATAACATTATTTTACAGTATTATTCCCAAAAGGGGTGGTTTTTGGCATTTTTAGAGGTGACGCACTATTTTTAGAGCCGCGGGACCCCGATTTTCGTGATCAGCGACCCAAAGAACATGGGGTAAAAGTAGTCCCGATGAGGGGGGCATTCCGAGCGTCAAACTCCGCGTTTTACATAGACTAAAGTGGACGAGTCGTAGAAAAACAACATATATTTCTTTCAGAATGTAGATTTTTTTCATGTAATTTTCAGTGGTATTGAAAAAACTGTATTTTAAACAAATGCATATTTTCGCGCAAACAAAATCTTTTATCTCTGTTCCCAATGGGCATAGAAAAAAAAAACAGATTTTTTAAATTGTTTCTTTTTTGTATATTTTTGATGCATAATAATAAATTTAATTTTCGAATAGAGTTTTGATTTGTTCAAAAAAGATAATTTAAAGAAAAGCAAGAAATGACTTTAAATATTTCAAAAAACAATGTAGGTTATTAAGCCTAATAAAAAGTACATGAAAAAACCTTTATTGTAACAAAAAAGATGTACGACTTGATGCATTTACAGTCGACTATTCAATTTTCGACAGCTATTTTTTTTAGGCGTTCGCCTTAATATTATGCCCTGATGATTTAGCTCAACTAGAAGCGTTATTTCCTAAAATTTCGTTGAAACGTATGTATTATTACTTGTCACCGTCAATTGTTTAAAGGCTATCGATTTTAATTGTCTTAATTTTTTCGACAAATCGACGAGAAGGGTTCGGCACATCTGGTTTTCATCGGAATTTCATAATAAACACTCTCGTTTGTTGTTTATTGTGATATGACCTATACAACCAGAGGTAGCTAAGAAAAAAGACGAAATACTCTACTTTAAACATTGTTTTGTTTACTCAAATACCGTCCGGAACTTAGATTGAATCAAAAACTTTTTGTTGCACCAAATAAAATCCATAGGTTTTTATGTAGATAAAAGGCGCTTAAATAAAATTAGGTTGTATGGCATCGTTATCGACCTTAATTTAACCTTTTCTTACACTGTAATAATGAACTAAGTTTTTAAAGTTATTTGAATGTATTTTAATTTGTATGCATAATTTCACATTCGTCTAATAGTCTCTTTTTTGTATTGTTTTGAGGAAATGCTTGCCCTGTATGACTGATATGCTCTAATTTCTTACAAATGTTCGAAATTTGAAATAAAAATTTTCAGTCTAACTACAGTCATCATGTTTAATATGTATTAGCATTCGGTAGCACACGAATGCAACTTTCATTATTAAAAACACCTCAATAGCATTTTGAAGTTAAATTGATAGATCCTTCAATCTACGTAAAAGTACTTTCGAACCTTATATACACACTATATTATATAGTTTTGATATCCTATATATCTTGATATTTTTGTATAGTAATATTTTGCTCTACAATTATAATAAACACAGTTTATGTAAAACCTGATCATTTGTACGCCTCTGGCTATCGCCCTGTATGGCGGATATGGCCCAATTTCAACAGGGAGTATTTTACCACACTATTTTACATACGCGCCAAAGAAATAATTATTTTAAGTCTAATAGAAGTTATCGTGTTTACAAGAAACGATCTACACACACATACATTCGATATGAAACGGATTTCTGTACGATTTTTTTTTCTACTATGATTATTATTATTATTTTTTGGTTAAAATATACCTATCTGATTAAATCAAATAGGTATAATAATAAAGTAATGTGAATATGTATTTAATAGCAAAATTCATTTCATAAACGAGTTCATATGATGAGAATTTTAGGGCCAATAAAGCCATAAATTCATTTTCTACGCCATGCTTTAAGCTGTTCAATTGTCAACAGAAAAGGTTAGCAAAGATAATATTTTACAATTACAACAGTATCCAAGTAGAGGGATGCTCTTAAAAATAAAGTTAACCATGAACATGTGTTGCTAGTAAAATCTACCAGAAATTCAAATATTTCTCTCTCGATCCTAGTAATTGCATCTCAAAAATAAAAATACCAAATTGTTCCCAATAAAATTTGAAATAAATAAAACTTCTAAATAAACTTTCTAATAATTTGTTAATTTACAAAAAATATATATTTTTAAAAATTTACTTTTTTGAATAATATAAAGAATATGATGTAATAATAATACACAAATCATTAATAGGAGTATTCCCTTTTATCGAGCTAAACATTGATGTCTAATTTTAATGCAAAATATTTATTTAAACAGCTGAAAATAAAAAAGACTTCGAAATTTCAGTTGATTAATGTTTAAATGCACCGACTCATAGAAGCGCATTTTTTTAAATATAAGTTGTTTTAATGTATTTTGCAGCACAATTAAGAACATGTTTTTTTTTAATTTAAACATTTTTTTTGGAATTGCTTATAATTTTCACAGTTGTAATTATAAACAAATTTTAATAAGTCTGGATTTTTATGAAATTAAAAACAGTCAAGAATTATGAATGTAGATGAATAAACCAACATCTGAAAAACAGAATGTGATTTACTTGAATTTGGGCCCGAGATACGTTAATTTTTGTGTTTTTGTGTCTTATAAATAAAAAAATTCATATTTCTTCTTGTCTAAAGTTAGTCCTCAATGTTTTGGTCTCACTTTCTAAAATTTTAAACTAATTCCAAAAAAATCGTTTAAATGAAGATGAAAAGAGTTTTTCTTATTACCATCATCAAATATTTGTAAAATTGTATATATAAAAAAAATAATTGCCTTCTTACGAGTCTACGCACTTAAATAATAAATGATTGATATTTCAAAATCTTTTTAGATCTTTAGTCGTTTAAATAAATATTTTGTGCTATTTGGTAAGAAGGTGTAATTCACCTGCAAATTTTTTTATTTCTTTTATAATTACAGTTCACATTTTTTAAAATGTCTCCCCATAAATTTTAGCAGTTTTGGATAAGGAACAGAAAAACAAAATATTTCTAAGAAACCGATTAGATACCTTTCGATTTATACACAATATTTAAAATACTAGCATCCCAAAAACAACTCAATCTTGGTTTGGACACCTTAAAAAAATGGTCAAGCTTCTCAAGTAAATCTGGAATTAAAAAGTATGTAATGTTTGGTTGATCCATTTAAAAACCGAAAAAGTCGTACTACATATATCTTTCCTCTGCATTTTCAGTAGTAATTAAGTAAAATCAAGCTAGAAAAAAATAAAAAATACAGACGGATAGATCACATATTTATGAACATGTCCTAACAAAATTTATCGTTAAAGCATGTACATGTCACTAAATCAGAATTTGTTCAATCTATATGGGTGTTGGCTCATTTAAAAGATGAAAATTGTAGCTTTCTGATGTTTTTTTGTTTCAAACAATACAAGCAAAGGATGGATGGGACAAATATACTTATATATATTCTCACGCCCAAACTTGCAATAAACATAGAAAAAAATAGAAGCCCTTCAAAAAAATTCTTTCTTCATTGAGAACTGTTAAAAAGTATGTACTTGTACACTCCATGATTATTATGGTTTATTAAGTTGTAGTAACGAGGATTAAAAAAAGTACTCTCAAATAATTTTAATTTCCTTGCTTGATGATTTTTTTGATAAATATATATATATTAGAGGCTGTAACTTGTCAAGAAATTGACTCATTGAAAAAAGTAAAATATCGCTATTTCGGAAAAAAATGTATACTTTTCGAATGTTTAAACACAAAATCGTTTATTTGTATGCATTTTTTCGAAAATATGATCAATTAGATCATGATAACAAATTGCGATTTTCACGATCTTATCCTTATAACTATGAAAATATCTTTGATTGTTTAGAATATAAATTCTGGAACTTTTGCAATACATTAACAAATGTATAAGGAATCCATTGGATATAGCTGAAATGTGGATAAGTGTACCTGTAATAAATACAATACAGTAAAGGCATGTGAAAAGTCATGCGAGCGATTCAGCGGCTATGTGTGGTGTCTGTATATGCGTCCATAATTTTATATTTTCACTCTATACTATTTATCCTCCCATTCAATAATAAAAATGTCTAAAACGTGTAATCAGACAGAGAAAAAAAGCTTTATCTTACTCGATAGAACAGCTAAGAATTTTTAGAAGTTCCATAGTGTACATTTAACCGTGCACTGGCCGCGCAGAGTGACAAAATTACTTCACTATTTTTTTTCAAGAATACCGTGGCTTTAGCGATAAATTTTATTAGGACATTTTTTGTTCAGAAACACGTGGTCTATCCACTTGTATTTTTTCCTACAATGACTTAATTTCAAAATTTTGAAAAATGGATAAAAATTTTTTTTTTCACTTTTTTTTTATGTTCTGCATCCGAGCGAAATGTAAACTTTTCAGGATATTATTCTATACACTTTCAGGAACTCATTAAAAAAAAATTATTCAGTTTGCAAATTTTTGTGGGTTTCACTATAAAATATTCTGTGTCGTCTGAGCTAAAGGTTACTCTGAATAATCTGTCTGCTTCCTAATAAAACCATAAATCATTGCAACACATAATTTTTATTACTCTTTTAATATCAATGTTACTATATCCACCCAAATAGTTAAAATCTGATAATATATGGTATAACTAATATTAGTCCAATCAATAGGTACATCCTGAGTATTCTATCAAGTGGTGGGGGTGGCGGGGGTGTGAGTTAGCTGCTATATCTCTTCAAAGTTCAACGTATATATCTCGCGAACCATTGCTGCTATGACAAAAATGGTAAGAACCCACTACGAATTGATTTACATGCTTATTTTCATAGAACCAACCGTTTAAGAGCTACAGCTCAAATACTGCGGCTAACGCACACCCCCGCCGCCCCTGCCAACTTTTTAAAATACTCAGGAGGTACCCTCGAACAATTAAAGAAAATAAAATAACGTACCTAACACTGTTGTTTCAAGAAAAAAGTATCTATGATTGCACTCTATAACAAGATGGGGGGGTAAAAGTGGGATATGCAGAAAAAGGATTAATGTAACCGTAACGTATCTATTAATTCTTTGTTTATACATTCATTATATCCTTTGCACTAAAAAATACGCTATCAATATCGATTATCTTGTTCAGGTCGTAAATAACGCATAGCAACTATTATGAAAATGAAGGATCATATGGGGTGGCATCGTACGCTTTGCCCAGTGAAAGACATTTAAAGATTTAATTAATATTGTTACATATCTAATACGCAAAAAGGACGAGTCATTAGATAACTTTAAAAGTATAGTGGAGGAATTAAAACTTTTGCGAATGAAATTGGGAAGTTTAGTTGGTAGTCTTGCTCTCAAAGAGCTGAATAGAAACAAATCGATAAACCATTCAAAAGAACTACTTTCGTTTACCGAAGACGTTATGACACTAAGAACATTTTGTATAGAAAAAGCTGTAAATACTGTAGAAATTTTAAAAAAGAAACAAATATATTGCAATAAAGAATTCTTGTTAAGGTAACATTTATGTTACTTCTCCTGCATAACAGGAAGAGAGTTGGAGATATTCAGTTTATTGAATTGACTGATGTCACTAAACAGAACAAAACAGACCAAGCAGGTGAAGTTTTCGAAGCGCTAAGTCCAACCCAAATTTATTTCCCCTTAACTTTTCTCTCTAGCACACAGCCTTATCAAAATGCACAGTTTGCATACTTTAGTCATTAATTACTTTCTCTGTTAGATGACGACCCCGTATATTATTATTAACTAAAAACTATGGTTATTTTCCTAAGATTTGTGTAATTTTTCTCCATCGCATTATTTTTTTTTGCATATTTTTCATATTTTTCTCCACGGCAGTTGTGTTAACTACATGCCAAATATTATCGTTCACCGTCATATATTTTCTTTGTGTTTAGAGTGACCACCTTGTATGTTTTTTCAAATGTTTCTTTGACAGTTATGTTAGCTGCATGCGAAATATTATCGTCCTGCGTCACATTTTTTAATTTTTTTTGGTAACCACACCATATTTTTTTCAAATTTGTTTAGAGAGACTACCCTGTATATTTTTATTTTTAAAAACACAAAACTTATGGGTTATTATAAATGTTACAAACCCTTTATATCACTCGGTATGTCATATACACAAATGCACAGTGTATTTTACAATAACTAAAATTGATATTTTAATAAAATGTTTTCGTAAATGATTCATCACCACTGAATAATAAATAATGAATTTGTTATTTTTTTAATCAATCTGCATTATCTTGATTTTTTTTTCCAATAATTTTTTTAGACCTCAATTGAAACTAAACTCAATAACAATTTATTTAGCTCACTCTTTGAGAATTATTTCTCATCTTATTTTCTTCATTTCTAAAATTACACTGCATAATAATAGCGCAATCAGTACATATTTACTTGTCTCAATGTTCCACGGGACACGTTTCTAGACGACTTTTTTGAATTCTGTACCTCTACTATTACACCTTTTAATTATTTTTTGTGGGATTATTTGAAGTCATATGTCTATAAAAGTCTATGTCAACACATCTCAAAATCTAGAGGATGTATATATCGAATTGGGGTGAAATAAGAAGCGACTCACAAGGTTCTAGAGTAAAGCCGGAAGTTGCAATTTTTTACATTTTTAAGTGAAAACCATTTTTATTTCAGCAGCAAGAAAGCCATAGGAAAAATTGTCAAGCAATAAAATTCAGCTGGCCACGGAGTCTTCGTAGAACAGCGCATAGAAAATTTTCAACACCGCTGCATTTTATTTATTAGTATGCCAATTTTAAATTTTTATAAAAAATTCTAAATCTTAAAAAAACCATTGAAAAGAAGTGTCTTAAAAATATATTTTCTAAATGAAGAGTGCGCAAAAAAAATTGGAAAATGATATCACTGCATTTTCTTTAAATTAATATGTAAATTTTAAACATTAAAACACAAAATTAAATTATAAATAATTTTTGTATTTGTGAATCAACTGTTTGAAAATTACACGCTTGTCGAAACTGCAGTAACGTTTGGTTATAATAAATTAATGATAAAAAACAAAGAAAGGTGTTTTCATCTGTTTCATTATGATTAATTATCACAATGTAATGGCTTCCACTATTTAATTTGTTTAATAATTGTTGAAAATAAATCATTTTAAAACATTTTTTGAATGGGGGAAGTCTCCATATTTTTCTATTATTTGAATCTCCGAATATCTACCTTTTTGCAGAAAATATAAACTTAGGTTTTACTAAAAGAAAACTTTGAGAAAGTAATAAAGTTGTAAACATGCACAATGCAATTTACAGGAAATTTTAATAACCGGTAAATCGGTAAATAAAAACCGCTGCCCAAGTAATCACGACTTCCACATCCAGATTCTCTATCCAAGTCACTCACAACAAAAAACTTTGCATGTTAAAATAATTGTTTATGGAACTTTAATAATATAATATTTGAAATCCTCTACCCCAAAAACCCATAAAACGATACCCCACATCGGTAGTGGGGTGGGGGTGGTGATAGGGGGGGGTAATGGGGGGGGGGGGATGAAGTAAAAAAATATTTTGAGGTTTCTGGTTCCTGTATATACACTAAATCACAATTTTTTTTCATCCCCTTTAATAGGGGGTGAGGGGTGGTAATGGGGGTGGATAATGCCAAATTTTTTTTGAGACCTTGTATATACTAAATACCAATTTTGTGGACTCTTACCTGCTCGATTTATCCATTTACCCCAAATTTACCCCAATTTTCACCCCAACCCTTCGACGGAATAAGATGAAAATATAATCTAGTTCTAGATCTCGTTAAAGTACATATGTGTACCAAATTTCAAGTCAATATCTTAAACGGTTCCAGAGTAAACGTGCGCACAAAAAAAAGTTACAGAGACAGACAGAAATTTTTTTTCCGCTCAAACTTAAAATCTCGACGTTTCATGACATTTTAAGCCTATTTGGACAATAAAAATTTTTAAAAATTTTTTTGTTACTATACTTCCACTGGACGTGGAAGTAAAATGAACATAACCGGTTAACCGGTATTTAAATATGTACCGAAATATGTAAAAAAATTATGTAATGAAGGGTAGGTTAGAGGCAACTTTTGGATGTGCTACAAAATGTTTTTACCGTAATGTGCTTGAATTAGAAATTTTATTTCTACCGTGTGGTCCACGGTACACAATGATTCTTTTCTCCATAATTCCCGCCAACTAATTAGTTTAAAATGTGTCATATATTCCTTAAAATGAGCAGTGGTCCATTTACTTTAAAATTCAGTCAAAGTAAGTTCTAGTATCTTCTTTTGTGTCTTATTATTAACACGTGTTTGTTACCTCTCTGTCCCTTTTCAACATTACATTGAACCTTTCTGGAATCTTATTCATTTTAAACATTTATGTTGCAGGCACTTTTTCTAAGAAACTATTCAGTTTTCATTAATTTTATATAATTCTCTGTTACTTAAAATTAAATGGAAAACACATATTACAAACAAATAATAGAAAAGAAAATGGGACTTCTATTAAAAAAAAATGTTTAAAAAGATTTATTTTCAATAATTTTTGAAAATTTTAATTCTTATACAAGTTTAAAATTGACATATTGAATTAAGGACGGTGGTTTTATGTTTTTTGTACACTCCATGGTAAGCTTGTTAAAATTTTGCAGCTTATATATTTTTTCCACGGCATTCTTTCTACTGAGATGTTAAATTTTATTTTTACTCAGCCATTCTTAAATTCGAAAAAAGGAGTATAGAGAAAATTGAACTTCGAATTACGAAAGAAAGTTACTATTAAAAATAAAAAAGTTGCAAACTTCGGCTAAATTGGAAGTAACCCAAAAAAAATTGTGTGCCGGTGACTTCAAGTAACCAAAAACATTTTATAGTACTTTACTTCCTACTGAAAAATGCCTAACGCGCCCATAGAAGTTTCACGGTAAAAACTTGTCCCCATCATTTATCTAGAAAGATAAAAGTTTCTCGCTGTATTAATGAATGCAATTTTTCACTATCGACATGGTAATAAAAATCCATATTTTCTACACTTATTAAAATTTGACCTTCATATTAACAGTTATTGTTAACAAATATGTAAATATGCTAATATACTAGTTAGGTAAATACTTTAAAACACTCATTATTGGAGAACCAATCAAAACAACTATCTTCTAGCTAATACTGATGAAGTATTGAATTACTAGTATATTAGCGTGCCCAGATTAGGGCAACAATATACAGAAAGTAGGTATTTTCATAATAAATAAGAAAGTGTGTAAGTTGTGATTGGCATAATACCTAAATAATATTCTCTAATCATGATAAAAGCAAATAAATAAAAATAATCGATTGTAAATATGTAAAATATAAAAAAAGGTGAAAACTTGAGGCCAATTGATTGATCATTTTTGAAAAATAATTAACGTAATCTAAACGTTGCCTATACTTTCGTAACTACTTTCGTTAACATAACCTGTTTGTTATGAATAGCTCCCTACTGAGAAGTGCCTAATCTTTGTTAATTATATTTTTTTTCAGAGTTTTTCAACTGATACGTGATATATACAATGAGTGTCAATATCACATACAATTATTTAGCTTACTTTTTCAGAATTTTACTTGACTATTTCCTGTATTCCTACAATTACTCTACCTATATTGCCGCATTGTCATACGTATATTATAATGACAATGCATAGTCATTGTTCATCCCTGAACTAGCTTCATCTGATAATGTAATAAAATTGTAGTATCTGTCTGTATTATGTTCTTTCAGGCAGGAGGAGTCTGGCCTATCTACAAATTGTTGTTTACATTATTTCTCACTTTAAACTATACTTTATAATCAGGGCCCCAACAAGGGAGGGGGGGGGAGGGGGTAGGTCCAGTAGGTACCGTGGTACCAGGGCCCGACCACTTAGAGGTCCGAATAAACTAGGAAACGCAATGCAAAAATGTTAAACTAATTAAAATTTGGGTACAGGTAGTGTAGTTATAATGAAAGGGGCCGGGGCCCATGATTTGATGTGAGTGCCTGTTAATAATATAAGTCTATGAACTGAAAATTGACAAAACGTTGATGCACCGACCATTTGAACCGTAACTAAGATAATATATAAACATATATAAACATTTATTTATTACGGCACTTGTCCCTTTTATAGACAAGAGAATGGGATAACTCTGAAAACAACCTATTTAGCAGCGTTAACAAATTTAAGAGCTAAAGCTCCATATACTTTATAACTTTCACCCAAACTAAATCTAAGAGCGTATTATATATGTATAATTTTCTGAAAAGGCATAAATAAAATCAAGAGTATCGAAATCAACCGCAGTTTAATCTTTTATTGCAATTAAGCCGCGAACGTAATTCGACAATTTCTCCTACATTCCTAAACCGATTAAAATAATTTTTTGATAGGCTTTTATAGGAAACTTTATAGAATGGTACTAGCCTATTGAAAACTAAAGAAAGAAAAACATTTTTTTCTTGTGTGAAAAACAAAAAAAATATATATTTTTTGTTGACTTCAATATCCCAGTATCATTCTATCAAGTATTTTCTAAAAGCCTGTCAAAGTATTTTCTCAATCGGTTCATAGGAGAACTTGTCGAATTACGAAATCATTTTTTTAAGCCACACCGCCAACCTTAAAGCAATTGTACAAATTCAACAAAATATATTAACGTTGAGATCCAACGTTACCGTATGTAACAGTTCATACAAAATAAGGTAATAAATTATATTTTTAAATCATACTACCTATTACACTATTTCATAATATAATATTTAGAATCAAAAGATTGTAAATAAATTGACATTTTTATTATATGAAATTAATATTTTACTCGCTTATTGTTTTGCAATATACATTTTTGTGATTTTAAGAATTTTTGAGGGAAACGATTATTATATTATTTACCTACGATCACTGCTGTAACTAGTCAAAAACGCACTACCTGACATCTATGTAAGTTGAACTTTACATATTGTAAACAAATCGCACTGTAAACAAACCGCACGGTTAACAAAACGCACGGGACACGCAATTATAGGTGGCTTATATCGCTGACGCGGGGTTTAAAAAAACAAATGCGCCTACGTAATTTTCAAACGCTGTCAAAACTGACATAATATTTGTTGAATAATATTATTGACAACTAAATCAGGATTTTACTAAATAAATAAATAAATATGATCGTAGGTAAAGTATAGTACATAATTCGAGTTGTAAAGCAATTACGCACTCATGAAAATACGCACTCGCCGCTACGCGGCATCGTGCGTAACTTTTCCATTCGTGCGTAATATGCTTCTTACAACACTCATTAAGTAATATACTATTTTGTACGACATGCTTTGAAATTAGCCGAAGTGTCAATAATAAATGTCAGTTACTATTGGTATGTCATATACACAAATTCACACTGTATTTTACAATAACTAAAATTGATATTCTAATTACATGTTTTCATAAGTGATTTATCACCACTGAATAAGAAATAATTAATTTGTTTCTTTTTTAATCAACCTCATCTACTTGTCTTTTTTTTTCAAATAATTTTCTAGACCTCAATTGAAACTAAATATAGAATATGATGAGTCAACATCAATAACAATTTTTAGTTCACTCTGAGAATTATTTCTCATTTTATTTCCTCTATTTCTGCAATTACACCACGGATATCGCACGTATGTGATACGTTTCAAAAAGACAAGCAACACAATGGCCTATTTTTACAGAGTGCGTTAGCAATCCTAAATGTATTAACAACACAGTGAGTATCTAAAGAAAAAGTGTCTTCTCCATATATACGGTGCCAGAACGCATATACATATCGGGAATATATAGGGAGCCACTTGCTCACATTAAATGCGGAAAATATTGGGTGCGAGAACGTCAATTTAGTTTTCGGTGCCACTTGGTGATTTTACGCGTATATATATATATATATATATATATATATATATATATATATATATATATATATATATATATATATATATATATATATATATATATATATATATATATATATATATATATATATATATATATATATATATATATATATATATATATATATATATATATATATATATATATATATATATATATATATATATATATATATATATATATATATATTTTTGTGTTGATTAATTTTTTTTAATCCTACTTTTTAAAGTTTTTGTTATTTTTTTCATTTCTTTGCTTTTAATATTTTTTTTCCATTTTTATTTTTATTTATTATTGCATATATGTATATTGGTTGTAACAACATGGTATACCACCAATTTTTTTTTTAATTTTGGAGATACATTATAGAAACTTACGTCACTTTTTAACACATAAATTAATTTTTTTCTACTTCCGGATTCAACGGAAGAGGTACCAAGTTTTGAATTTTAAATGGAACACCCTGTATATTGTTACATTTTTTATACTATATATTTTAAATATAATGATACCACATACGTGACATTTCAAATGTAAAATGTTTTTGAATTCAATTTTTATTTTTTAGTTTAAATGTGCAATGTCTGTTCCGATTTATTCTATTAGCAGCTTTACTTCAAGTGTTATCAATTTATGTTAAAATTTCTCTACTTTCTGAGTACTGTGGACATTCTAAGATCTTTTATATAAACTATTTTATCATAACTTCAGAGCAAAATGTTACTAAGGTTTTTTATTAAGCTCATAAAAATACGAAGATGTACGAGCTATCAAAATTGCCACATACAGTGTGTTTCTCAAATTCATATGAACTTTTCTTAGATTAGATGATATATCAAATTTGGTTAAAAATATGAATGAAACAAAGTTGCAGTTGGGCCTATTTGAAGGATAATAAAATCATATGTAAAGAAAAACTTTTTAAAAACAATCCTTTATTATTATTTAGGTGTACTAAAGCGAAAAAAATAAAAACATATAATTAATTGTTTACACAATTTTATTTTAAAATTTTTAGTTACGTCTTAAATATTAGTTTTATATTCATTCGTCCTTACTTAAAAGTACTGGATCCTCCGCCATCTCTTAGAATGCAACGTCTTAGTGAATACACTATCCGGTCAAATTATAGTTTAAAATATAAAAAATTTAAAAATTAAAATTAAAAAAACACTTTTTGGTACCATATTATTGTATTGTCACATGCGTACTCGGTTCAGTTATTCTGAACTTGTCATATAATATAAACTGTAAATAAATGTCCTGCTGTGTTGCAACGCTTTGGTACACAGCAATGTTTTCATTTTAAACGTTTTTCCAATTAATTTTGTTCGTATTGACATTGGATATAACATAACCTCAACAGCGCGAACAACCCACATACCTAGAAAGGCATGTGAAACAACCGAGTACGGCTGCTGCACTCTGACGGAAATAATGGATGTCGTTAAGTGGTTCAAAATTAACTTGCACAATTTGGCCTAAACATACTAACTAACTAATATACAAACAGGTCAAGTTAATAAAAGCTTGTCATAAAAACAATATTGACTGTTTATTTAATTTTAGTGACACCACGTAAAAGTGAATCGTAATTGTCATGAGCAAAAACAATAGGACAACTATTTTTTTCTAATGTAAATCTGCCTCTATTTGCATACTTGCAATGATTTTTGACAAATAACTGACAATGCCACAAAATTAAAGTTAGATGTACACAACTAGATTTTAGCAAAAATACGTTATAAGACTTGTCCCATTTTTTGCGCACGACAGTATGTTCGAGAAAAATATTAGATATATAGTGTTAGGTGTTTACACTCCTCTAGTAAACATTCTGGATCGTGGATCCGGAAATTATAACATCAGGGTAATACTAAACACTAATGTATTAGCTTACGTACAAATTACAACAATTAATTCACTAATATTACACCGAGTACTATAATTCAATAATTCAGTCACTTTATCACTTTGTTCACTACTTTATCTTTCTGAACTTGCTATCTGAACTGAACTGAACTGAACTGTCTTATGAACTGTACTGAACTGTGCGGCCACTCACTCTCTATTTACGCTCCTGAGTAATTGACTCTGGATCTTTCTATAATGTTCCAGAAGATGTCAGCACTTTTCTCGACGTTTATAGATTATGACACCGCGAGCGCCATCTCTGGGACGATTGCCAATCTAATTAACTAACTTAGTTTGCTGTTACTTATACATGGAACGGAGGGAATTCCTATAGATGGTACAGATCTATAATAATAGGTATTTGCAGTCGACCAAGCCCAACTGCAACTTCTACCCGTTTCAATTTTTAGTCGATTGACATTTCATTAAAAATATGGCTAGATCGGCCCGAGATCTGTGGAGCTGTAAGGTCTCAGAACTCGTAAATTTATTTCGGTGCATAACTGTAATATTTACAATATCACACGTACACGTTTTTTTAACAAGCTTTTATTTAACTTGCTTATCCCCAACCGATTGAGCTGAAATTTTACATACACATTTAGTTTGGATGACAATGTATGGTTAGCTAAGTAACGTAATTCTAAATCCAATATGGCGGACCAGTTATTTTTTTATGCACCCCCATGATATGGATATCAAATGAAAGGGTTTGCTGAGAAGAATACGAAAATAAAATGACGTCGCACTAAATTCAATATGGCGGATGCCCCAAAATTTTTTAGTTTTAACACTATAATTTAGGCGTAGCTAAGAATTTAAAAATAAAATTAAATGTAAAAAAAAACTTTTCTAAAAACAAGCTTTTATTATTTAGGTGTACTAAAACGAAAGAAACAAAAATTTTTAAAAAATGTATTGTCTTAAAAGCTTGTCGCGTGAATAAAAATTAAAAAAAACTTACTTCGGTACTTATAATCTCTGTCAAAAAAAATTAATGCCTGTATGAAATTCTCGCGCGCGACAGGCTTTTAAGACAATTAATTTTTTTTATTTTTATTTTCATTTTTACTTCCACGTCCAGTGGAAGTATAGTAACGACAAAAAAATTTTTAAAAATTTTTATTGTCCAAATATGCTTAAAATGTCATGAAACGTCGAGATTTTAAGTTTGAGCGAAAAAAAAATTTCTGTCTGTAGGTCTGTCTGTCGGTCTGTCTGTCGGTCTGTCTGTCTGTCGGTCTGTCGTCTGTCTGTCTGTCTGTCGGTCTGTCTGTCTGTAACTTTTTTTTGTGCGCACGTTTACTCTGGAACCGTTTGAGATATTGACTTGAAATTTGGTACACATATGTACTTTAACGAGATCTAGAACTAGATTATATTTTCATCTTGTTCCGTCGAAGGGTTGGGGGGTAAATTGAGGTAAATTTGGGGTAAATGGGTAAATCAAGCAGATAAGAGTCCATGAAATTGGTATTTAGTATATACAAGAGAAGCTGAGGTCTCAAAAAAATTTTTGGCATTAGCCACCCCCATTACCACCCCCACCTCCTTATTAAAGGGGATGAAAAAAAAATGTGATTTAGTCCATGTACAGGAACCAGAAACCTCAAAATATTTTTTTACTTCATCCACCCCCCACTACCACCCCCCTATCACCACCACCACCCCACTACCGATGTGGGGTATCGTTTTATGGGTTTTTGGGGTAGAGAATTTCAAATATTATATTATTAAAGTTCCATAAACAATTATTTTCACATACAAAGTTTTTTCGTTGTGAGTGACTTGGATAGAGAATCTGGATGTGGAAGTAGTGATTCCTTGGGCAGCGGTTTTTCGTTTTAGTACACCTAAATAATAAAAGCTTGTTTTTAAAAAAGTTTTTTTACATTTAATTTTATTTTTACTTGATGCCTACATAAATAGATACATTTTTTTATTATTATTCATATTTGCTACTTACTGTTGCTTATAATACAATTTACCGTACCGTACAAATTAGAAGGTAGCATACTTCGTATTGATGTATCTAGTATTATTAAATACTTATCATACAGTTGATATCGTTAAATATAATAATTATTTTTATATCCAATAGAATGTTAAAACTCTGCTCTATATACTAACACACTTTTACTTTTTATTCATTTCACCAAAATTTAATAGAAAGTAAAAACGTTTCCATCAGTCTAGTTAGATAATTATCTGAATTTTAAGTTACGACAGTTAATTCTAGGTCAGAAACATTATTGCACTGTCTAGAACACAGCCGTTCATGAGCATACCGTAACGTAAGTATTAGAAATTATTTAAATAAAATAAATTAATCGATAATAAAGTATTTCTCGGAACTAATCCCACTTAATATTTACCGTTAAGCTAAAATATTTTCTTTAGTAAAAATTGTACTATTGAACTAATTTCAAGAGGTTCTAACTTCAGAATAATGTCATATGAAACGGATTTCGTTCATTTTTGGCAACTTAACAGCAAATGCATCAAAAAAAAGTTTCTATATTGTACAGCGGCATGCCACTCCTTTTCAGGGGGTGGCTACTAAGAAGAAACTTAAAACACTGGAGCTGAA
This sequence comes from Rutpela maculata, assembly GCA_936432065.2. NCBI lineage: Eukaryota > Metazoa > Arthropoda > Insecta > Coleoptera > Cerambycidae > Rutpela > Rutpela maculata. The sequence continues at coordinate 107,657,945 of OW386286.2, forward strand.
AAAAACAAAATAAAATTTTAAGAAGAAAAGGCTGTACGCAACTTTTCATAAAAATTGATAGTCTAAATTATAACGACTTGAAAATTGGGATTTAGCTTAAAAAAAGATATTTCAGAACAACATTCGTCAAATAACTCGAAAAGTATTATATTGAGCGAAAACATGTTAAAGACAAATAAGAAAGGTACTAAATTGAGAATGAATTTCGTTTTTATCTAATTTCCGTAGAGTTAATTGATTAGGAGATCGTCTATAATGCGAACGTCTATAAGACGAAGTATTTAGTTTAAATGTTAAATATCTCAGAAACTATTGTACTTACGTCAAAAGCAATAAGAACTAAAATGAAAGACTATTAATTAGGCTTTCATACAATTTTTCTATTTTTATAGGATAAAAAACAAAGAAGTTATGACAGAAACAATGTACTTTTTAAAATTTTTTTAATAAAAACGTCGCCATTTTGTTAATGTAAGTAGTCAGCAATTAAAAAAGTATATTCCCATATACTCAATTTTTTTTGCCCGCTTGCAGCGCTTGCTTTAGAAAAGAAATGCATTTTAAACTGTAAAAGAATTTTAGAAAAACGTTACATTTTTGTTGCTCTGCAAATATCTCAATAAATATTAGTTTTAGAGAAAATATAGCGTATATCAAAAATGAAGCTTATAAATTGAGAAGCAATTTGTTTTTCCTATATATTTTTGTAGGGTTTGTAGTTTCGGAGATATTTAATTTTATATATGGCATCCGACCGTTTTTAGGATGAAGTATTTAGTTTTTTTTTTAACTATTTAACGTCGGCCTATTTCCGCTACCAGGGCCCATCACCGACGCCAGGAGACGAGCTACCCCCAACCTGGATATTTTGCCGAACCTCTTCCCTTAAGAAGAGTAGGGATCTTTTACTTGCCTAACACTTAATAGACAAGGAACCGCCTGCTTTACATCCCCTCCGAAGCATGGTATATCCACTACGTAATCCTCGTCTGATATTACGTAGCTTCCGCATATACACTGATATACAAGTCGCTAGAAGCTGGGACGAGAACGCTGTATTTCCCAAGATGGGACCCCATTCAAGTACTAACCGCGCTCGACGTTGCTTCAACGGAATATCTAATGATATTCACATTGAAGTCGCCTCTACGCTCGCCCCAAAAGTATTTAGTTTAAAATGTTGAATATCTTGGAAAACTTTGACACTTCCATAAAAATTTCTAGGGAACAAAATTAAAGATAATTCTTCAGTCTTTACAATGATTTCTTGTTTATTTCTACATCACAAAAAAAATATAGAAGTTATGACCGATTCAGTGTGCGTTTTCACATTTTCCTTTTAACAAAATATCGCCATTTTCTTACTGTAATTGCTCAGTAAATAATTTCTCTTTCAAAAATGCTGTTTTTCATTAATATATGGCATCACCTAGACGCTCAGTTGATTTCGTCCGTTTAAAACACTTGTTTTCAAAAAAAAAATCATCCGCCATATTACAGCCGTCATTTTGAATTTTTTTATTTTGACTTCAGATTCGGAATCAGCGATCCCAAAAACATAACAATCCTACGTTTAAAAAATAAATCAGTAACACTTTTTCTAATATTTAATATTCAAATATAGGAGTGGTTTTTCAACCCTTGAGGGTAAGAGCAAGAATCCGGACCATATAGAAACTGAAGGCGATACCTATTACTAAAATAATAACCCATAAAGACAAATTATCATTACATATAAAATTTTTCCGAAATTTTACAAATCTATACTAAATTGTCAAACTGCAATTCGAAAATCTATCATATCTTGTGTATATTAAATACCCTGAAGTCTTTATTGGTGGATCTTTTATAGATACTGAAAATAACATTTAGGTACGACAAAAACCTGAACAACATTACATTTATGCAGGTACGGATTATCTAGAAAACTCTGCCGTATAAGTGATAAATTTGATGTTAGAACGAGTAACATTTTGACATCAAAGTGACAAAAACAAAACCGCTAAACTGTGGGCACAATTCAAAAAACTTTACAGTATTTTGGGCGAGAGTAACAAGCATTATGTGGGTGAGTCATTCAGACCATTCAGTGTAATATTGGGTGAACATAAAAATTACATTAGAAAGAACGAAATTCAGAGATCGAAGATTTGCGAACACGCTTGGGAGAATGGACATAGAATAAACTGGGACTCAGCAAAAATTTGAACAAAAGGAACGGTTAGCAAAAAAAGAGAAATTAAATAATCAGCAATAATATTGTTGAATGACGGTAAATACTTGTCAACTTGCTCCTTAGATGTTTGTACAACCTGGTCATTAAAAATAGAGCTTAACGTTAACATTGTTTAAAGTAAGACTCTGTCAAAATCACCCTCTAACTGCCTCTTTAATGTAAAAGTCACGTGGACAGAGGTTATTTGCCAGTGATTTATTAGATAATTGTATAATAGGGAGATTTCAAAAATGTAAGTAATGTAATTTTGGTCTAATATCGCAAAGTAACCGCATATCACGAGTACGAAAAAATTTCAGTGACGCTCGAAAGCTGAAAATTGAAAATTTTCGTTTTTGAGGTAAAAAGAAAATTATTTTGTATGTTACCCCCCCCGTTCATACATTTTTGAGATTGAATCCCTGCTCTTCAGTTTTCGAATTGGGAGGAGAAAAAAATCAGATTTTCTCCCCCCCCCCGCTCTTCAATTTTCATTTTAGAGGTAATTATTATACTCTTCGCAAATACGATAACGAAGAGTATATTGTATTTGATCGGCACATTTCTAAAATCGTAAATATCGCTCGCAGACAAAAAATTTTCATATCATTGTGTTAGTGAACGAATTCTGAACAACTTTCAAAATGTCCGTCTGTCCGTCCGTCACGTTTCTTGTAAGCACGATAACTCAAGAAAGAAAAATCCGATTGTATTGAAATTTGGACAGTAAGTTAGTGTTAGCTAGAGGAAGAACCCTATTGTTTTTGAATAAAATCGATCGGTAAATAAAAATGTTATTAATGATTTAAATTTGAAAAAAAAATTTTTGATTTTTATGTTTTTGTAATTGAATAGAAATTTGGTGGAATGATATTTCATTTTAATATCTAAATATTTATATATTTTACAAATATACATTTCATAATGTAATATACAACCGTGAAAATATGATTTTAGCTCGTGTAATGTAAAAATTTACATTTTTTTACGTGTACGGTGGTGGTGTAGTTCTTACGCTTTTAATTGAAATTGACTCAGAATCCTATACTATAAAATTAAAAATGTCTAAAACTAACATTATTTACAAAAAACTGCGAAGAGTATTCAATAGAATGTGTAACAATTATATAAAAAGTTCAGTGAACAGGCGAAGAATACGTTTTTAGCTTGTTTCTCTTCCGATTCCTGACTACGGGCCTGAGTATACATAATTTTCGAGTCCTATTGCCGCCCAGTGAAAATTATTTAAAATATGCTCTGCGTAGGTGAGTAGGGCAATCCCATCAGTGAAAAAAGGCACTTGATGCAAAAATTTCATACAATATTTTTTCTACGATTGCTTAATTTCCATATTTACAAACACAAATCCATAATTTGAGGTTTCCTAAACGAGGATCGTGAGATAACTTCAATTGTTTTTAATGGACTCATATATCCGGCTATATCTAAGAATATAATAATTTTTTTCACCCTTTTCACTTTTTTTCACTATTACCATAAACATATATTTTACGCACAAAAAATGATGAAAAGAGTGCAGTTTTTAAACAGTCGGAGAAAAAATATATTTATAACTGCAATAAATTATTCAAACTTTGCATTAGGCATCTCAGGGGCGGCTTAAGGGCCGGGCAACCCGGGTGGTTGCCCGGGGCGTCAAAGGCCAAAAAAATATTCGTTACTTTTTGAAGGTGTTAAAATTTTTTTTTCGGATTTCCATTTGCCCCCCCTTTAATAATAAGGTGGGGGTGGTAATGAGGGTGGCTAATTCCAAAAACTTTTTGAGACCTTAGCTTCTCTTGTATATACTAAATACCAATTTTATGGACTCTTACCTGCTTGATTTACCTATTTATCCCAAATTTACCCCAATTTACCCCCCAACCCTTCGAAGGAACAAGATGAAAATATAATCTAGTTCTAGATCTCGTTAAGGTACATATGTGTACCAAATTTCAAGTCAATATCTCAAACAGTTCCAGAGTAAACGTGCGCACAAAAAAAGTTACAGACACCGACAGACAAAAAATTTTTTTTGCTCAAACTTAAAATCTCGACGTTTCATGACATTCTAAGCCTATTTGAACAATTAAAATTAAAATAAAATTTTTGTCGTTACTATACTTCCACTGGATGTGGAAGTAAAAACGACTCTCAAAAACGTCTCCAAAGATTTTGCTCAAATTTTGGAACATTACAAAGCTAATAATGTGTCTTTATTAGCTTTTCCAGGGATATTCACATAAGAGTCAGGCAAGAAAGTAAGTGTGCAGTTGTACCATTTTATAGCAAATATCTTCTAAAATACTTACAATATATAAATATTTTAGAGAACAAGTGCTATTAATTCGTTTTTAGTTTATTTTCATACAATGGATGTGATAATTAGGAACTTTCAAATGGTACTAAAATTTTACAAAGGTGTACATAAAAAAATGTTTAAATTTAAGCTCCGGAAAAGTTAATCTTTAAGTCGATGTGAACATAATGAAATATACCATCTTAAAGCTGAAAAAATTTTCTACGACACTACTTTTTAGTTTTCTCTCATCGAATTCTCGCATAAAACAATATAAAAAATCAAATTCGAGTCGTGCCATGCAGGAAAAAAAACCGCTGCCCAAGGAATCACTACTTCCACATCCCGATTTTCTATCCAAGTCACTCACAACGAAAAAATTTTGCATGTGGAAATAATTGTTTATGGAACTTTAATAATATAATATTTGAAATCCTCTACCCCAAAAACCCATAAGATAAAATGATACCCCACATCGGTAGTGGGGTGGGGGTGGTAGTGGGTGTGGTAGTGCGTGTGGTAGTGGGGGTGGATGAAGTAAAAAAAAATATTTTGAGGTTTCTGGTTCTTGTACACACACCAAATCACAATTTTTTTTCATCTCTAAAAAAAAAAAAATAAATAAATAGCTATTATTTCTGCTTACATCATTGTTAAAAAATATTATTTTGGGTATTTTTTTTTCATCTCCTTCAATAAAATTTTTTTGAGACCTTAGCTTCTCTTGTATATAGTAAATACCAATTTTATGGACTTTTACCTGCTTGATTTACCTCTTTACCCCAAATTTACCCCAATTTACCCCCCAACCCTTCGACGGAACAAGATGAAAATATAATCTAGTTCTAGATCTCGTTAAAGTACATATGTGTACCAAATTTCAAGTCAATATCTCAAACGGTTCCAGAATAAACCTGCGCATAAAAAAAAGTTACAGTCAGACCGACAGACAGACAGACCGACAGGCAGAAAATTTTTTTTCGCTTATACTTAAAATCTCGACGTTTCATGACATTCTAAGCCTATTTGAACAATAAAACTTTTTCAAAATTTTTTTGTCGTTACTGTACTTCCACTGGATGTGGATGTGGAAGTAATACAAAAACGGAAATAACCGATAATCAGCTTTAATTTTTCTTCTTGGGCATTTTCCCCTAAAATAGTGATATTATGATGTATTCCTAATAAAGTAAAAATGTTTCTTAGTTGTTTGTTCAAAAATTGCAAAAATGCAAAATTCGCATTTTACAGAGTAAAAGTGACTTCAAAATTATCGTTCCAGGTTCTTATAGCTGAAATATTGCAGTTTAAGTTAATATTTTTTTTTTTTTTCAAAAAACGATAATTTGAAGAGTAAAAAATAAGTTTGAATTCGTTATTTGCTCATTTTTTACACCGACTTCAATATCGATATTAGGTAATTCAATTAACTGGGATACAGTGAAATTTTATTTCACAATTGGGTCATTTCCTTCTACAAAATTTACAAAATATTGTTATATGATCAAAGAGTATGTTAAATATATATTGTATATATCATATTAAAAAAGTTCTAATCATCACATGCAAGAACAACTTGCTTTTGAAAATAAAAAGGCGGTAAATAATGACGTGTATAATGAGAATTCAATTCTAGAGAACTTCCATGTTTTCATTAATCATGTTGGTGGTAGTGCTCTGTTGATTTGTTGTTTACGTTTACATGTTTACATTGTGTGTTTAATATTTGTTTACAATGGAACCTAATTTTGTGAAAGGTACTTCAGAGAATTTACCCATAGTGGATTTTTATATGGTACACAAGTTTTATGTAGACAATTTGAACTATTTAAGTACCGAATCCCGAAATGTTAAATATTTGAGGTTAGTATTTCTTTAAAATAATTTGACAATAACTCACATCGATACTAACACTAGCCTAAAATAAGCGAAGCAAACGATGCCCGTCGATTATTCATTGAGTTAACTGTGCATGCTCTCACATCTGACGTGGCGATGGGCGCGAATTCAAAATTTCTTAATTTAAATAATTAATTTCACTATTAAAATGACTTTAGATTGTAAAATAAAAAAATACGGGTCAAATTAAATTTAATAAAGTACTTGAATATAAAATTTTTACGAAATGACATGCTCTCACATCTGACGTGGCGATGGGCGCGAATTCAAAATTTCTTAATTTAAATAATTAATTTCACTATTAAAATGACTTTAGATTGTAAAATAAAAAAATACGGGTCAAATTAAATTTAATAAAGTACTTGAATATAAAATTTTTACGAAATGATCAACGAATATTTTAAGCGATTTTTCTGGGTGATTTAATTTTCTTTTCACTATTTTTAGTGAACTTTTATTTAGCTTCTACACAGTAAACTCATATCCCATATTTTGAATTTTTAAGCTTTAACGTCAAGTTTGTTAACAGAGAATCCTGAAATCTGCATTTATAGAATTTCATATAAATATGCATTATATTGCAGTATAGCAACCAAATGGGCCTTTTCACCAGATTCTTAAATCTTAAAACAAATATGTTTATTTGAAAGCTAACTGATAGATATTCACCTTGTGCAATTCTGTTTCAATTATAAATCTCACAATGTTTAATAAAAAAATAAACATTTATTACGGCAATTTGAACACTCATTTGACCTTGAGGCTGAGTAACGTCACACATCCCGGACTTATATTGACAGCATTTGCCAGAATGCCTAATAACCACTAACATCTAGTCCACTCAAATTAGGAAAAAAACGCTGTTTTAGAGAAAAATTTTGAACAGCAGTTTATCTGAATAGATAGTAAGTACTCAACTTATAGAACAATTTTTTGCTTATGCGCAGAAAAAAAGACATGATTTTTGAGATATATATATATATATATATATATATATATATATATATATATATATATATATATATATATATATATATATATATATATATATATATATATATATATATATATAAATGTGTGTGTGTGTGTGTGTTTTCGTGTTTTTTTTTTCATTTAGACTTTTATATCTCGAAAAGTACGCGTTTTTAAGGCTAAATGAACATATTCAGCATACGATTTTCTACGAAAAAGGTTCTATATATTTTTCCGATTATCCCATTGGCTTTTCCGGAAAAGTGACTTGAAAAATATAAATATGTTTTTTCGTATTTTTTTTTATTTTGAATGCAAATATCTCGAAAAGCACGTGATTTTGGGGCTAAATGAACTTAAATAAACTTATTCAGAATGAGATTATCTACAAGAAAGCTCGTATGCATTTTTCGATTATCCCATTGATTTTTCCGGAAAAGCTTCTTGAACAATATATATATATTTGCTTTTCCGTGTTTTTTTTACATTTGGACGTATATATCTCGGAAAGTACGCATTTTTGAGGCTAAATGAGCATTAGTAAACTTGTTCAGAATGTGATTTCCTACAAAAAACGATTCTACATATATACGTCGAAACGAAAAAAAAAAAGACACGAAAAAGCAAATATGCACATATTCTTCAAGAAGCTTTTCCGGAAAAACCAATGGGATAATCGAGAAAATGTATAGGAGCTTTTGTGTAGGAAATCTAATTTTAAACAAGTTTACTTATGTTCATTTAGCCTTAAAATCGTGCACTATTCGAGATATTTGCATTCAAAATAAAAAGACACGAAAAAAACATATTTATATTTTTCAAGTAGCTTTTCCGGAAAAACCAATGGGATAATCGGAAAAATATATAGAGCCTTTTTCGAAGGAAATCGTGTTCTAAACTCGTTTACGTTAGCCTTAAAAACACGCACTTTCGAGATATATACGTCTAAATGAAAAGAAAAAACACGAAAAAACTTATATATAAGTAAAACCTTGTTCTAAAAGTTGAATACTTACTTCCCATGCAGAGAAACTGCTGTTCAGAATTCTTCTCTGTTTTTTTTCTAATTTGAGTGGACTAATCACACCACAACTGATACATGTTTATTGTTTACGCTTTGTTTTGGGGTTATCTTCTGTGTGTTCTTTACGAATTGTGTTCTGCTTTGTTTCTGTATAATCTGCCGAAACTTGATTGGACAATTTATGTTGTTATTTGTACATGTTGGTACAAAGCACTCTTTAAAAATTTTCTAAACACAAAAATCCAAACTAAAGAGAAACGACTGTCAAAGTGTCAATTTCAACTGTCAAAAAGCAGGGAACCAACTTTATGATACACCGGTATGAAGGTCATAGGCTCGTCGACGTCACTAAGGTGAGTGCGTGACGTCACGTTCAAAGCGCGCGCTTTATTTCCACACTTTTGATATTTTTTTTCTATAAAAATCATGCTAAAAAAAAATACGGCGAAATTTTGTTATAAAACAATATCACATAAAGCAATAAAAAAAATCACTGAAAAGGCTCATTGGATTCACCGTTTTGAATCCTTAATTTTTGAGATCATATTAGATATCAGCTACTCCTAAAATATCTATTAAATATTGCCAAATTTTCAACTAGGAAAATCTTGTTTCCAATTTTTGTTCACTTTGCACTAGACAGCTTGATAAAATTAATATGGGACCACAGCCGAAGCATACTTTACAATTTGAGAAAGTTTTTATAGAAATCGTTTGAGCCAATCCAGCGTAGTGATTGCACATATATAAAAAAATATACATAGGGTCGAATTGAGAATTTTCCCCTTTTGTACATTTTTTGAAGTCGGTTATACAGAGTGGACCATTTTAATCTACGTGACCTTGATGAGGCCCTGTGATACTCAACTTTGTTTTTTTTTTTAATGGGAACCCTTATTTTTTATTGGAGAATCTAATTCTACGTAAAAAAATACGTTCAAACATGATTTTCAAAAAATTTTTTTTACTCGAGCCCAATACCAACAATTGAAATCACAAGAATCCAATTATCTCGCCGGTTAAGCTAACAATTGAAAAATGAGTTAAATAAAAGTTGTAGGATTCGATCTAATACTATGGTTCAGTAGCCGGTCCCCGGGCCCTTGATACTGCCCTGGCCCCCCCAACTTTTTTTTAATGAAAATATCAAATTTTTTTATTGTAGATTTGCATTCTACAGAAAAAAATACGTTCAAATACGAGCCTTACTCGGGCCCAAATTGTAAGGTCCACTGGAAGAAATTTTTGAAAATCATATTTGACCGTATTTTTTTCCTTAGAATGCAAATCTGCAAAAAAATTGATATTTCTATTAAAAAAAAAAAAAAATTGGGGGCCCCAGGACCGTATTAAGGGCCCGGACCGGATACTGAACCATAGCATTAGATGACTCCCATCGAATCCTACAACTTTTATTTAAGTCATTTTTTAATTGTTAGCTTAACCGGCGAGATAATTGGGATCCTATGATTTCAATTGTTGGTATTGGGCCCGTGTAAGGCCCACCGGAAAAAAAATTTGATAATCACATTTGAACGTATTCTTTTCCGTAGAATTAGATTCTGCAATAAAAAATGGGGCTTCCCATTTAAAAAACAAAGTTGGGTATCGCCTCACCAAGGTCATGGACCCGGTTCTCGACTACATAATCAGATGCCCCCCTTAGAACCCAACAACTTTTGTAAAGGTCATTTTTTTAATTGGTGGCTTATACGACGAGATATTTGCAATAATAAATTAAAATGGTCCACCCTGTATATAACATAATCTGAATATTTCCGTATCAGTGTAGATGTTATCTACTTCGGTATATTGGCTACAGGCCATTTAGTTTACTAGAGTTACACTGGGCTAGCCATAAATAATAAACTAGCTATTTTTAAACAAAAATAAAATTAGTTTTCATAAAAGCGATCAATAGTTACCATAATTATAATTTTTGTGTTAGGAATTATGTGCCCGGTATGCAGCAAAGTAATTCCACATGATATTGAATATCACAAAAATGTATCGATGAGTTATTTTAATATACCTGAAGAATCATATATTACCCGCTAGTGGATATACCTGTTCCTCGCAGGGGTATGTCAAAGTTTGAAGTAATATCTGCAGCAGCCCATTTCACAACTTTCTTGTTTGTTGACTCTACTTACTGCGTAACTGCAACTTGCTGGTTAACTACAACTTTACCGGAATTTCCATTTTCGATATAAATTTACGTAATGATTTGTAAAATAAAGATCGTGTATGCAAATTAAAAGGTTATATTATATTATTAACACTAGGGAAATTTCTAAAATGTATAAAATTTATTAATTTTAGTCAATAGTAACGACAAAAAAAAATTTAAAAATTTTTATTGTTCAAATAGGCTTAGAATGTCATGAAAAGTCGAGATTTTAAGTTTGAGTGAAAAAAAATTCTGTCTGTCTGTCGGTCTGTAACTTTTTTTTGTGCACTCGTTTACTCTGGAACCGTTTAAGATATTGACTTGAAATTTGGTACACGTATGTACTTTAACGAAATCTGGAACTAGATTATATTTTCATCTTGTCCGTCGAAGGGTTGGGGGGTAAATTGGGGTAAATGGGGATAGATAGGTAAATGAAGCAGGTAAGAGTCCCCAAAATTGGTATTTAGTATATACAAGAGAAGCTAAGGTCTCAAAAAAAAATTTTGGCATTAGCCACCTCCATTACCACCCCCACCCCCATTATTAAAGGAGATGAGAAAAGATTATGATTTAGTGTGTGTACTGTGTATAAGAACAAAAACCTCAAAATATTTTTTTACTTCATCCACCCCCTACTACCCCCTATCACCCCACTACCGATGTGGGGTATCATTTTATGGGTTTTGGGGTAGAGGATTCCAAATATTATATTATTAAAGTTCCATAAACAATTACTTCCACATACAAAATTTTTTCGTTGTGAGAGACTTTGATAGAAAATCTGGATGTGGAAGTAGTAATTCCTTGGGCAGCAGTTTTTTAAGTTGAAGAGAAGGTTGCACCAATCCAACTGACGACCGGAGTAAGTCAGTAGATCGGCTGACTGATTATTTATTTTAATTTTTTAAGTATTACCTTACTTATTGTTGTAAAACATGGATCCACAATAGTAAAAATATAGCGTTCGTGATATATTTGTTTTATTTTAATATTAATTTAACATATATATTTTATATATATTTATCTCCACTTAATTATTCACTTTACGTAAATTAAAATTTTGTAAGACTATTACCAGAGAAAACAAAACGATAAAATTATTATCAGTATTATCACTGTATTAAATTATCAAAATAGTATATTATATTACTAGGAGTAGAACGCACTCTTTTTTTGTGTTGAGCCCAGGATTTGCGGCTGAGGGGAAGCCGAAGCCGCACAAAACACAAACACAAAAAAAGGCGTTCTACTCCGTGTAATATATACTATTTTTTCTTCAGGCGTATTAAAATGCAAAAATTCATTTATTTATCATAAATGTACAAATATTCAAACTACAGTCTTACATGTTGACACAATATGACAAGTGGATAGCGCGCCACCGGTGGCTTTCGGTATTAACATTATGTTACTAGTAAAACAATACCCACTACGGCGGCGCTTTCGGAACTAACATTATGTTACTAGTAAAACAATGTCCACTACGGTGGCGTTCGGTACTAACATTTTGTTACTAGTAAAACAATGTCCTACTTCTACTTCTGTTTTTGGTGACATAATTTAAACATTTTAATACGCTTGAAGAAAATAGTTATTTTCTTCCGGTTCTACTATTAAATTCACTGTATTATCTACTTTTCAATTTCAGTGTTATTCATAATCATTAAATTTATACCGATGGCTTGCGTACTACCTAATTTTATTCTCTTCACTAGAGTATCTTTCATACATCATATTGCTTCACATCTCGACAATATTTCGGCAACTGAGTAGTGACTCCTTGATAGGTCCCAAGCAGCACTTTATGTCAGAATTATGTAATGTAGACCTCATTTTGGTCTTGTTTACGTAAAATATCCTCAAACCAGTTATCCTCTTTCAACCGCAGTCTTTCTTAAAAATGCCTAACTAATAAGTTCTATTGAAGAATCTACCTGCAGCAACGATTTACATAAGTAAATCGTTGCTTATACTTATAAAAGTTATATTCTAAGTCATTAAACTCCAAAGACATAAGGGGAACCAGACAACTATTATATCATGAAGTAGGAGTACATCTCATATTTCTCGTAAAATAATGTATCCACCCTTCCTCTCCGCGTGGTTTCTATTGCCCATTAATTTTCAATGCAAATATACATACCTATTCTACCTCGGAATATTTTAAAGCGCCTCAAGTATTTTACGTTTTTAAAGAAAAAAAGAAATTGTTTAGCTTGGACATGTTTTTAATAGTCGCGTACGGCTTTCCTGAATCATAAAATACAATAATATTGTACTTGGTATCTCTTGAATATTTCCATATTCATGATTTTTTCAATTAATCATCCATCAAAATTTCATTTCATTTCATCCTCAGAGCCCGTTGAAAATGGAGAAAATATTACCGCGCGGCTTCAAAGCATTTTTTCCCAATATTTTAAACCTTGCTAACTTTTTCTCTCAGTCGCAGTCATTAAAACTTGTATTATTGACTTTAAAGTTAAATGGGGACAATTCAGGTTAAAACTTTCGTAGTCTCAAAATTGTAAAGTCTATTCTGGCTTCAAAGTTAATTTATAACTAAATTGGTCAATTGGTCATGTTTTCTTGATCCGGTTTACCAGGTTCAAGAAAAATAGAATATTCTGCTTGGAAGACGTAGCTGACTGTTCCTTTTTATCTGTACTCTCAACACTGCAAGCACAGAGAGCGTCCCGGTTATAAGATAAGGACTGTAATCCTAAATGGCAGCAAAATTGGCATTGGTGCATAAGCGATAGTTGTGTTTCCAACCTTCATCAGCCAATCACCATTGTTGTTTTAAAATACTATACTCCCGTATGTGGATGTGGAAGTAAAACTCAGGGCACCACGCAGATAAAAGGGAAATATACTAGATCTGACTGGTAGCGGCGATTATTATGTATCTAATTTAATCAGTTTGTTTGTAAAATGTTACGAAATATTTAAAGCAATGTAGACAATGAAAACAAAATTTTTGCCTTCCAAGAAGGAATCTAGTAATATTTCTAAGACAAAATAGCTTCCAGGACATTTCGTGAAGTAATATTTGCTATTAGGTCAAACACGTTTCCTGTAAAGTATAGTGAAGTGGCTTAGTGCTGTATTTCAAGATTACCGTTACCTGGCGGATAAAAGCACCAAATTTGGTATGAAGGTACCTTAGGGTATACTAATAAATGTTAGCCTAGGAGTCCTTTGGAATTTCTAAAAATGTTCGTGTACAGCACTGAAATCCAAAATGGCCGACAAATACGACAAAATATCACTTAACACAATCTATTATACTGTTAATTTTGAATTACAGCTTTAAGCCAACTAAGTACACCACACATCTAACTCGGGGTAGTCTACATATTAAATAAAATACAATAAAATATATCCGTATCATTTATTACAGTAATATATAAGTCCAAATATAACGCTAATGAGAGTTCTCAATAACAAAAAAATAGTTATTCATTCAATGGAATTCAGTAGGTATGCAACAATTATAAATAAATTACACTTGCATTTGCAAAGTGGTGAGCAGTTCACATTGGCTTTCCCACATTTGTAGTTTTTGCAGGAACATTTAATCAAATTCCTGCATGATCGGGAAACCTTTGGAATTGTCATCCAAATTGGTACCCATGGTACACTCTGAAACCTTATTCCAAGCAAAATCCTGTGGAGAAGGAATAACTTGCTGTGCTTGTGTGCTGGTCGTCCAAATACCTACTTAATAAACTGTCCTTCGAATATGTTGAAGAGGCGCATCCTCAGTCGGTAGAAATTTGTCCATTGCTCCATTCTTCTGACAGAAAAAATCCTTTCTTATCTGATCGATGCTGCTGAAAGGAATGGTTTTATCATATAGAACAACAGTCACTCGTTCCAACTGCTTGAAGTGTTCAGAGTCGGCTTTCAGCCGTTGAAATGAATGAGTGTACAAATACACAAATGTATCAGTGACGTCTTGAAATGCTTGCCATGCTTCCCAAATGAACTTCTTACTCTTATCTTTGAAGGCGGAGGTTGTGTCGCAACCAAAGAATGAATGAAAAACAGATAGTGTCGTAATTTGGTTCCCACATGCTTGCACAGATGGCGTTGATGTGGTAAAACCTGTAATGCTTGCCCATGCCAAAGGCCACCCAGTATCGGCCAAAGGTTGAATCACTATAGAATGTGCCAGCGAGGATGACAATCATATCTGTGTCTACAGTACGCACAAGGATACTCTTTGCCCCTTGCTGTGGTGAATGGAGTACATGATCCACACGTGTCTGCCTCTTATTGATTGCAGTTTTTCATGGGTGTGTTCGAACCGATTTGTGCAACTCCTTTCTCTGTTGTGACATATTCATCTTTGACTGGTGGACAGTTGAACTCTACAACCTTGGAAGTCAAAAAGTTGAACAATTCCTTCTTGTTCTTGAGTCAAGGAGAAAGTCCAACCAATTTCGTGGCAGGTTGGTATTGCCAGATACTTTCCTTCGAATCCACTCATCCCTTTTTTTCCGGGTAGCCTCCTATAAAATGTCTAGAATGTAGGTGACCCAAACAACATCTAACATTTGGACGTTCTCCAGCTACTTATGAAGGTAAAGTAGAAATATCTTATCAGCATACTTATTGAAGGTGTCGACACTAGTAGTGAGTAGGCAGTGGACTATTACGGCACCGTCCAGAAATTTGGAGTTATAAGTTGAAGGGGGCTCTGATTAATCTGGCTGCTCAAGACATTGCAGTATTCCAGCCTTGTTGGTTGGCAAGTGAAGCATACCAAAATCTGAAATGGAAGGAGGGAATGACTGTATCTCATGCGCAAAAAAACTTATTCAAATCAGATTCCCGGTTCTGCATAGATATATATAGTTGGCTAAATACTTTCACATTGTTCTGATTCAATTTCAGCTTCTTCTTCTGCTGATATATTGCATTATGCTTTGGTCTCTTGAGAAATGCAAGAAAATCTCACTTTTTATGGTTTTTGCAGTAGCGGTGCCTCGAAAAGAAAGACGCATATGTGATATCGTATTTGTCGGCCATTTTGGATTTTAGTGCTGTACATGAAAATTTTTAGAAATTCCAGAGGGCTCCTAGGATAATATTTATTAGTATACTCTAAGGTATCTTCATACCAAATTTGATGCTTTTATCCGCCAGGTAACGGTAATTTCAATAAGCCACCTCACTAGTAGGCAATATCCGCTAGAGTAAAGCTTTCTGTGTAAACATGAATAAATAGCGAAATCAAATGCATTTTAACCGACCTCAATATGGATATACGGTAGATCTTTTTTGAAGGAGGTTCAAGTTTTTTTAACATTCTATTGATGATGTTAAAGAAGTAAAATAGAAAAAGAGTCACTTTTACACTAAAATTGATTAAAAATCCTACTTTTAGCGGTCATAGAAAAAAACAGATTATTCTGAAAATTCAAATGCTGAAATTTGTTAATAAGGAATAAAAATAATATAACAACAAACGATGAATAATAAAATTTACAACGTTCCAACAGTTCACACCTCGTAGCATAATAAATTATAACATGGAATTTTACCAAGAAAGTATTTATTCATTAAACTAATTGCAGAAGAAAGTAACCGTTTTACCTTAGTAAAGAAAATTACTAGTTATCATCTTCATACGTAAACGAAAATGAGATAAATACTAAATTTCATGGTGTCACGAACATGTACGTAATACTGTACCTATACTTAATACAAGTAATACGAGTATTTCGGCACAAAATATAACTACGTGTTAGAGAAAGTAATGGAATATTTATATGGATAAGGAAATTGAAAATAATAATTTATCACTTGTCTCTAGAACTTTAGTAACTGCATTATAAACTTAGAATTTAATTGTATTAAACAACTTTACCACTCTTCCTTAATCTTAGAACAGAACAAATCTAAATCAATCAGTTAGTATTAGTATTACTCACTCTTATATAACAAGGTATAGATAAGGCTCTTTTGTAATACCAAAAGTAACAAAAACGATGGCCCCAGCGCACAGTGGTCCCAAATTGAGTTTTTTGGTTAAAAAATGGCTAGAGAGCACAAATCTTGTCGGAAATGAACTTTTTTTTTTTATTAAAGCTTACCAAAACTCCAAAAAATCCTCCTTTTCTTTTTTATTATATTAAGTTAAAGGCTAAAGAGAATTTCTTTGCACTTTAACTTAATAGGTTAATAAGTCGATATCTTAAATGGTTCCAGAGTAATCGTGCGCACAAAAAAGTTACAGGACAGGACTACCGACAGACAGATTTTTTTTGCGCAAACTTAAAATCTCGACGTTTCATGATATTCTAAGCCTATTTGGCATGTAAGTAAAATTGTGGCTAAGTATGCCAAATCCTGAGTACATCTAAATACAGAAAGTAGTTGTTATGGTCAGAAGGCACGAGGATAAATTAAAAATAAAAATGAACGGTTCAATTATATGTTGTCTTTGGTGGGTACATATGTATAAAATTAATACTATTAATACTAAAGTCATTATACCTATTTGATTTAATCAAATGGGTATATTATAACCGGACAAATTTTTTTTAAATTATCGTAGAAAAACAAAATTGTAGCTAAAGCTAAACTGACATATCGAATAAAAAATATCTGTTAAACTGTATGTGTGTGTGTGTGTGTGTGTGTGTGTGCGCGCGCGCGCGCGCGTGTGTAGACCATTTCTTGCAAACACCATAACTTTTTTAAACTTAATTAGACAATTTTCGTTTCAAATTTGGAACGTGTGTAAAATGGCATGGTAGAATAATTGAACTTGGACCATATTCGTCACAGCGGGCGATCGCCAGAGACGTGTCAACTTTTATATAAACTGTTATATTTTAATTTTAAAGCTAAATTTTACTAAGGTTTTTGACTAAGTAAACAAAAATGCACAGATATCAAAACTATACACAACACACAACATATCAAAATTGTACACAGTGTCTCTCAGGCTCGAAGAAACTTTATCCAGATTAAGGTATATATCAATTTGGCTTTAAAATATTACTGAGGCATTTTTAGTAATTAGGAGCCGAATTAAAGTTACAGTCGAGCTCTACCGAATGCGAATCTACAGTGTGTTCCGCTTTCCACGGTAACACCTTCGCAGCTCAGTTATTAGACATCCGATTTCAAGCAAATTCTAATCGGTATCAAAGACCTTTAGTATACCTTTTCTGAGTAAAGCAAAATGTATTTCAGTCATTTGCGTGCATTTTTAGTAAAAAAAAATCGATTTTTGAGGAATCATATTGGGCATTTTTTACGAAAAAACTAATGCATTATTATTGATCATCATGCTTTAAAAACTTTAAAAACATTTTGATTTATAGTTTTCGAATTACGGCCCCTTAAAATTACATTTAACTTGAAAACGAATTGTTTTTCGAAAAAAAAGTAATTCTTCATTTTCTATTTAAATTCACTTTTTGTAGTGTCATCGACTCTTTTTTCTTAATAATAATGCGAGCTTATGACTGAAATAAGTTTTGTTTTTCTCAATAAGTCTGTTAGTATAGATGTTTGATACCGATCCAAATTTGGATGAAATTGGATAACTTCAGTTAGACTTTTTATTTCAAATTAGGAACATTTCTAAAAGGTTCGAACGAACGAAGGTATTCTCTGTGTATTTAATCTCAGTGGTACCACATAAAAGTGACTCGAGCATACGAGCAAAATATTATCAAATAGGTATTCTCAGTCATCCACGCTGAACTACAACTTCTACTCGTTTTATATGAATATGCTTATAAACTTACCTACACCATGTGTAATGGCAACACAGTCGGTAGAAAATTACATGACCTTTTATTACTTCCACGTCCAGTGGAAGTATAGTAACGACAAAAATATTTTTAAAAATTTTTATTGTTCAAATAGGCTTAGAAAGTCACAAAACGTCGAGATTTTAAGTTTGAGCGAAAAAAAATTTCTGTCTGTCGGTCTGTCCGTCGGTCTGTCTGTCGGTCTGTCTGTAACTTTCTTGTGCGCACGTTTACTCTGGAACCGTTTGAGATATTGACTTGAAATTTGGTACACATATGTACTTTAACGAGATCTAGAACTAGATTATATTTTCATCTTATTCGGTCGGGGGGTAAATTGGGGTAAATTTGGGGTCCCTGAAAATTTAACATTTTTTCGATAATTTGACATTTTTCTGAAAGGTGACATTTTTCTGAAAGATGACATTTCTTCGAAAATTTGACATTTTTCTGAAAAGTGACTTCACGGAAAATTCGACATTTTTTCGAAAATTTGACAATTTTCAAACATTTGGCATTTTTCTGAAAGGTGACATTCCTTCGAAAATTTGACATTTTTTCGAAAATTTGACATTTTTCTGAAAATTTGACATATTTCTGAAAAGTGACATTTCCCTGAAAATTTAACATTTTTTCGAAAATTTGACATTTTTCTGAAAGGTGACATTTCTTCGAAAATTTGACGTTTTTTCGAAAATTTGACATTTTCCTGAATTTTTGACATTTTTCTGAAAAGTGACATTTTTCTGAAAATTTGACATTTTTTCGAAAATTTGACATTTTTCTGAAGTGACATTACTCCGAAAATTTGACAATTTTCAAACATTTGGCATTTTTCTGAAAGGTGACATTTCTTCGAAAATTTGACGTTTTTTCGAAAATTTGACATATTTCTGAAAAGTGACATTTCCCTGAAAATTTAACATTTTTTCGAAAATTTGACATTTTTCTGAAAAGTGACATTTCTCCGAAAATTTAACGTTTTCCTGAAAATTTGACATTTTCTTAAAAATCTGACATTTTTCTGAAAAGTGACATTTCTCCGAAAATTTTACATTTCTTGGAAATTAAAAAAAAAAAAATTTCGTGACTCGTCTTGTAGAAATATTTTTTTGATATCATCATCAGTTCGCCTGTTATAAGAATTTTATGCTTTTACGACGTCATCAGAACGTAGGTGTATTTTTAATTAACTCGTACTCCATCCATCTACAATATTTCCACCTACGTTTCAAACTTTAATTGGATGTTTCCAGTTAAGTCGATATCTGCACTAGTTTCTAAGAATTTTTCTTATTTGTGACGTCATGTGACGTAGGTGTATTATTAATTCACTCGTAATCCGTCCGTCTACAATATTTATACCTACGTTTCAAATTTCAGTTCGATATCTTCAACCGTTCCCGAGTTATCAGCCGAAATCACTGAACACCTCTGTCATTATCAGAATATCACCCTGTACATTGCAGTGCTTTGAGGACAAAACAAGTGAAATTTTTGTTTTTCAATTTTTTTCACGGAAACCAAATCGAAAAAGTGCAAGTGTGATATATCGTTGAAATTTAGGGTGTGTACAAGAACCAGAAACCTCAAAATGTTTTTTTACTTCATCCACCCCCACTACCACCCTCACCCCGCTACCGATGTGTATATCGTTTTATGGGTTTTTGAGGTAGAGGATTTCAAATATTATATTATTAAAGTTCCATAAACAATTATTTCCACATAAACAATTATTTCCACATAAAAAATTTTTTCGTTGTGAGTGACTTAGATAAAAAATGTGGATGTGGAAGTAGTGATTCCTTGGGCAGCGGTTTTTTTTTTGTGTGTGCCTGTGTACAATTTAACGGGCTAGATTTGTTTGTTCGTATTGGATGCTTTTAGACATGCTAGGAATTTCAAATTTTGCAAGAGATAAGGCTTAACTTCAAACTTTTAAGAAAATCAAGAAAATTTGAATATTTTAAATGGCATCTCTAATATGGTGGCTTAATGTCCCTTGTCTGGGCGTGGCCGGCCGAGGTATGTACTTTAATAGGTCCAGTTCTTCTACGAGTCTGTACTTTTATAGGTACGGCTTTTCTACGAATTTATACTTTTACAGATACAGCTTTTAATGCATGTCGGATCCAAGTTGAAATGGCAGGAAATTTCATCTAGATGGCGCTCGGACACCACCATGAAGTTAGGTTCTTATCTCTGAACCGACTGGTGTGCAGTTAAATCGCAATCATTAAAATGTGACAGGGCGAGTGAATTACAGAGCAAAATTTTAGTTTTCATGTCTAACAAAAAAAAATTATATCTGTATAGCTGTTTCCAGTTAGCCTAAGCTTTTTTAAGAGAAATGGTGACATAAGCAGATAATTTAAATTTGTATCAATTAAAAATGAAGCTGCTGCTATTAACCACAGAAAAAGAGTAATGTATTTGTTTTATCAGCACAAAAATATTGGCTACAGTGACGTAATGAATTTTGTAAATGTTGAATAATTTTTTTTTTAGATGGCATAAAAATATTACACATGAAGTTTGGATCTTCTGTATTCGTATCCTATTAAACAACTTAAACATACAGTAGGAATAAAGCTATCTACATTTTTCGCTAAAATTTCACGCTTTTCCTTATGGGGATTAATTTAGGTTTTCAAGGTTATCGCTAAACTTCAGTCTATTTATCATCATCGTGGTCCCGAGCACAGCCAGCGCAAACTTCGTACTCCTTTACTTGGGCCTCGTAACAGATTAAAAGTTATACATGTGAATGTACATACCAGTAGAGAAGCTATACTTACCTTTAAAAATACAGACTCATGGAAGAGCTGCACCCATAAAAGTACAAACCTCTAGAAAAGCTGTGACTATAAATGTACGAAACTTTAACTGAAGTGCAAGCCTTGAAAAATCTGAAAAATCAATGTATCAACAGTGCTTTAAAATTGGAAGAGTGTAGTAGACTGAAGAATGTCCTAGTATTCTTATCTATAAGACGTCTGTAAAGAGCTCGCATCAGATGCTGACCGCAATAATAGCAAGAATCTTTTCCGAACAGAAGGAGTGATTACATATGTATTTAAACCTAAAATGTAGTTTTCTCTCTAAGAACTGACAGGGATCGCACTATTAAGGTTTGGTGCTAATAACTGCGAAAAACCTTTCGAAAGTGACCATCCGGATGCAGAATATGACTGGTAGCAGGACTACTAACACGGACTTTCAATACTGAAATCAGAAGTAGAGGTAGTCATGCAGAAACTAAAAAACTGGCAAAGTAGCTGGGGTCCATAATATTACGGCACAGGCGCTTAAGTTAGTAAGTTAGTTGATGAAAGCAGAATGAGAATTCTTAACAGAATATGTCAAAAAGTATGGGAGACGCGAATCTAATCCGACAATTGGAGAACTTGAATCTTCGAAGAAGAAAGGGAGGATTTCTGTGATAACTACTGATCGTTGGTATTAATATCGCACGCTAGTAAAAAACCGCTGCCCAAGGAATCACTACTTCCACATCCAGATTCTTTTCCAAGTCACTCACAACGAAAAAATTTTTGTATGTGGAAATAATTGTTTGTGGAACTTTAATAATATAATATTTGAAATCCTCTACCCCAAAAACCCATAAAACGATACCCCACATCGGTAGCGGGATGGGGGTGGTGATAAGGGGTGGTAGTGGGGGTGGATGAAGTAAAAAAACATTTTGAGGTTTCTGGTTCTTGTACACACACTAAATCACAATTTTTTTTCATCCCCTTTAATAATGGGGTGGGGGTGGTAAGGGGGGGGTGGCTAATGCCAACATTTTTTTTGAGACCTTAGCTTCTCTTGTATATACTAAATACCAATTTTATGGACTCTTACCTGCTTGATTTACCTATTTTCCCCAAATTTACCCCAATTTACCCCCCAACCCTTCGACGGAACAAGATGAAAATATAATCTAGTTCTAGATCTCGTTAAAGTACATATGTGTACCAAATTTCAAGTCAATATCTCAAACGGTTGCAGAGTAAACATGCGCACAAAAAAGTTACAGACAGACGGACAGACCGACAGACAGACAGACCGACAGACAGAAAATTTTTTTTCGCTCAAACTTAAAATCTCGACGTTTCGTGACATTCTAAGCCTATTTGAACAATAAAAATGTTTAAAAATTTTTTTGTCGTTACTATACTTCCACTGGATGTGGAAGTAAAAATGGGAAGTTTCAAAAAAAATTATTTTATATTCCTGAAATTTGGTATAGAGGTATAAAATTGTATTCTAAATAACTTTTCTTAGAGGAATTTTTTCATATTTTTGAAAAATAAAGGTACTTTATAAGTGGTGATTTTTACTTCTTTGCTTATAAAACACCCTGTAGAACACCAAATCAAGTCATTTTTGGTATGCTTTAGTTTTACAATAAGCAGGACTCAATCCCCAAATACCATTCCAAAATTCCAAAATTTTTGGTCCATTACACCTCTTGTTACATCTATCCTGGGACACACTGTATACTATACTTAAAATTATACTGCATTTCCGAATCATGTTATTTACTTCTCTCTCAGATCTTGATACTCTGTAAACTAAATATAAGTAAATAAACAGTCAGGTATTTATAATTTTTGAAGTCAGGTTTCAACTTTGAGCTTGCTTCAATCCCCCTCCCTCTCTTCGATGAGAAAGGCTTAACGAGAAAACCTAGAATTCGTCTCTGTATGATATTTTCAATTCTGTAGCGTTTGACGGTATGCTGACAATGTCTGCAATACGAAGAGCATCGAAAGACAGCAGCGACTTTTGAAACGCATTTCATCGGAAATTATTTTCAATGAGAACACGCCAAATAAAATGATAAACAATCTCACAAATAAGGATCGGTTTATTTCGCCATTGGTACAGTAATTGCATAATGAAACTTAAAATAATATTTGGTAAAATAATATCGCAAAAAAACCTAAATTGACATTAATATTTGGTGTATATCCATAGCAGCATGCAAAAATGATATGAAAAATATTTAAAAACCATTTTTCCTTGTTTTTCTATTAGCAAATTCATTTATTACCTCATTTAAGTCGAAAATTGAAAATACTTGAATCATTTATTGCAATTCATTCACAAAAATTATTGAACCCTACATTTTATTTCAACTCTAGAAAAGTTGTACAAGTTCTTTCGAACTCGTTAGTTCTCATCAGTAGAGTACAGAAACATTCATTCATTATTTACAAGCCTATAGTCGGAGAGCCCTCCCGAGCTGTACGTGCACCCCCGCCGATCCTTGGGGACAATGTTTTCATAAAAATTAAACCCTAAGGAACAATTTAAGACATGTCCTAAAAAAAAAAAATTGGCTGTACTTTCAAAATGGCGGCCATATGTTAAAAAAAACTGTTGCCAATGTTGTTTTTGTCATTTAACACAAAAACTAAAAAAGATGGACAAAAACTTTTCCTCAAAAAACAACGTGCATAAAGTTTTCTACAATTTCTTTCCTATACGATATTTTGATAGGAGTTACCATTTTCCAGATAAATGAGTCCAAAATTAAGAAAACATGGAAATTCATATATCGGTAAATCACTGTGACAATTATTGTAAGGCGTATAATATAACTTTATATTATTAACATAACAAAGAATAAAATAAACTGAAAAAAATTAATAAAAATAATGATAATATTATAATTTGCAGACATTTATCTCGAAAACGGTAACAATGGTATCTGGAAAATGGTAACTCCTATTCAAATATTGTATAGGAAGTTTTTCTTCATCTTTTTTAGTTTTTGTGTTAAATGACAAAAACAATATTTGCAATTTTTTTAAAACGGACGCCATTTTGAAAATTTCTTTCGGGTTCCGAGGATTTATTGAAGTTTCGGTAAGCTTTAATTAAAAAAAAAAAAAAATTATAAATTTCCGACAAGGTTTGCGCTCTCTGGCCATTTTTTTTCTTTTGGCTTTTAATTTAATATAACAAAAAAGGATTTTTTTTCAAAATTCGGGCTCCGAGGATTTGTTGGAATTTCGGTAAGCTTTAATTTAAAAAAAAATAAATGTTCATTTCCCACAAGATTTGAGCTCTCTAGCCA
Organism: Rutpela maculata; assembly: GCA_936432065.2. NCBI lineage: Eukaryota > Metazoa > Arthropoda > Insecta > Coleoptera > Cerambycidae > Rutpela > Rutpela maculata. Next base: position 107,682,396 of record OW386286.2, read on the forward strand.
TTTTCGAACCAAAAAACTCAATTTGGAACCACTGTGCAGCGATGCTTTTCCTTTCTAGGTCCGATAGTATACAACCAAGCACCGCTTAGTTTAAGACTAATAAATCCCCTTCTATGTTTACCTAAAATTAATTTTTTTTTGGGGGGGGACATGTATTAAATTGTTCCTTAGGCTTTAATCTTTATGAAAAACATTGTCCCCAAGGATCGGGGGGTTCATGGACAGTTAGGGTGGGCTCCCGTAGTATTACGTTTTATATTGAATTTTATATTTTATTTTAAGAGCTGAATCATTTATCCTGAAAATGGTAACTCCTATCCAAATATTGTATAGGAACAGAATTGTAGAAAATTTGATGCACTTTGTTTTTTGTGCAGACAGTTTTTCTCCATCTTTTTTAGTTTTTCTGTTAAATGACAAAAACAATATTTGCATTTTTTTTTAACGGACACCATTTTGAAAGTGCAGCCATTTTTTTTTGGGAACATGTCTAAAATTGTTCCTTAGGCTTTAATCTTTATGAAAAACATTGTCTCCAAGGATCGGGGGGGGGGGGGGGGGTTCACGGACACTTAAGGTGGGCTCCCGTAGTACTATTCTTGATTTATTTTTACAATTAATTATTTTTATTTATTTGCTTTCATCATGATTAGAGAATATTATTTAGGTATTGACTAAATCACAACTTACACACTTTTTTTATTTATTATAAGATTACCTACTTTCTGTATATTGTTGCCCTAATCTGGGCACTAGTTAGGTAAATACTTTAAAACACTCATTATTAGAGAACCAATCAAAACTACTCTTCTAGCTAATACTGCCTACTGTTTTTCCTTTTTCATACTTTTCTTTAACTATCACAAATAAAATCGCAATTAATTTGTCACAAATTTACACTCGTTGAATAATATTTTTATTTTATTCTAAACCAAACTTTTTATGATTAGGAAGTAAAATTTAAAATAATTAATATTGTTAGGAATATACTGTTTGTGTACGATTAACAATGCTTTAAAAAACTTGTTACTGCAAGAAATAAATAAGCGTATCTTGAAATAATTAGTATGGAGTCAAATACATTTAACTATCTCTGATACTACCTACACTCAAACCGGAACGAATGAAATTCTATGGAGAATGTATTCAATTTTTTCACATTTTATATTACTTTTCTGTTGAGAGTATTTGCAAATAATTTAGCAGTAAATATTTAATAAATGATTTAGCATTAAATAAGTACCTACCCAGAAAATTTTTAATTAAATCAATAGTTTTAACTACTTGTAATAACTTCAAACTACCGGCAACCAATTATTATTTTATAGACATGTTTAACATCATGTTAGAAACATTGAAATGTTTGAGACTCATTATATTGCGCAATTTTAACAATTTCTAATGGAATAAAAATAGTAAAAAAGACGCAAAATAAAGAACAAAATTCGTAACTGAATTTTTTAAGGTACATATCTTATGACATATAATATACCAAACGATATTTGGTCCTAGAAAAAAATTTAAAAAACTACTAATTAGACTTGAATGTGTAAGGCGGGGAGTATTGAGGTACATTCGCAAATTCCGCATTTTGGTAATGTATAGATATTAATTATCATTATTCGTCTTCTTATTCGCAATTCATGCATTACATCGCCACACAAAAAAACAAAAGTTGTCTGAAATGTACATGCGATATATGGTTTCTGAAGTATTTTTTTTCGCTGAACACGAATCCGGTGTCAGAATTGCTCCATCATCAACTATTTTTTTGTAAGTCGCGAAAATAACCTAGAGAAAATTATAATTTAGGTTATTTTCGGGATTTACTAAAAATTGGTGGGTGATGGAGTTAAACGGACACCTGATTCGTATTCAGCACGTCGAAATACACAAGGGTTGCTTAATGGAGTCCCAGAAACAGACAATTTTTTTTATGTATGCCTGTGTAATATTGAATATCACCGGATCCTCCGCCATTTCCTAGAAAATAACCTAAATTATGAGTTTTTTTGAGTTATTTTCGCGAGTTACAAAAAAATGGTGGGTGAAACCATAGGTATATCGCATGTACATTTCAGACAACTTTTGTTTTTTTGTGAGGCGGTTATAGTTGGCCTCCTTTTGTCGCATTGCACGTCTAACAACAGTCATCTGCCGCGGTTGCGGTTATTATCGTTACTTATTGCATTCAAAATCTGTCAGTCACGGAACAAAATTCAGGGAATGAATTAAATAAAACACCACGATAAAATAGATGCGCTTTAATGTATTTTATAAAATGGCTGTCACAGATATTTACTGTAAATAACTAGAAACCATATTTGTTTTATTCGTTTTCTTCACAAAGCTATCTCAATGTGAAATTTTGTTCATCATTACTTAAACTTATAAATTATTAATGTCCTTATGAAAACACACTTACACACACAGTTCCAAATAATTTTTCTCTGTTTTAATAACACGTTCAATTGTTTTTTGCCGCCTCTCAACTCTAACATGGTATATTTCTCATTTCAAGAATTAAACCATTTTATTATTATATCTTATTTTATATTTTCTTAGAAGTTGTCGTATCGGCGTACTTTCTTTTGTAGTCGAGGCCAAATAAGCCTCTATTGAGTCAAATAAGCAATAATAGGCGGGCAACTTTAAAAATCACATATTTAATTTTATCTGTTACACAGTGTGTTCCCGGATGGAGTTGACAAGAGGAAAAACATCTCTATTATTGATTTTACGACGAAAAGTCATTCTTTATAAAAAATTCTGCTTGTCGAAAAAATGAATTTACCATATAAAAATCTTAGATTAGATATACCTTATAAATTAAGAAAACATCAAAATGCCTCAAGAGAGAAGTACCTTTATATATTATTTTGGACAAAATGTTTATAAAACAAAGTTTATAATCCAAAATAAAGCCTAAATACAAATTATGAAGTCTAAATTTTGATTTTTATGTTTTTATTGTGTTTATCTTTTTACGTTGAATTTATTAATATGAATAAGAATGCAAATTAAAAAACAGAGTGTGCTGTCGATAATATTGAACTGACAATCGTCATTGTGACATTGTGTGGAATATTACTATCTTACATCTGCATTTATAAGTGTTCTGTTGATTATTCAAAAATGTTTACCAAACAAGAAAGAATTTATTTGATCAAATATTATGGGATTGGAGACGTCTCTTATCGATATGCAATCAACCTTTCCACGAAAAGTTCCCTAACACAGCGGTATCGCGCCAATCATTGCGCAAACTTGTAAAAAAATTCAATGAAACTGGATCTGTACTGGATGTCAAAAAACCCAAGAAAAAGTACAATGAAGACGATGCGGCAACACTTTTGGCAATAAATTCAATAATAGAAAACCCGAAATTATTTTTACGGAAGGGGCGAGCGTAGAGGCGACTTCAATGTGAATGTCAGTCGATATTCCGTTGAAGCAACGTCGAGCGTGGTAAGTACTTGGATGGGTGACCCATCTTGGGAAATACAGCGTTCTCGTCCCACCTTCTAGCGGCTTGTATATCAGTGTATACGCGGAAGCTACGTAATTTCAGACTAGGATTACGTAGTGGATATACCATCCTTCGGAGGGGATGTAAAGCAGGCGGTCCCTTGTCTATTCAATGTTAGGCAAGTAAAATATCCCTACTCTTCTTAAGGGAAGAGGTTCGGCAAAATTTCCAGGTTGGAGGTAGCTCGTCTCCTGGCGTCGGTGATAGGCCCTGGTAACGGAAATAGGCCGACGTCAAATAAATAGATAAAAAAAAATCTTTACGGAAACGCTCACAAAGACTGGAAGTAAGTAAAAGTCATTTACAGAGAATTTATATGGAAAACAAAGTTCGACCGTTTAAGCCAAGGTTCAGACATACACTTGAAAATGGAGATGATGAGAAGCGATTGGATTTTTGTTTATGGGTCGGTGAGAATTATCTCGTAGATAGAAGTTTTCACACAATGTTTTTATTTTACTGACGAAGAAACATTTTGTACCAATGGCCACGTTTCATCACAAAACAGTCGTTATTGGGCTTTTGAAAATCCAAACAATGTCATTCACAAACAAAGTCAACGTTATAAGAAAGTGAATGTATGGTGTGGGATTTTTTATGATTAAATCGTTGGTCCATATTTCTTAGAAGAAAATTTAAATCAGCATGTTTATTTGGACATTTTGGAGAACTTTGTATTGCCAATTATTAACACTCTGCAACCGGAAATAAGGCGTAACATTTTTTGGCAGCAAGACGGTTGCCCAGCTCATTCCTCAGTTTTGGTACCGCAGTGGTTGACAGATCACTTCGGAGCCAAATGGATGGGAAGATATGTTCCAATTAATTTTTCTGCAAGATCACCAGACCTTACACCAATGGACTTTTTTCTGTGGGGTGTTTTAAAACAGAAAGTTTATGCAGATGACCTGCCCCATGATCGAGAAACACTAAAAGCACGAATACAAGACGCGGTGAATGAAGTGAATGTACCCTCAACCATTTGTAAGGTCTGTGATGAATTTATTAAAAGGATGGAAAAATGTGTTGAGGTTGGAGGAGGCTATGTAGAATAAATTATTTTTCCACAATCGTTGAAGTTAATGTTATTATATTATGTTAATGTTTGAAAAAAAATGTAAGTTGACATAATGTAAAAGTCAAAATTTAGACTTCATAATTTGTATTTAGGCTTTATTTTGTTTTATATACATTTTATAAACATTTTGTCCAAAATAATAAATAAAGGTACTTCTCTCTTGAGGCATTTTAATGTTTTCTTAATTTATTAACACTCGGTACATCTGATCTAAGATTTTTATATGGTAAATTCATTTTTTCGACAAGCAGAATTTTTGATAAAGAATGACTTTCCGTCGTAAAATCAATAATAGAGATGTTTTTCCTCTTATCAACTCCATCCGGGGACACACTGTATATGATCAATCACGTACTCTTTCAAAATTCGTTCGTTATAAAGCTTCTAGTAATTTCTAGTACTTCATTCCTTCCGCGAACAGCGGAAGGAATAAAGTATGAAAAATTGAAGAAACTATCTAAGAAAATATTAATTTAAAATCTTTGCATTCTTTTGATAATGAATTTATTTACAAAATAATTATTGAATCAATAATGAAAATCGAATTAAAGTATCAATTTTTAATCTTTCCAATTCTCTGACAACCCACATCTGGTTGTGATAATTTTATTTACAAAAACCGAAGACCGCAGTTAAGATAATATATGTTAGGTGATAAATTCACAGCAACAAAATGGGGCATAAATACTTTTCTTCCCGCAAATGCCGAATTAAAACTAAACCCGGAGTAACCCGAAGTAACCAGCGACGTACTATTCGGTTACTAATACACCGCGTCAAAACCGTATTTCTTGCAGAATATCAACAAAAATACACGGGATAAAAATTTCCCCAGAAAATACAAAAAACCGCTGCCCAAGGAATCACTACTTCCACATCCAGATTTTCTATCCAAGTCACTCACAACGAAAAAATTTTGTATCTGGAAATAATTGTTTATGGAACTTTAACAAAAACCCATAAAACGATACCCCACATCGGTAGTGGGGTGGGGGTGGTGATATGGGAGTGGTAGTGGGAGTGGATGAAGTAAAAAAATATTTTGAAGTTTCTGGTTTTTGTACACACACTAAATCACATTTTTTTTTTCATCCCCTTTAATAATGGGGTGGGGGTGGTAATGGGGGGTGGCTAATGCCAAAAAATTTTTTGAGACCCTAGCTTCCCTTGAATATACTAAATACCAATTTTATGGGCTCTTACTTGCTTGATTTACCTATTTACCCCAAATTTACCCCAATTTCCCCCCCCCCCGAATCCTTCGACGGAACAAGATGAAAACATAATCTGGTTCCAGATCTCGTCAAAGTACATATGTGTACCAAATTTCAAGTCAATATCTTAAACGGTTTCAGAGTAAACGTGCGCACAAAAAACGTTACAGACAAACAGACCGACAGACGACAGACCGACATACAGAAATTTTTTTCGTTCAAACTTAAAATCTCGACCTTTCATGATATTCTAAGCCTATTTAAACAATAAAAATTTTTAAAAACTTTTTTGTCGTTACTATACTTCCTCTGGATGTGGAAGTAATAATGAATCTCTACAAAACGTGGGAACGAAGACACGCCAGTTACTGTCGCGAAAAATTGACGGCGACGGAACTGTCTATATGGAACACTAAGCCATCAGCTAGAAGAATAAAACATAACAATCCCCGGCACACACCAACGCTATAAAGTATATACAAAACAACAATGATTATTTCACCCCGTTCATGCTGGCATCCATCAATGAACTGGAACCTCTCTATAATCAACACAGCACCTACAAGAAAAATATGAAGGCGTTCATTTGAGATCTTAGAAAAGACGGCTTTTAAGGTGGACAGGAGACGATCGCAACAACAACAAACCTGAAGAGGAGGACAAAAATAATACCAAGAGGAAGAGGAACTTACAATCTTTCACCACAGCATTCAACAAGAGGAAGACAACATGCCAATTGAGATTATATACAGAAAGTAGGAAAGCATCAGAAATCACCACTACAGCATAATCGTTATACAGGAAAGTGACGAACCAGAACGAGTAGAAGAAACAAATCCCCCAAGCAGAGTAATAGCACCTTGTACAGAATAGGAGAAAGCGACGAATATTAATAGGTATCAAATACTACAAAGAGTGGAAGAGCAACGCGTCAGAAAGCACCAACTTATTGCATTACTCTGGCGACATGGAATGTCAGAAGATGTATACAGAGAATGAAAAGGAAAAAATCTGCGAGGTCTACGGAAAGAAAATAAATGGTAACTAAGTGGGAGGGGGTCAAGAAAAGACCAGCAGAGGAGGTGAGAAAGTCCCATCGAGCTATATAATCAGAAGACTCAGAAGGAGATTTGTAGAAGCAGCAACACAAAAAGAGGAACAAGAACACATCATATCGCATCACAATGCAGCGACGCATTTGACAAACACCTACACTGCCCATCCCACGCTCCAGTATCATGCGTCATATGGCTCCCGCTGCTGACAACAAGCATGACTCAAATCCAACCCAGCGTAGACACAGCCGGTCCGGCGGTATATTCTGGGATATCATGAATCCAAAAAGTTTTAAAAACGTTTTCATAAAAGTTTTGCAATTAGTTGTTAAATGCCTGGCAGACAAAACATTCACAAATAAAACCAAATATAATTCACTTATCTAGTAATGGGGCCTATAAACTCTATGGAATTTTTTTAAGTAAATTATTGTTTGTCTGCTTATGGTGAAGAATGTTTTTCATGAGATTTCGCAAACAACAGAAGGAACAATGCATGAAAAATCAAAAAAGAAAATCTATCTTAGAAAATAATAATTTCAAATATTTGCATTCTTTCGATAACCTACTTCTGGTAAAGACAAAATATTGATTTCATGCCATTGAAATAAGCAATTCCCGCTCTAACCTACGGTAAAGTAGCTGCCATTTTCGGCACACTTTATTTACATTAATTATTTTTCCGTTCAATTTTTTGTAAGTCCAATTATCTTTGGGTATACTATAGCTATTATTGGATTTAAAAAAAAGTGAACACCTTTTTTGCAATAATATCTATTAGCACATTTGTTTGTTTTTGCACCATCGTTCAAATGGCTATAAAAAAAAAAACAATAATGGTGATAAATGATCACGTGTTTTTCATTTAGAAATAATTATTTTATAAACAGATGCAGGCAGGGCCGGCCTGACCAAACTCGGCGCCCTAAGCAAACGACTTGAATGGCGCCCCTTTAAACAAAAAAATCGCAACAAAATAAAACACCAATGTAAAACAATAATGTAATTTTTAATCAAATAATTTACTTGATTCACTTAATAAAGGCACAGATAAAAGATTTGCTTAAAGGAGATTGTTTCCACTTTCTTTTGCTGTAATTAGAGACTGAAAAACCAAAATTATGTTATAGAACACTAATTAAGTCTACAATTACATAATTTTCATTTTCCTTGCCTTGATTTTAGCAAAAGTGAAAACAATTTCCTTTAAATCAATTGTTTCAGCTATTTCTTGTTCAATTGATAATGTTGACAATCCCACAAGTCTTTCTTGTGTCATTAAGGTAAGTTTTAATTAAATTTAATTTGAAAAACCTGCGCTCACCACTGGCCACAGACAAGGCCGTACCCAGGATTTTGTTTCGGGGGGTGTGGGGTGGGGGAGTGGGGTGTATTTCCACCAAAGGTTAGCTTTTGCATATGAAAAGTTTTTTTTTTCGTTTTTGTTGTATAGAGTTAATAAAGTTATAAAAAACTTAATATTTTCTTTCTTTTGTGGGGGGGGGGGGGTAATTACCCTCATTATCCCCCCCCCACGTAGGACCGCGCTTGCCTTGGCCACACACACAGGAAGTGTCTAGGGAATTTCGATTTCCCTCTCGAAAATATTGGAGAAGATTTCGCTGAATACCTTATGTATTCAGCGAATACGTAATTACATTATTGTTTTGCATCGTGTAATTTAATTACAGAATAATACTAGCCGGGGATCCCCCCCATCGGCTAGTGTTGTGTGTGTATTCTTCTCCTTTAAGCCTTTTTTCTGACATCTCTTATCTATAACTTTCTATTATAGCTATAACGCCAAATAAAGATAGTTATACTCTTCGCAGAAACAAAGAGTATATTGTATTTGATCGGCACATTTAAAAAATCGTAAATATCGCTCGTAGAGAAAAAATGTTCATATCATTATGTTAGTGAACGAATTCTGATCAACTTTAAAAATGTCCGTCCGTCTGTCCGTCTGTCCGATTGTACTGAAATTAGGACACTAAGTTAGTGTTAGCTAGGGGAAGAACCCTATTATTTTTTGAACAAAATCGATCAGTAAATAAAAATGTTATTAATGATTTAAAGGAGGAGGGTCTATAAGGCCGGTTTTCGGCCTAATTTATTTTTGAATAAAAAACACTGATTTTTTTTTATTATCATCTACTATCAATATCGAATCGATTCCACCCCAAACGAAACTTTCCCGCACTCACCTTCCCTATTTATACCCCTCTAAACTATTAAATAATCAGCATTCAGTTGATTTCTTTTGCAGGTCATTGAAACATGTTAACGTGACTGTTGCTGAATACGGATATTTTTTACTTTATACGTGTATTTTTATTGTTTCGGAAGAGGTGGGGGGGGGAGGTGGTGACAGGGTTAAAAATGGCGGGTGGGGGAAAGTTTCGTTTTGGGTGGAATCGATTAAATATTGTTAGTAGATACTAAAAAAATGTTTTTCGAGTTTTTTCCTCAAGAAATAAATTATGCCGAAAACCGGCCTTAGAGACCCTCCTCCTTTGAGAACTTTTTTTTTGATTTTTATGTTTTTGTAAAAATTTACGTTTTTTACATTTTTTTACATGTTAAGTGGTTATTACGCTTTTGACTTGGAATCCAAGGGTAACAGTTCGAAACCCACATGGTATAGTTTTTTTTTATTTTTACTTTATTTTACACTGAGTCTTTCACCAACTAAGTTCGTACTATAAAATTAAAAATGTTTAAAACTAACATTATTTACAAAAATTGCGAAGAGTATCCCATAGAATGTGTAACAATTATATAAAAAGTTTAGTAAACCGTCGAAGAGTACGTTTTTAGCTTGTTTATTTATTTAACATCGCTTTTTAAAGATATTTAATAAATTGTTCGTGTCTTACACGTCTGGTCATTTATTTTATTGTGATTTTAAGTTAGGACAATATGTATATTTTAAAGTGTTTTCAATGTTTGTGATATACCTACAGTATGTCTCACATTTCATGACTCCTATATCACAGCTCCCTTATTAACAATGCGACTTTTTAAAAATTTGGGTGGAAGTAACTAGTAACTTATCCATTAGGAGATTGTGTAACGGTAAAATATTTAAAAATCCACCAGTGGCGTTCGTCGTCATGAAGAAAAATGAACTTAATTTTCCAAAAAAAAGATATTAGGCATTGTTTTTAATGAGTAACTGATACAATATTTTTAATCAACATACTATCCAAAGTTTAGCGACATTTTGTTTTATGGTTTTCGAATTACGGACCTCTTCATATTACATTTTTCAGACATTACATAATTAATAACTTGGAAACAAATTGTTTTTCGAAAAAAAGTATTTCTTCGTTTTCTTTTTCTACCACAAATTGGCATTGATACTTTCAAAGTCGGCAATCCTTAATGCCCAAATAATTTACAGGGCTGCTTGGTTTAAAATTTTTGGTAATTTTCCAGTAAAAATTCTTGGTCTATGAAATTTAAAAGTATCGATAGCAGTGGGTGATAGAAGAAGTGATATTAAATAGAAAATGAATAATGACTATTTTCGAAAAACAATTTGTTTCCAAGTTATTAATCATTCAATATGTGATCTGAAAGATGTAATTGTAAGGGGGCCGTAATTCGAAAACCATAAATCAAAATGTTGTTAAATTTTGGATATAGGGGCTTTAATGCATGCTGTTTAATAATGTAAAATATTTCATTAATTTTTCAATAAAAAAAATGCCTAATATCTTTTTTCACAAAATTAGGTATATTTTTCTTCATAACGACGAAGCCACTGGTCGATTTTTAAATATTTTACCGTCACACAATCTCCTGATGGGTAAGTTACCTTCCACCCAAAATTTAAAAGTTAATAATAGAGCTGTGATATGGGAGTCATGAAAAGTGAAACATATTGTATAATGTTTGTACCCTCTCCATGCCGCCCCCCAAATTCGAGCGCCCTAGGCCGTCGCCTTGTTTGCCTATTTGGATGGGCCGGCCCTGGATGCAGATAATTTATTTATGAAAATCTTACAAAAAAAGTAGAGTAATTATTTTTAATAGCAAGGACTCTGAACATGATACAAATAATATAAGGTATGATAGTCAGTTCGCCAAATTCGGTCCGGTTGGCATTTTCCTCATGATACAAAGAATTTGTATCATGGATTTGCAAGCAAGTTACAACTGTTCGAAACTCATCGATTTCTTGAAGAGTATTTTGAGACATATTTATGGAAAAAAATTCATTTATGAATTTTATTAAAATAAATATCTTCCAAGATGAATTAAACCATTCTTGCGTACATATTATAAGGGGCTTGTTAAACGTTAAGAAATTTTTAGAGTCCATTTTTTTTAAAATGTATTGCTTTTTGTTATAAACAAAAGGTAAACAAAATTTGTGTTCGTTAAGTTAAAGTTAACAGTCAAAATTTGAGCAAAAAAGCAATTAAAAAGGATGGTTCAGATAAGACAAAAATTGAAAAGTTTATACAAAAATATAAAATGTAAGTACTGCATGTTCAATAAACAAAATTGCAATAAATTACTTTTTGTTAAATTGATATGATGAAAATTAAGGGAGACATTGCACTATTTTAAATGCCTAGTTGCAAAATTTGAAAAATGAGGGAGGGAAGTTTTCCATGTCAACCGTGCGTTATATTCTCAAAGAAGCTTTATTCGCCGTAATTTTAAAAATTGTAGCTCTGAATTGTTTCCAAGCAACTGAGACAAAAATATGATCATTAGGAAATAACCAGTCCAAATTTCAAGGAGAAATATTAATTTGTTTATTAATAAGCCACCGAAACGCAAAAACTGACGTATCTCTGTTCCAAATACAAGCAAACCATTAATTTTTTTTAATGTTGGATATTTCATTTACTTTCATTTACCGTTTTTTATTTCATAAAAAAACCACGTTTGTTTATACTACAAATTAAAAAAAAACAGTTTAAATTAAGGGATCTTCTTAATACCATTATAAAATACATGTAAAACCTACATTTTGAAAAATTGCCCTCCTACGATTTAATTTCGAACAATTTCCAATTTTTATTAAAAGCTTTTATTTAACTTGCAATGTTTGTTTGTTTGTTAGTTTAGGTCAAATCTTACAAGCTGAATTTCGACTAGTTCTAATTAAGCTAGAGCTTTAAAATTTGGCACACATGTATAAGTCCGGTGACAATGCAACATAGTATAGCCATTATTGGTCTAAATCCAATATGGCGCACGTCCCAAGATGGCGGATCGCCTTTTTCTTCACAACCCCCTTGACATGGGCATCAAATGAAGGGGTTTGACGAGTAAAATACGATAATTTAATATGGCGGACGTCCCAAGATGGCGGATCGCCTTTTTGGGAAGAAGTGGGAAAGTGGTAGGAAGATGTGGGGAAGGGGTGGGAAGAGGCGGGGAAGAGGTGGGAAAGAGGAGGGGAATGGGCGGGAAGAGGTGGGAATGGGGCGAAAAGAGGTGGGAAGAGATGGGGAAGGGGTGGGAAGAGGTGGGAAAGGGGTGGGAAGGTTAGAGGGGTGAGACGACGGGAGAGGGAAGGGGTGGATGGCGGTGGCAAATGAAAGGGTTTTGTCTGTCTGTAAAATAAGTAGACTAAAAAGTAAAAAATAAATTTATATAAAAAAAAATTTTTTAAGAAAAACTACTAAAAAGTAATTATTTTTTTAATTCATACACCTGAAAACTAAAAGCTTGGGGGCGGTGAATTGAGCAAAGTAATTATGCAATAGCGCTATATGACCGTCCCCAAAGCTTTCAGTTTCCGGGTGTATGAATTTTTAAAAAAATTATTTTTACTTTTTAGTAGTTTTTTCAAATAAAAGCTTTTTCTTAAAAAATGTTTTTATATGATTTTATTATTTTTGCGATGCGATACTAGAACTGGAGATAAGAAGGAAAATAGCAGAAAATTTTAATTTTACGCCTTAAATTGTTTAAATATGACACGAAGCAATGACCAGATTTAACCCAAGACTTCTTATTGTACTTTTGGTCACACCTAAAACAAATTAAAACCTTAAAATCTGCAGCAAAATAATTCTATTCAAAAATTATTTTGACCAACTATTATTACACTTATTATGAACAATATCCAATGTAAACAAACCCACGGTATTACGCGAATAAAAAACTGTTTCAGTAATTAATATAATATACATGACAGTGAAATGTACGACATGAAAAAACGCCTTTAGATAATACTAGCTGTATGTTAATGTTAATAGATAAATAAATACTTAAGTACTTATCTACGACGATTACTTATACTAACGAGTTGGTTGTAACCTGGTTAAGTTGTTCATTAATTTACTTATATTTATATTGTTTAATGGATTAAATTCTTTGCAGTGGCGGATCTACAGGGCCGGAATATCCATAAGGCTAACTAGGCCATAGCCTAGGGGAGACAATCCGTGAAGGGGCGCGCGCTAGGGAATGAGGGGCATCGAGAGCTCTTTGCACTCTCTGGTTATTAAAAAAAATTCGTTTTTGAGAAAAAAATTTTTTTTTCGATTTCCTTCTCCCTGCCCTTCAATTTTGGTTAAAAATTCTTTTTTTAGATTTATCCCCTCTGCTCAATTTTGAAACCTGGACGAAAAAAAAATTGTTTTCATATTGCTCCCCTCGCTCGTCAATTTTGAATCTGGACAAAAAATATATTTTTTTTAGATTTGCCTCCTTTTTTTTTCCATTATGAATAAGAGGGCCTAAATACATGATTAGCCTAGGGGTGCGCCAATCTTTAATCCGGCCCTGGTTCCGCGGGATCCACGGAACCCGGGCCCGGGAGCTTTAGGGGGCCCGCCAGAGATTTTGGCAATTTTTTTTTAAATTTCTCCCCCCCCCCCCGTTCATCAATTATTATGCACGGGGCCCGCTAAAGAGTTTGGCAAATTTTATTTTTTCAAATTTCTCCCCCCCGCTCATCAATTATTAAGCACGGGGGCCCGCGGAAACTCATTCGAATCCAGGCCAGTAACGGCAACGCTCCGTCACTGCTTCTTTGTTTTCCTTAGATTTACCTCAAGTAACTATAGAATTATTATTTCCCCATGCCACAGTTTTGTTCGGTTTTGGTATCTCAATGAAAATTCTTCTATATTTTCCAGATCTATAATGACAGAAAAAACATAATTTGACACAATAATTGCCTTGGTTTGAAATATACCTTCTCGGTATAATTAATTTGTTGGGTAAATTTATATCAGAACATAAATTACACAGCACCACACAAAGAAAATAAAGTTCTGATCCCTGAACGAGCCCATAATATTTCCATGTATTTTTCGACGCTGAATCCGAACATGATAATAAAAAAAGTCGTATATCCCCAAATTTTTGCGCTACAGTCAAAAATAAACCCCAAAGTGAGGTAAAACCACCATATACATCAGAATATAGTGTATAGCATTGTGGAAAACGTGAATAACGTACAATTTCTGGGTTCAGCGGTCAACTTCCCAAATACTAAACGAGTTCTCGTTGTGGTGGTTCGAACCACTCCCATAATGGGATAGTACTCCTATATTAAAATAAAGTACATAAATACCAGTAAATCGTGGGGAATGTTGAATTTTTCATAATGTAGAGTACGGTAGATGAATCTAGAATGACTCCAAACACCACTCGTATTCATGATCCAAAATCATCTCCCATAATGGGGTGGAAACTACCCCCATATCAAAATAAAGTCCACAAATGCACATAAATCGTAGAAAATGTTGAAGTTTTTATAGTTTGGAGTAAACTGTATGAATCCGGAATGACTCCTACCTGTTCGCCCCACTCGTTACACACAAACCGCCTAGGATATAATATATTTCTCAGTCTATTTTCTTAAAATACCTCTTTGTCTTGCTTTCAAATGATCTTCTCATTGGCTGTCTGTGGTGTCCCTTATTATGGACCAACAGTAGTCTGCTATCATGTGCAACAACCGTAAACGTAAAACTGTAGAAAAAAGAAGTAACAGTATTGTTGAAATATTCTTAATAGTGTGAGGGGTTATGACGTTATGCGGGGCGAGATCTCCCGTCTTTACTCCACTTACCACAGCTTTTACATTAAGTAAGTGAGTGAGAAGATACCGGTCATCTGACGTGGCGTGTAGGAAGGCGTAGACTCTGCGTTCTGCAGCCAATGTGTCTCAACGGTAACGCCTAGATAGGCGGTACGTCGATCACTATTGCGAATGCTTGCACTATAACAAACAAGTCAACAAACAACAATCCATCCAAGCCATCTTTTTTTACTAATTTTGGGGTGCTGAAAACGAATCCGTCACCCGTTTTAGAGAAAAATCTCCACATTAAAAAACCACCCTTATTTGGGGGTGACATTGGAATTTTGCAGAAAATTCCCTTAAAATACTAAGTTTCGATAACTAAGTAAAAAAAGAAATAAAAAATCAAATTCACCCCTTCAGCCCTCCTCACTATTCTTTCACCACCCCTGAGAACCTGTAAGCTATTGTAACTACTATATAGTTATTTACATATTTTTTTTTAAACCAGAACACCTCATTGAGTGGTTGCTATCAGAATATAATAATCTGATTACCTCTGAATACACTCATACGCCTTCTCACCTTCTCAGGGATATTGATTGGTTTTAATTACAAAAAAAATCCTAATACACAGTTGGATGTTTTTTTTATCATATTAAGGTGACTTCGCCAATTCAGATCACTCCTGAATATTTCTTGCCCCTCTAAGGAGGGGTATTGTAGGATGTCAATATCCCCTTTAAAAAATGTTGCTTGATTTTTATAGTAAAAAAAATATTTAATTATTTAAATAATTTTTGTTTGTTAGAATGGGAATCTTTTTTCATTTTACGGTCCCTTCAAATTCCAAATCTACCCACGGAACGGGTGGGAGTAACTATTTTGGGACTTTCGATTCGATTTATTGCAAGAGAAATCCTTCATTGCCTCTTACATGGATTTCTATCATAGTAGAGTAACTTAGTGACTTCAAAAAATTATCCCTAAATACTTATTGAAAATAGATATATTAACGTATCATTTACCCGTTTTGTGGGAGGTGGGGATGTGGCACAGAGATTACTATCTCAGAAATATCTCGGGGTGAGAAATATTCATCTGAATTGACTAAATCATCTTATTATGATAAAAAAACATCAAACTGGGTGATTAGGGATTTCTTTTGCAATTAAAACCAATAAAAACTCTAAGACGATAAAATCCACCACCTTAATTGGTGGGGATGAGTGTAAGAGTATTCAGAAGCAATCACATTATAACCTGATAAATGAATAAATAACCGTATATTAGATATTATAACTTACACCGTTCTTATAGGTGGTGAAGAGTGAGGGGGAGGGGGATAGTGAATTTAGAATTTTTGCTTCTTTTTCTACTTACCTAACGAAACTGAGTATTTTGAAAGAATTTCCGGTACTAAAGAATAACTTTGTGTTGCAAGTTCTTATATCAATTTCAATGCCACCCCCAAATAAAGGTTGTTTTTTACTGTCTTCCCGATGTCTTTAGCCAATTCGCATGACAGATTCGTACTCAGCACCCCAAAATTAGTAAAAAATTATGGTTTCCACACTTTTTCACGGACGGGCCAAAAAAGTCCCACACCCCTCCTTAAAGGGGTAAGAAATACTCAGGAGTGATCTGAATTGGCCAAGTCACTTTAATATAACAAAACATCTACCTGGCTTAGGTTTTTTTTTGTAATTAAAACCGATCAATATCCCTGAGACCCACCCCTTTTAGGGTGAGGAAGCGTATGAGAGTACTTAGAAGTAATCAAAGTGAGTGTACTTATATTAGAAGTAATCAGATTATTACATTCTCATAGCAACCACTCAATGAGGTGTTCTGTTTTTTTTTTAAATATGTAAATAATTATACAGTAGTTATAGTAGCTTACAACCTTCTTAAGGGTGGTGAAAAAATGGCGAGGAGGGTTGAAAAGGTGAATTTGATTTTTTTACTTCTTTTTCTACTTAGTTATCGAAACAGTATTTTAAGAGAATTTTCTGCAAAATTCCAATGTCCCCCCCAAATGAGGGTGCTTTTTAATGTGTTCCGGAGATTTTTCACCAAAACGGGTGATGGATTCGTTTTAGTAAAATAAGATGGCTTCCACACTTTACCACGGATGGGCCAAAAAAGCCCTTTTTCTTCTTAGAGGCGTTCAGGCATAATCCCACGGATCGTAGCTTCGTACCACCGTCCACCCGCTCGAGCGAGTGCGTGAACCAAATGTCCGAACCTGCGGTTCCTCTCGTACTGAGCAGAATTACTACCGTAACGACGAGTCATCAGTAGGGTAAAACTAACCTGTCTCACGACGGTATAAACCCAGCTGACGTTCCCTATTGACTAATGGCTAGAGACTAAATGATGAATATTGATGATTATATAGTTCAGCCAAGCCGGTGACACTGCAGGTTTATATTCCGGACTCAGCAGCTTAGACAGCATACTAAAAATTTACTTCTTCCACAATGAATTGGCACTCATGTCCTTCGTTTTTACGTATAGGGGTGGTTTTGGATTATGAGTTTTAGAGCTAGCTTGCAATCACTTCAGATTCATACACTTTACTCCAAACTCTAAAAACTTCAACATTTTCCACGATTTATTGACATTTATGTACTTTATTTTTATATAGGACTAGTTTCTACCCTATATGGGGGTGGTTTTCGTTTAGTATTTGGGAAGTTGGCCGCTGAATACAGAAACACATTGATGATTTTGCCCCATTTTGGGGTATTTTTGGCTGTAGCGCAAAAATTTGGACATATACGGCTTTTTTTTTCAGATTCAGATTTAGCGTTGAAAAATACATGAAAATATCTGTTCAGATATCAGAACTTTATTTTCCTTTTGTGGGGCTGTTATCTTTGAAGTCTCTTTTCGAACAATTTCTAACCTATTAATTAATAATTATGTCGTTTTAAATCGTAAGTAACACTTTAAGAAAGTTAAAATACTTTACTAAGCGGCATTCTTATTTTTACAATTAAATGATTGATGATTTTTAGTGGTTGTATATTTTAAAAGTATTATTAAATTTACTTAGTGTGGTGTTGGCAATACTGGTAACAGGACGAGCGTCACACAGTCCGGGAATAGGGGGCTAGGTAGAGCGAGCGGGAATGTGAGAGTCGGGCCGGCCCCGTATGGGGGTAGATAGCTTTAAAATGTGTGAAACTTATATTATATGTAACAGTATAATTAACAGCCTGTGACAATAAAACTAGTATAGACATCGGCTTCGTGTTTCAATCAAGATATTACACTTAGATAATATTACTTTTGTTGCAGTTCAAATGGAGTGTTTGTTAAGAACAATGGAACTGGAAATATTACTTTCAAGAGATGTACAATATACATCGTAAGTAATAAATAGATCATATTAACATGTGTACAGAGGACACGAATTATAGGTGTATTTTAGGTCCCATGAGATTTTTATAGTATTTCGATATCTAGTACTACTAGGCTCTATTCATAATAATTATTATTAGTGGGTCTAGTACCTCATCTTACTTCACGAGAATCGAAAAAAAATACGTTAATACGTTAACATTTCCCCAGTTTCATATTATTAAAACCATGAAAGTTATTATAACAGGATACACCAGGCGCGTGCTGGCCCACCGGGATACTCACAAAGTGCCTCGGAAGGGCCCCACCGATATTCCCCCCCCCCCTCGCTCATCAATTTTTCATTTTGGAGGAAAAAAGCAAAACGCGCCTGTCTGGGGCCCTTTCTAAGTTACTTTCCCGAGGCCCAATATCTCGCAGCACACACCTGGGACATACGCACATTGTAGATATGTTATAGTGGGCGAGGAATTTGTATGGTAATTAAATATGATGTATTGTACATCAGCTGTTCCAAAGTTTGCTGCAAACACGTTTGGGAACGTCGCGAGTTGGTTTGAATGTTTTCGTTATAATGCAGATGTTCTGTGCGATATAAAAAACCGCTGCCCAAGGAATCACTACTTCCACATCCAGATTCTCTATCCAAGTCACTCACAACGAAAAACTTTGTATGTGAAAATAATTGTTTATGGAACTTTAATAATATAATATTTGAAATCCTCTACCCCAAAAACCCATAAAACAATACCCCACATCGGTAGTGGGGTGGGGGTGGTGATAGGGGGTGGTAGTGGGGGGTGGATGAAGTAAAAAAATATTTTGAGGTTTCTGGTTCCTGTACATAAACTAAATCACAATTTTTTTTCATCCCCTTTAATAAGGAGGTGGGGGTGGTAATGGCGGTGGCTAATGCCAAAAATTTTTTTGAGACCTTACCTTCTCTTGTATATACTAAATACAAATTTCATGGACTCTTAACTGCTTGATTTACCCATTTACCCCAAATTTACCCCAATTTACCCCCCAACCCTTCGACGGAACAAGATGAAAATATAATCTAGTTCTAGATCTCGTTAAAGTACATATGTGTACCAAATTTCAAGTCAATATCTTAAACGGTTCCAGAGTAAACGTGCGCACAAAAAAAGTTACAGACAGACAGACCGACAGACAGACAGAAAATTTTTTTTCGCTCAAACTTAAAATCTCGACGTTTCATGACATTTTAAGCCTATTTGGACAATAAAAATGTTTTAAAATTTTTTTGTCGTTACTATACTTCCACTGGACGTGGAAGTAATATAGTTCGTTTCATCGCTACTTGATAGGCGTTCAAACTTGCCGACGACGTTTGATCTTTACCCAATTAGGAAATTTCCTATTTTAGAAATATTATGTACATTCAACCTCGAATACTTCGCCTCGGCTGAAGTCCACCGTGACGTCACAATACATAACGCGCTGACTTGCCATGCCGGCGGCCCGCCGTACGTTTCCTTTATTTAGTGTATGTGCTCGATTTTCTGAAATGTCACAAAATGTCACTTTTGATTCGTTCGTGCCGAGCCGAATTTTCGAATTTCGCAGTGCAATTTACGA
The DNA here is from genome assembly GCA_936432065.2 of Rutpela maculata. Classification (NCBI taxonomy): domain Eukaryota; kingdom Metazoa; phylum Arthropoda; class Insecta; order Coleoptera; family Cerambycidae; genus Rutpela; species Rutpela maculata. Next base: position 107,702,248 of record OW386286.2, read on the forward strand.
TCAGGTTTATCTGGAAGACTTCCTCTTTACATCGCGACATCATACGGCCGTCCCAATGATGTTTTTCGAAAAATATGAACGTGCCAAAATTGCATGTTTTAGCAATTTTTTCGGCTCTCAAATGCAAGCTGGCTATAAACTGCCGGTGCCTGCCAGCGAGTATAAACATGCCCGCGCCCGCTACGCTGTTGGCGGAATCATGTATTGTGACGTAATCGAGCCTCAGCCCAGATGATCGCAGCATTTTAAACTTGGAAGGACCATAACTTTTTTATTTATAGAGATAATTAAAAAAAAAAAATACAGATATTTTTTAGATTTTTATGACTATTTATTACGAGAAAATGACAAAAATGGAAACTTCCTAATTCATTGTCGGCTCGTTCTAAACGCCGCGCCACGCACGCCGCCTGTAAACTGTTAACTATTGATGAAACTAACTGTACACTGTTGATTACCACGTCCCAGGTGTTGGGTGAGTTGCCTTGCACAGTTACGCAGATTTTTAATAGACTTCAAAAAATTTAAAAAAGATGAAGGTTCTCAATTCGGCCCTTATGTTTTTTTATATTTTTTCAATCATTGCCCTGGATTAGCTTCACCGATCTCTATGAAATCTTTCTCAAACTGCAAGGTATGGCTTGACCGGTTCCATTAATAATTTCATCTAGCTACGTCTAGTGCAAAGTAAGCAAAAATTGGAGACAAAATTTTTTTAGTTGAAAATTTGGCCAAAATTTCGTGAAATTACATTCAAATTGGCAGTTACATGAGTAGCTAATATCGAATCTGATCTCAAAAATTAAGAATTTAAAACGGTGAACAAAATGTGGCTGCCAGAATTGCAATACTTTCGCCATTTTACATGACATTTGATATATGGAGATTTCAGGATTCTCTAATAACGAGTCTGACGTTAAAGCTTAAATATTCAAAACGATGGATATGTTCATTTACTGTTAAAAGTTAAGTTGAGAAGTCACTAAAAAGGGTGAGATAGTAATTTACGCAACAAGTCCATAAAGTAGTCCATTTTTCACGAATGGGACAAATAAATTTCAAAATTAGCTTAAATGTCAAAACACAAATTCATAATTTGAAGTTTTTAAAACGAATATCGTGAGACAACTTTAATGTGCTCATTTAGCATTTTTACTTCCACATCCAGTGAAAGTATAGTAACGACAAAAAAATTTTTATTGCTCAGATAGGCTTAGAATGTCATGAAACGTCGAGATTTTAAGTTTGAGAGAAAAAAAAAATTTCTGTCTGTCTGTAACTTTTTTGTGCGCACGATTACTCTGGAACCGTTTAAGATATTGACTTGAAATTTGGTACACGTATGTACTTTAATGAGATCTGGAACTAGATTATATTTTCATCTTATTCCGTTGAAGGGTTGGGGGGTAAATTGGGGTAAATGGGGGTAAATAGGTAAATCAAGTAGGTAAGAGTCCATGAAATTGATATTTAGTATATATGTTATATGCTAAACAAACTGTATTAATTCATTCAAATGCATAAGTATCTTATCCAACAAGTAACTTTATATCCTTATCTCGGTACGTGATATAATTTGATATACTTAATCTAAAGCGATAACAACTTCCTTTTAAAACAAAGCTTTCTCATGTAAAACGCTGGCACAGCATGATTTCTAAGAAATGCATGTGCCTACGTTGATAACTATGTTATAAATATGACCAAGAGACACATTTGCAGTCAGTTTATATTTTATGCTCAAAGCAATTGTAACTAACCATATATACCTATATAAATATTTGTAAAAGTAAAAATAAAAAGTTTTTAAAAAGCTAAGTGAATTCTAAGTGATATAAAAGTGGCGCAGTCGGTAGGATTGGTAATAATGCCTGGAAGAAGAGCCTAACCAACGAAAACCTCCCAGAAGAACAAGGAACACCCCAAAAGGGGCCTAACTTCAGGAAAGGATCGCCGGAACAAGGAGACCTTTGACGACGGGCGGCGGATTCCAATCCCTAAATCAAGAAAGAACCTACAAATGAAGATTTATTACATGTAAGTACTTACTGAATCATCCCGTTTTAAGTGCAAATTTAATTAGAATTAATAATCGCATCATTTCTTGCGTATTGTCCGTGGAAAGAACAGTTCTGTTGTCCTTTGCTATTATAAATAAAATAAATCTAAGTTTTCAAACTCAAATTAGTTTATGCCAGTAACGACTAGAACAATGCACGCACAACAACAAAACCAACAACAGCAAGAGCAACACCAACAAATTCAACCTCAATCTCAACCTCAACCCCCTCCAAATGCTATTGAACCGTATAAATTGAGCGAAATATTTTCAATTATTCCTGAATATGACGGCAATCAAATAAATTTAAATACATTCCTAAATTCATGCAGAACTGCTTATGGCATGTCAATTGGTAATCAGGTGGTACTTTTAACTGTGCATATAAAAAACAAATTAAAAGGCCGTGCAGCTGAACTAGTGAACTCTAGAAATCCCACTCATTGGGAAGAAATTAAGACTCTTTTAGAAAATCATTTCGGTGACAGTAGAGACCTAACCTCCTTAATACAGGACTTACAAAGAATGCGGCAGCTTTCCGGTGAATCTCCGCTTACGTTTATTGCGCGCCTACAAACCCACGAAGCAAAAATGCATGCTTCTGTTCATAAACAGCGGTTAACGGCGGCACAAAAACAAGCTCAAACGCAATTAACTGAGGGTATGGTTTTGAACACCCTACTCACGGGACTAGAACCCAAACTCGCGCATGTTGTTAGGGCAAGCGACCCCGAGAATATGCTAAAAGCAATAACGAGAGTTCGAAAAGAACTCCAATTAAACTATTTTGAAACACAAAAAACCAATCGCAACAATAGTGCAATCACTCCCACGCGTAACCAAAACTTCCCCTTACCTGCAAGACATTGTTCATTTTGCAAACGTACGGGACACGTCGCTAATGAATGTCGTCAGAGACAACAAAGTTCTCGACCCCCAAATTTTGGTACTCCCCAAATCTATCCTAGGCCTAATTACTATAATCAAAATCCTGGAAATTCGCAAAATTTCCAACAACAAAGACCTAACTATTATAACCAAAACCCTGGAAGCTCACAAAACTTCCAGCAACAAAGACCACCCGTCATTGCACCAAACCCAAATTTCAATAATGCAAGACCACCTGCGATTCAACCTAACCCTAATTATTATAGACCAAATTCAAATAGAAAAACGCTTCATCTCAATCAAAATACTGAACCCGAAAATCTGGAGCAACAAAATCAAAGTTATTACGCTTACGATAACCCTTACGAAATTATTAACGAGGGATATTATACTGATAATAACCCCTACGCAAGTCCGAACTATTATACAGCTACTACTTTGGAATATGACAACAGCAACGAAGACTATTATACTGCTAATAGTCCCTCCGAAAATAATTACACGGACGAATCTACTTTCGATACAACACCTGTATATAATCGGGATTTTCGATCAGGCCCACATGCCCAGTCGGACCCGCCTTACCACAAAACCGGAGACCCCGAGATGACAGTATTGCAAACCCAATTTGGCAAAATGAACTTGGACAATTTCAACCCAAATCTCAACTTCCCGGAACAACAGTTCCTATAAGCCCCTTATTGTCTGTCAAATCTAAAAATTTGTATTATATCTATGACATTACTAACACGCATAGATTATTAATCGACACAGGTGCTGGACTATCTATATTCAAACCCAAAATTTGTGAAAATTATAGTAGGAGATGTCCGGAAAACATTACGATCCAAGGCATAACTGACCAAAAAATAAATATTAACGAAGCCGTCTTTATCCCGTTTGACAACAACGAACCATTCAAAATTTATATATGCGATCTTGATATAGAATTCGATGCACTTCTAGGGTCTGATTTCTTAGAACACTACAATTGTATAGTGGATATAAAAAACAGAAACCTTATAACAAATTTCAAAACAATTCCGATTCACAAAGTTGCAGACCAGGGTCTGCCAAACGTACAAAATTACCCAAATTCAGATACTCGGGATACCACTCGTAATATATCAAATATAATTTCAGTTGAACCACGTATAGAACAAATTACCAAACTTAAATGTCACTTGACCAATACGGAAGCTATACTGCTAGCTACCGAAATAGACAAGGTAAGACTCCCTAACGCGATAGTTCAGATAGACGATAAAGGTGAATTTATTACCTCTATATTAAATGTAAACGCGGTACCCAAAATCGTTAATTTTTCAAATTTAAAACTAGAACCAATCCAAAATTTCTCACTGAATAATATGGACGAAGAAACCTCCCAAACTTGCGTAGACAGACATTATGAAATAAAAAACCAACTCCGTCTAGACCACTTAAACACTGAAAAAAATGAACTAATAACTCAACTTTGTCTAGAATATGCGGACATTTTTTATCTTGAAGGTGACCAACTAACTTTCACCAATGAAATTAAACACGCGATAGATACCAATGACGCGAAACCGGTATTCACGAAATCGTACCGATACCCTCAGATACACAAAAAAGAAGTCAAAACGCAGGTATCCAAAATGTTAGAACAAAATATTATTCGCCCCTCTAACTCCCCCTGGTCATCTCCAGTGTGGGTTGTCCCTAAGAAACTTGATGCTTCGGGTAAGCCGAAATGGCGTGTGGTTGTAGACTACAGAAAACTCAGTGAGTTAACTGTAGGAGATAAATACCGTCTACCCAACATCTCAGATCTCCTGGATCAATTAGGCAAGTGCCAGTACTTCACAACATTGGACTTGGCCTCTGGGTTCCACCAGATCGAGATAGACACGAAAGACATCCCGAAAAGTGCATTTAGCGTAGACAACGGGCACTATGAATTCGTTCGTATGCCCTTCGGCCTTAAAAATGCCCCTTCCACCTTCCAAAGGGTTATGGACAACATCCTCATGGGCATTCAAAACGAGAGATGTCTGGTATATATGGATGATATTATCATATATTCCGACAGTTCACGAACACATTTCTCGCCTCACAGAAGTGTTCAAACGACTTCGAAATGCCAACTTAAAAATTCAACCTGATAAATGCGAATTCCTTCGTAAAGAAGTCGCATACCTGGGCCATCTCATATCCAAAGAAGGAGTAAAACCAAACCCTGATAAGATACAGTGCATCGAAAACTTTCCCCAGCCTACTAAATAGAAGGAGATCAAATCCTTCCTCGGGTTGGCAGGTTATTATCGCAGATTTATAGGTAATTTCGCTAAACTATCTAAGCCACTCACCAAATTGTTACAAAAGGATGTTCCTTTTGCTTTCGACTCAGAATATAAAAAATCCTTCGAGGAATTAAAACAAGCCCTCACTTCGACCCCAGTACTTATCTACTCAAACTTCGACGAAACGTTTCTACTCACCACTGATGCAAGCGCATTCGCCATCGGCGCCGTGCTCTCACAAGGCCCCATTGGCAAAGACTTATCAATAGCTTTCGCCTCAAGGACCCTCTGTAAAGCCGAAACCAAATACTCAACCATAGAGCGTGAACTTTTAGCTATAGTATGGGCCGTAAAACACTTCCGTCCGTACATATTTGGTCGAAAGTTCAAACTAATAACTGACCATAGACCTTTAACGTGGCTCTTTTCGATAAAAGACCCCGGTAGCCGCCTAGCACGTTGGCGACTGAAGCTTGAATAATACGAATAAGATATCGAATATAAACCCGGCCGCATTAATAAAAATGCAGACGCTCTTTCCCGCATAAAGATAAATCACATCCAAGATTCCTCTAACTTTCAAGCAGAATCAAAACTAGTAACGTACCCCGTTCAAAGTCCCTCGACTCCAATAGAACCCGATCCTGATAGTCAGGACACGACAAGCGACACGACGGAAACAAACGAACAAGAAGATGTCCTGAACGAATTCGAAACTTTCGTAAAATTGTATAAAACAAAGTCACTTATCGATTATTCTAAAATTGAATTTTCGAACGGGCAACTCCTGGACAAAACCAATAAAAATATAGTGGCCTTTTTCCAACAAAACAATCTCAAAGATTTTCACTATAAAATCCTTGAAGATTTGTTCGAAGAAAACGCAGACTTCCGAGATTTAGAATTAAATAAATTATCGAGTAAGTCGGTGCGACATAGAAATTACTTTATCGTGGCTCTACCATACTACCCCGAATCCGTAATCCAAAATCTGTTTATCTCACTATACAAAGGTCGTGAAGAGTTCGACGACTCCAAAACGTATTGTATCGAAAACAATGTCGAACTCCCTATTCTCGAAATTTTGTCATTTCTTATATTGGAAAAAGACGTGAAACTCAAAATATGCCAAAACGTTACTAGAACACCTAGTGACGACGAAATCCCAATTATTATCGACCAGCATCATACTGGCAAAGCTCATCTCCACCGCGGAATAAATGAGACTATTCGTCGTATTCGAGAGAAATACAATTGGAAAGGATCGACAAAAGACGTCGAAAATTTCATAAAAGCCTGCAAAATCTGCCAAGAAACAAAAATCTGTTGCAAAAATTTAGATAACCCTCTCGTAATTACGGAGACGCCTAAATCCCCTTTTGAACGTATAAATATAGACGTCCTAGAAGTCCCAACGAAAAATTACGCACTTACTATACGCGACGAACTTACAAAATTCACTCAAGCGTATCCTATCAAAGATAAATCAGCAAAATCAATCGCAAACACTCTACTCGTTTACTTCCAGCACTTCGGAACACCCCTTCGAATTCATTGCGATTATGGCCGAGAATTCGATAACGCCATCCTAAAAGATTTATGTCTCCTCTATGACATCAAAGTAACGCAGTCTAGTGTCGGACACCCCCAATCTAATGGTTCCTTGGAAAGGTTCCACGCTACCTTGTTGGAAATGATCCGAGCACACGTGGCAGAACACCCTTCAACATATTACCCTACGCGATAATATGCTATAATACCTCTACTAATAAAACTCACGGATTTACACCCTACGAGTTAGTTTTCGGACACACGTCCAGTAGACCACCTGAAACGCTATATAATCAGGAAGAACTAGTCACGAAATACGTCAGAGACTTAAATAATCGCCTCTCTTATTATTATAAAGTCGCGCGCGCCAGAACTGAAACACAAAAACAAAAAGCGAAAGTTCGGTTCGACGCCCACGTTTCAAAGGAAACCCCCGAATATCAGATTGGTCAAAAGGTGTATTTAAAAGAATCCCAAATCACCGATAAGTTACGTAATAAATATAACGGGCCATTTGAGATTTTGGAACTTCACAAAAACTCATCCACCCTCCTTAATAAAAAAACAAAACAAAAAACTAAAGCTAACTTTGACAGGTTAAAACCATATATTGAAGCCTAAATTGCCTTACAGGTTCACCTTGCTGATCGGAGCAGCCATGTCCCAGTACCAAATAACACCCATCAATAACACCGTCGGAGTCTATTACCACGACGAAACGAGGATAATTATTTCCAATAATAAATGGACTCTGCTCGTCCATAAAAATCTATCAAGCATCGAAGAAGCCTTTATCAACAACAACAAAATTTTAGAATCAATTGTCAATATATTCACCCCCGATACACCCGAAACGAAAGAATTCCTAGTCAAAGTCAAAACACACATAACACTCCTAAACCAAGTATCAAATTCCCTTAAGGTAAAATTTGAATAAATCTTTGTTAACACCAAACGATTCAAGCGCGGTGTATTAAATGGAGCAGGTAGTATATTTAAAGCAATTACCGGCAATCTAGATGCTGAAGATGGACAATTCTTCACAGACAGTATTAACAAATTAAACAAAGATCAACATCAAATAGAAAACCTCCTGAAAAATCAAATATCCGTTACCTCTACCGTCATAAAAACCTTTAACGAAACGGTCCAAAATATGCAAATTAATATAGTAACGTTTAACGAGGATATGAAAAAGATTCAAATCGGACTGCATAAAGTAAATGATAGAGTTGCACTGGTTCAAGCCGAACTAAAATTTATCGAAACATGTGAAAAATTGACTGAAAGTTACTTGTACCTCCAGAGCAACCTTGATGACATTTTGAACGCGATCACATTTGCTCGTCTGAAAATAATACACTCTTCAATTATTTCACCCGAAAGTTTGATTACTGCACTTCAGGAAATCTCTCAAAACTTAGTAAAAAATAATCTACCCCTACCGGTAAAATATTCAGAAATTCCCCAATACCTAGAAATTATCGAACTAGAAGCCTTTCAATCAAAATCCGATCTTGTTTTCGTTCTAAGAATACCACTAGTAGAACAACAACTCTATACCCTGTATCATTTGTATCCTATCCCTATACTAGACAACAGAACTGGCCTTCACCATGTCTTGTCATTCTCACAAAAATTTATTGCGCGTAACGATGATTCACTAATGTACATCCCCGTCAAGGACCTGAGTACATGCAAACAACTAGATTCCCATAAGAAACTATGCTCAGACCTCTACGCCTACCCGATCGACAGCAGTGCAGTATGCGAAGCCCAGCTACTGAAAAACTTCAGAAAAATCCCAGAAAACTGTGTAAGTTCCCTCGTCTACGGACAAGGTTATAACATTCAGAAACTACAAGGCAATGTGTGGTTAATAATTGTCTCTGAACCCATTCATATCACCATAAACTGTAATAAAATGGACACCAAAATTACCAGCGTTAATAAGAACTCTATATTAAAACTCCATCCGGACTGTTACGCGTTTGTCGGTATAACAAAAGTGCAAGCAGAAAGCCGCAATACCATCAACATTACGGACAATTCACACCCAGTGGTTATACCCTATGACTGTTGTAGTGATATTCCCGAAAAACTCCAGCTACCCAAGTTGGAACCTCTCCAGTTCGATCATCTAAATGTAGAAAATCTAGATATAGCCAACCACAAACTCGAACAATACTCTAGAGATCTAGACAAACTAATAAACGAGTCATTTATAACTATACATTTTTCCCTAAGCATGTATACGGGTATTGGTCTGTCCATCTGTCTCCTCGCCGCCTTCATCGCCTAGAAATGCAGGAAAAGATGCTGTGGTTGTAAGGAATCCAAGGACGCCATCCCTAATGAGATGCTCAAAAGAATTGGCACCCTTCTGAGAAGAAGATCTCACCTACCAACGGAAGAAGAAGAAATGGCCGATTTTCCCCAAAAAGTCGGTGAATAACACCGACTTTTCAAAAAGAAAGGGAGTTGTTATATGCTAAACAAACTGTATTAATTCATTCAAATGCATAAGTATCTTATCCAACAAGTAACTTTATATCCTTATCTCGGTACGTGATATAATTTGATATACTTTATCTAAAGCGATAACAACTGCCTTTTAAAAACAAAGTTTTCTCATGTAAAACGCTGGCACAGCATGATTTCTAAGAAATGCATGTACCTACGTTGATAACGATGTTATAAATATGACCAAGAGACACATTTGCAGTCAGTCTATATTTTATGCTCAAAGCAATTGTAACTAACCATATATACCTATATAAATATTTGTAAAAGTAAAAATAAAAAGTTTTTAAAAAGCTAAGTGAATTCTAAGTGATATAAAATATATAAAAAAAAATTTTTGATATTAGCCACCCCCATTACTACCCCCACCTCATTATTAAAGGGGGTGAAAAAAATAAAATTATAATTTAGTAATATTAGTGTCTACAAGAAACTAAGGCCTCAATTTTTTTTTACTTCATTCACCTCCACTACCAACCCTCTACCACCTCCACCACCGATGTGGCATATCGTTTTATAGGTTTTTGGGGTAGACGATTTCAAATATTGTGTTGTTAAAGTTACTTCGAATAGTATGGATGCGCAATGGCTTTGCTCGACTACTATGGATGCGCAGTAGTTTTCCCCGAGTATTACGGATGCGCAGTGGCTTTCCTTGAGTATTTTGGATGCGCAGTGACTTTTCTCGAGTATTACAGATCGCAGTAGGTTATCTCAAGTAGTACGGATGCGCAGTGAGTTACTTTAAGTAATATGGATGCGCAATGGCTTTCCTCGAGTACAGTGGATGCACAGTAGGTTACCACGAGTAGTACGGATGTGCAGTGGCTTTTCTCCAGTACTATAGATGCGCAGTGGGTTACCTCGAGTAAAATGGATGCGCAGTGGGTTACTTTAAAAAGTATGAATGCGCAGTGGCTTCCCTCGAGTAAATTGGATGCACAGTGGGTTACCTTGGGTAGTATGGATGCGTAGTAGGTTTCCTCGAAGAAAATACTTAAAATAGAGGCTTTACTCTTATCGTGTAGTTTACGGCACACAACGATTTTTTATATCTTTGTCATGCCATTTTCTGCGTATTACTTCCACATCCAGTTGAAGTATATTAACGTAAAAAAAAATTTGGAAATTTTCATTGTTTAAATAGGCTCAGAATGTCATGAAACGTCAATATTTTAAGTTTGAACAAAATAAATTTGTCTGTCGCGTCGGTCGGTCTTGTATCTTTTTGGTGCTCACGATTACTCTGGAACTGTTTAATACATTGACTTAAAATATGGCATATAAGTATTTTAACGAGATCTGGAACTAAATTGTATTTTGATCTTATTCTGTTGCAGAGTTAAACGGTAAATTGGGGTAAATAGGTAAATCAAGCAAGTAATAGTCCATGAAATTGCTATTTAGTAAATATAAGAGGAGCTAAGGTCTGAAAAAAAATTTGGCATTAGCCACACCTTTTACCACCCCCACCCCATTATTAAAGGTGGTGAAAAAATAGTGTGATTTAGTGTGTGTACAAGGGCCAAAGTCATTGAGAATTTTTTCACTTCATTCATCCCCACCACAGATATGGGTTTTTGGGTACATGATTTCAAATATTATACTATAAAAGTTCCATAAACAATTATTTTCATATAGTGGAACGCAAATATAGTATTTTTGTTGTAAAAGACTTGGATGTGGAAGTAGTGATTCCTTGGGCAGCGGTTTTTTTATTACATTTTCCTAGAGATTTCTTAATTTTAGAGCGAAATGCAAAAAAACAGAATATTCTAGGACCTCTATTGGTTTTAAAATTAATCAAGAGCATCGATGGTGCGTGACGTCATTCACCCCTAGCTGCATTTTCATTCCCTTCTTTTCGGCGCTTATATGCTGCATACTCTTTTGTTAAAATACTCCAATAATCTCCAAATCACCATATCTGGCCGATTAGACAAATCTGATTTTGAATAGTCGGGTTCTAACAGCGTAAACGCAACTTCGAGGTAGACTTTCTGATTGAATGACGTCAGCACTTTGAACACGTAGGTAAGGATAGGATTTTGCAGAGTGAGAGGGAAATATGCATTTATTTTCGGTTTATTGTAAATATTTAAAAGATCATAATTATATGGTATAATTTTTAAAATAGTTTCAGGTACTTCCTATTGCTCTAAGGAATACAACCATATACATTTTTTATCATAAATTTTGTATATAGTTAAATGCTAGACTTTAATAGTGAAATCAGGAACTATTTTCATTGAAAAACTACGACATTCAAGTACAACAGAAATTTACAAAAAATATATATATAGTTGTATTCGTTAGAACAATAGCAATTATCTAAGAGATTATACTATGTTTGGTTTTTTAAATATTTATAATACATCGAAAATAAACGCATATTTCCCTCTCACTCTGCAAAATCCTATCCTTAAAGCAGTATACTTCTGAAACTACTTAATGGCTCGACCTCATATTTTCAGTGTTATAATTATTCGACGAGTGCATTGCATAAACGTACTAAAAAGTGAAATGTGAAATTTGACTAAGGCCCCATTAAAAATAATGTTACCTTTTTAACGCTTTTTACTTTTTTTCACTATTACCATAGTATATTACATTATAAGACCGTTATATAGAGAGTTTAACATGCGAGCATCGAAGTTAACTGAGCGATCGATAGCGAGCTTAGTAATCCATCAAAAAGAGAGGGAATAAACTATTTTATTAATTCTTATGACGATTATTACTATTATAGACAAAGATCTAGTTGTATTTTTGGAAAGCAACTCTGTTTTCATAGCAACGGGTAACAGCAATTTTATTGCTGAAATAATAGACGTATCGGTAAAAATCAAAATTATGGATAAAAGTTTTTACCAGTCTAGCCTGTTATGAACATTTTTACCAATATAAGATCTTTAAACCGTATTTACAGTTCAGGATAACATAAACATAATATGTATTATGAACTTAAAATAATGAAAAACAGCAGTTTTTTTAAGAGTCGTAAAAAATGTTTGAAAATGAATCTTTGAAAATGGTCGCTAAAAATTATGAAATAAAATTTCACCGTCTCCCAGTTAATTGAACGTTATTACCTAATATCGATATTGAGGTCAGTGTAAAAATAAACAAATAACGAATACAAATGTATTTTTAACCGACTTCTATATCGATATTAGGTAATAAGGTTCAATTAACTGGACGATGGTGAAATTTTATTTCATAATTTTAGCGACCTTTTTTGAAGGCGGTTCAATTTATTTTTCAAACATTTTTTTCTTGTAGACATGTTACATAACTAGTATATTGCCGGCACGTAAAGGAAAGGCGGGTAATACTATTGGAATTCTGTTTAAACTACAGTCATCCCACTAAGTAACGTTCAATAACACTATAACAATGATAATCTCTACGCATTTTCTAGAGTTCTGTTATAACCTTTTTGGTGGCGCATCTTTCCTTAAAATTTTTGTGATACAATCTGAACTGTCTCGTATAGTTTCATAAGTAAAACCACAGAGTGCAGTAGCTACATAGAGGCGAAAGCAAGCCTTCCCGCCAAAACCAAATTTGTATACGCATCGCCATTTTTAAATGGTATATTAATCATCATCACTTTTTTGTTAACACTGTTGATGTTTATCGTGTTAAGTTTGGATTTGTGAGTTTTTAGCGACTATAGTAGCTACAGTTCGAAAGTCATATTGGGGCCCGAAAATTTGCTAGGGCCTAGGGCCAACTCAATTGAAAATAGGCCCCGATTATAAACAATTCAAATGGTAATATTTTTCAATCCAACTCGAAATACACTGTTTTTTCAGTGTATCCTAAAATTAAAAGACATAGATTAACAACACATTTCTCTCAGTGTAAACGCAATTGGTACACAAGGTTACAGAAATCGAGCCATCAAAACTCAAAGGTGCCGCCAAGGCCTTTTCCTCTGTGTAGTTACTGTACTCTGTGGTAAAACTGCCGTGAACTGTCAAAATGTAAACCCATTTTTCATGTTTTTTTTTTGGTTTTTCTAAAACTATGTTAGTTAATAAAAATTCAACGATTCATTGTTCGCTACGATTAGGACAATGTAATACAACAATAAAAAAACAGTTTTAGACAATAGTGGGGAAAGAATAGTAAAAATACATGCGTTGGGTGTAATCCAGCAAAATTTAAATTTTTTACTTCAATAACATGGAGGCTACCAAAACTTCTAAATACCCTTATTAAAAATACCTTAATAACCTGAGAAAGACTGTATATTACAGTTCCGATGTCTTGTACATCTTCGTATTTTTGTGCTTAATTAAAAATCTTTGTAATATTTTGCTGTCAAATAATAACGTTTATATGACAGTTTACACGTTTCAATCATTCTGTATAACGGATGTGGCCCAATTTCAAAGTGTTCTACCACAGAGTATAGTAACTACTCAGAGGCGTAAGCAAGCCTTCCCGCCAAAACCAAAATTGTATACGCATCGCTATTTTACTTCCACATCGAGTGGAAGTATAGTAACGATAAAAATTTTTTAAAAATTTTTATTGTTCAAATAGGCTTAGAATGTCACGAAACGTCGAGATTTTAAATTTGAGCGAAAAAAAAATTTCTGTTTGTCGGTCTGTCTGTCGGTCTGCCTGTAACTTTTTTTGTGCGCACGTTTACTCTGGAACCATTTGAGATATTGACTTGAAATTTGGTACACATATGTAGTTTAACGAGATCTAGAACTAGATTATATTTTCATCTTGTTCCGTCGAAGGGTTGGGGGGTAAATTGGGGTAAATAGGTAAATCAAGCAGGTAAGAGTCCATAAAATTGGTATTTAGTATATACAAGAGAAACTAAGGTCTCAAAAAAATTTTGGCATTAGCCACCCCCATTACCACCCCCACTATTAAAGGAGATGAAAAAAAATTGCGATTTAATGTGTGTACAAGAACCAGAAATCTCAAAATATTTTTTTACTTCATCCACCCGCCACTACCACCCCCACCCCGCTACCGATGTGGAGTATCGTTTTATGGGTTTTTGGGGTAAAGGATTTCAAATATTATATTATTAAAGTTCCATAAACAATTATTTCCACATATAAAATTTTTTCGTTGTGAGTGACTTGGATAAAAAATCTGGATGTGGAAGTAGTGATTCCTTGGGCAGCGGTTTTTTAAATGGTATATCAATCAACCTCACTTTTGCGTTGACACTGTTGACGTTTGACGTTTTAAGTTTGGATTTGTGAGTTTTATTTTCACTCATTTAGGAGGTTGAAAACATTAGCCGCGAATGAAAATTTTCATAAATAAAACCTAGTGCCCAATTCAATTGGAAATAGGCGCAGATTATAAACAATTCAAATGCTAATATTTTTCAATCCACCTCGAAATACACTGTTAGAAATAAAAATAAATAGTAATAAATTAACAACACATTTTTCTCAGTGTAGATGCAATTGGTACACCAGGTCACAGAAATCGAGCCAACAAAACTCAAAGGTGCCGTCAAAGCTTTCGCCTCTGTGTAGTTACTGTACTATGTGGTTCTACCATGCTATTTTACATATTTTGTGTCTACCTTTGAAATTAAAAATTTTAAGTTCAAAAGAAATCAACATTTTTACAAGAAACGGTCTACGCATGCAGATTTCTTTAAAATGCGCTATCTGAGTTTACCATGTTATTGTAATTAAGCTATTTTTCGTTTTATTAAAATTTCAATTTGGCCGGCTTCGGTACACTTTAGTATAAAAGTATAAGTTATAAATCTCTAAAACGAAAAGGCATTCAGTTATAAAAGATATCAAGTGCACTACTTATGTCTCGCCGCTTCGTCCTTCATTCAAATTTGAAATAAAAATTTTAAGTCTAACAGAAGTTATCGTGTTTAATAGATATTCGCATTTGGTGGCGCCCGACTATAACTTTCATTCGTTTAGTAATAACCTTTTTAATTTATTTAAACTCTATTTGTCTCTGAGAGATATACAGTTTCGATATCTTGTACATCTTCGTATTTTCGTGTGCTTAATCAAAAACCTTAGTAACGTTTTGCTCCAAGATTATAATATAATAACAGTTTATATAAAACGTGATAGTTTACACGTGACATTCACGCCTTAAGACGAATATGGCCCAAATTCAATAAGGAGTACATTACCATACTCTTTTAAAAGGTGCCAAATTTGAAACGATACTTTTTAATTTTAAAAGAAGTTATTGTGTTTACAAGAAACAGTCTAGTATTTGATTAAATCAAATAGGTATAATAAAAAGTCCGAAAAGTAAATTGTTGCCTGTCCGTCCATCCTCACCGCAACATTCTCCTATATATGTGTATCTACGGTCACTACTTATAGACTTTTTAGAGGAGCGAAAAAGAGGTAAAATTGTGTCGTTTTTTTTTTATGAGCTTAGAACAAGATCAGACATAGTGGGTATTACCAACGACATCATTTTACACATAAAAACACAAAATACGACATTTTTTAGTGGTCACAGATATTCTTATTCAAAAAAAAGTGTAAAATTTAATTTTTTTTATTACTTCCACATCCAGTGGAAGTATAGTAACGACAAAAAAATTTTCAAAAATTTTTATGGTTCAAGTAGGCTTAGAATGTCATGAAACGTCGAGATTTTAAGTTTGAGCGAAAAAAAATTTTCTGTCTGTCGGTCTGTCTGTAACTTTTTTTGTGCGCACGTTTACTCTGGAACCGTTTGAGATATTGACTTGAAATTTGGTACACATATGTACCTTAACGAGATCTAGAACTAGATTATAGTTTCATCTTGTTCCGTCGAAGGGTTGGGGGGTAAATTGGGGTAAATTTGGGGTAAATAGGTAAATCAAGCAGGTAAGAGTCAATAAAATTGGTATTTAGTATATACAAGAGAAACTAAAGTCTCAAAAAAAATTTTGGCATTAACCACCCCCATTACCACCCCCACTACCACCATTATTAAAGGGGATGAACAAATTTTTTGATTTAGTGTGTGTACAAGAAACAGAAACCTCAAAATAATTTTTTACTTCATTCACCCCCACTACCACCCCCTATCACCACCCCCACCCCACTACCGATGTGGGGTATCGTTTTATGGGTTTTTGAGGAAGAGGATTTCAAATATTATATTATTAAAGTTCCATAAACAATTATTTCCACATACCAAATTTTTTCGTTGAGTGTGACTTGGATAGAAAATCTAGATGTGGAAGTAGTGATTCGTTGGGCAGCGGTTTTTTTTTTTAAATCATGTTTTTTTGTACATCCATTGTCATATCTCAAAAATGGATTGAGCTATCGATGTGAACTTTTTTTTGTTATAAAACACACACTTAAGCGCTTCTCTCTATTCATAGGATTGCTAATAAAAAAAATGTGAACATGCCAAAAACGTCGATGACCCTGAAAGTTTAGAGAATACGCCATCGAATTTTCACTAAGCGAGGAACTTTTTTGTTTTTGAAAATTTTGTATAACATGCTGTGAAGAAAATGAAGTCAATAGACTAAAAAAGTTTTTAGAAAAAAAATATTTTCATTATTAGCAATAGTTTGCTAGTTACGAATTTTTTAGTATGGAGGAATTGTCGAAGCGTACGCGCGCCGTACTTAAGAATAATAATGATTATGTATTGTGTGTAACGGAACTTTTCATTATGATTTTTTTTACGTTTAGGACTGTTTTATCACGTTTTAGGATCTGAAAGGATAACTTATTTTTTCCAGTGACACATTAAGGACTAAGGTTGAAAGCAAAAAGGAATTAAAAATCTTAAATGGAGTATGCATTGCGTTGCGATCTCGGAAACGGTGAAAAATAATATTATAGTAAAATGGAAAAAATGTTGCGCAACTAGGGGGCTAATAAAATCCCATAAACAGAAGTTTAGGAAAAGTAATAATTTTGGAGTGTTTTGAGATAAAAAATAAACTATCGAGTTTTCCTTTTTTTACGTTATTATTGGAGCTAAATAAAAAGGACAGTTTCTTAAAGCACGTGGCAATCTTAAAATTTGTATCCGACATTTCCTGTGTCAGAGTCCCTATCCGAAACTCCCATGCATTGTATTTTTACCCTAGATCCACACAATAACACAGGTCGACAAAAAAAAAATTCTGCTCCAAGGACTAAACCTATCATGCCTTAAGTATTTTTGTATGCTGAATCCGAATTTTCGACTTAGATTTCGAGCAAACGTCAAACATTGTCAAAAAATCGTATTTTGACGATAAAAACCGGGATTTACTCGAAATCTACGCGGTAAAAAAAATTTTAAATTGAAAATTCGGATTCAGCACACAAAAATACATAAGGAATGATAAGTTTAGTCCTTGGAACAGAACTTTTTTTCTTGTAGATCTGTGGCACAGGTGCACTTTGTACACAGGTCTACAAAAAAAGAAATTCTGTTCCAATGACTAAATCTATCATTCCTTATATATTTTTGTATGCTGAATCCGAATTTTCAATTAAAAAGATTTTTACAGCGTAGATTTCGAGTAAATCCCGGTTTTTATCATCAAAATACGGTTTTTTGACAATAAAAAATCGGAATCTACTCGAAATCTACGCGGTTGAAAATTTTTTTATTTGAAAATTCGGATTCAGCACACAAAAATACTTAAGGCATGATAGGTTTGGTCCTTGGAGCAGAGTTTTTTTTTTGTAGACCTGTGAATTGAGTAAACGTGTTATTTTCGCCTAAATTAGGTAACAAAAAAGAAAAAAACATCCTAAATTAAGTCTTTTTTAAATTCCTAATTATACTCTCTAAACTCTGTTTCCATGGCTTGTGCACAAGTTTATCGTTTTCCTCTATTACTACGCCACATAAAATTCACTCCATTTTACAATGAAACTTAGATTGCTTATTTATCTTAAATATTTTTTAGGTAGATAATCCACGCACAATTCGCACAATTCGCACAATGACCATACGTTCTACAATATAATACAAGTGGTAATAAGAGAAAGAATATCGTTACACATTTTACTT
Organism: Rutpela maculata; assembly: GCA_936432065.2. Taxonomy (NCBI): domain Eukaryota; kingdom Metazoa; phylum Arthropoda; class Insecta; order Coleoptera; family Cerambycidae; genus Rutpela; species Rutpela maculata. The sequence continues at coordinate 107,720,551 of OW386286.2, forward strand.
CCACATTCAGTGGAAATATAGTATGGACAAAAATATTTTTAAAAATTTTTATTGTCCAAATAGGCTTAGAATGTCATGAAACGTCGAGATTTTAAGTTTGAGCAAAAAAAATTCTGTCTGTCGGTCTGTCTGTAACTTTTTTGTGCGCACGATTACCCTGGAACCGTTTAAGATATTGACTTGAAATTTGGTACACGTACCATGTATTTTAACGAAATCTGGAACTAGATTAGTTGGGGGTAAATGGAGGTAAATAGGCAAATCAAGCAAGTAAGAGTCCATAAAACTGGTATTTAGTATATATAAGAGAAGCTAAGCTCTCAAAATTTTTTTTTTTGGCATTACCAACTCCATTATTCAAGGGGGCGAAAAAAATTAAATTGTCATTTAGTGTGTGTACAAGAACCAAAGGCCCCTTTTTTTTTACTTTATCCACCACTACTACCACCCCCCTTCCACCACCCTCAGCCTCACTATCGATGTGGCATATCGTTTTATAGGTTTTTCAAATATTATATTATTAAAGTTCCATAAAAAATGATTTCCACATTCAATTTCTTTTCGTTCTGAGAGACTTGGATAGAAGATCTGGATGTGGAAGTAGTGATTCCTTGGGTAGCGGTTTTATAATTTGACCTTCGACGAAAACGAATAACGTTGATAGTATGCCGCCCTGAGACTAGTTAGTTTTAGTGGACGCGAGCGTATTAATACTCAATTTCTGCAATTCGCACGCTCTAAAAAAATCACTGTACCTAAACTATAAAAGACACAATAAAAATTATGCTATCAAAAACTTTTTTGGTCTTTTGGCTTTATTTTCTTCGCAGCATGTTATACAAAATTTCCAAAAACAAAAAAGTTTGCAGCTTAGTGAAAATTTGACTGCGTATTTTCTGAACTTTCAAGGTTATCTAAGTTTTTAACAAACTTAAAAATGTTTTAGTTAACAATACTATACACAGATAGAAGCGCTTAAGTGTGTGTTTTATAACAAAAAAAGTTCATGTGGGTAACTCCATTCGTTTTTGAGTTATGGCATTAGATGTTCAAAAAAACATTATTAAAAAAAAAAAATTCACACCTTTTTAAAAATAACAATGTTGACCACTAAAAAATGTCGTATTTCATGATTTCTAATGAACATCGACCTACTTAACGAAATGGTATATATCTAGGTTTGTTCTAAGATTAAAAAAAAACTCGAGAAGGAAGCGACTTTTCCCCTGTTTTTTACTCCACTATTTGGTTGATTGAGCCTTTTCCTTAACGCTTGTTTTCCGCATCCCCATTTATCGAATCGTAGATCAGTTGATAGTTTCATTGCACGAAGATAGTTTTATTAATCCCGGTTTACCTCGAGTTAATAAATTGTTTGTTAACACTACTTGCCCTATCTGTTTTTTCATTACCTTCTGTACGTGCCGCGCACTACATTTGTAAATAACTTTGACTCATATTAATAAACTGTGACCTTGTGGTTTTAAAACGTGAGTTTCATTTACTGCACTGATCCTCCGGACACATCACTTTCTTCACTGTAGCTACTCCGGATGTGGGAACAGGAACTGTCACGGCGCCCGCTAAGACGATTATTAAAAAAATTGATTTGATTAAATTACAAAGGTATAATTATGATACGCAATTAGATTAATGTGTTTATAAAAATATACGAAGAGCTCATTGGTTTTTAAAATGTCAAATACCTAATAAATTAAAATAATAAAGTTATTTTGTAATTTTAATTATTTAGCTTTTCTCTTTATCGTTATTTTGCACTGTTATTTACATAAATAAAATATAAATTTAGATACATTGCACACATCAAATCACTTTTAAGTAGTGTGGCCTAATAAAATAATAAATGTGAAATAAGCCGTGGGGCTTATACTATTTAAGAAATATCAATACCTGATCTGAATTAACTATTACAGGTGTTTAATTTTTTATGTACTTTCTCATTTCGCTTTGATGTGTATAAATGTATCAATTACTGTCTACAAAAAAAAGTTTAGGATTTATTAAAATAAATTACAAAATATAGTTGGTTTAAATATTATATCCTACGAGTGTTCAGCACTGAGTAGATGCCTAAAGCTTGTAAAAAATTAAATATAAAAAACCAATTTTAAAAACAAGCTTTTATTATTATCTAGGTGTACTAAAACAGACAAAATAAAATGAATTGTCTTAAAAGCTTGTCGCGAGTATGAGAAGTTCATACAGGCATTTATTTTGTTTGATAGAAATTGTAAGTACCTAAGTAAGTATTTTTTTTCTATTCGCGCGACAAGTAGTTCAATCAATAAAGGAGATGTAGAGTGCGTGAGCAGGGACATAAGCGATTCCTTTGTACAGGTTGCTTAGGGAGTAAACATACTGAAAGTCCTAACATCTAGGAGGTGAGCCGGAGGGGGGAGGGGCACAAAGAAGGTCCCACTTTTGGTTTTTTCGCTTATATCTCAAAAACGGTGCGTCTCAGGGAAAATGAAAGCTCATGAAATTCTCCACAACTTTCGTTTTATATATTTTTTCCGAATTCGCAACCGTTTTCGACCTACACGCTCCGGAAAAGTGAAAATTTTCGAAAAACAGATTTTTACCTGAAAAATAGAAAATTGTATTTTAAAGATGATAAAAAAAAAGTAGGACCCCCGTGCTTGTAATTGGCACCAGGGTGTCTCCTACATGTTTCCACCTCCACTCTTGAGGGGGTAGCTCATTCCCGAGCCACTGCTGCACTTGGTGGTAGGTGCGCCGAGAATGCTGTTTAGCTATGCTCTCAGTTGGTGGGAAGGAGCTGATGTCAGGCTTAATATTGCCACTGACCTCATGAACAACTGGAGCGGTACTGGTTGAGGGAGGAAGCAAATCTTCCTAGTCTCTTCAACCTCGCCTTGAGAGGAGGAGGATCACTGCCGCTTCCTTGACGATTTCTGACTTAAGTACAATTTTGAGAAGCCCACCTTGCTTTTCCTTAAAGTTGAAGAGGTAAAAATCTTGCGAATTCGAAAAAAGTATATAAAATGAGAGTTGTGGAGAATTTCATGAGCTCTCATTTTGCATAAGACAATTTTTCCCCACAACCCACCATTTTAGAGATATAAGGGAAAAAAACAAAAGTGGGACTTTCTTTGTGCCTCCCCCTCCAGCTCACCTCCTAGACGTCAGGACTTTCAGTACGTTCACTCCCTAAACACCCGGAACAACTTTCTAAAGTAATCGCTTAGGTCCCTGCTCACGCACTCTACACCACCCTTTGGATCATTCGTTGACTGGACTAAAGCTTTTAAGATAATTAATTTTATTTTTTCCGTTTTAGTACACCTAAATAATAATTGTTTTTAAAAAGTCTTTTTTGTTTTTAATTTTACTTTTAAATTTTTAGTTACGTCTCAATTATTATTAGTTTTATTCGTTGCGTCGTCCTTGTTTATAAAAGTACCGGACCCTCCGGCATTTCTTAGAATGCAACGTCTGAGTGAATACACCATCCGATCAAATTATAGTTTAAAAACGAAAGAACACAGTTTTTGATACCATTATTGTATTGTCACCAGAACTACACGTGTATGTAAAATTTCAGCTCAATTGGACGTCGCTAACTGATTCAAAATTGACTTGTAAGATATAATCCAAACATACTAACTGCCACAAAAAGCAAATTAAGTAGAGCTTGTAAAAATTTTCAAATGATAGTGATCCTAAAACGAACTCCATTCAAAAAAAGCTGTCAGAAAGGTAAATTTATTCAAAAGTATCATGTAAGTAGAATGTTTAAAATATTAATTTGTACGAAAGGCTCATTTATATCAAAACAATGTACAAACTATCGAAAATAAATCTTAGTAAAGCAGAAACTCCCATTCATATTTCTATTAACGTCATCGTTTATTTGTACAATCGTGTCATAAGATGTGAGCTCTCAATCATCACAATACAAGCAAAGTATAAAAGTTGTACGGTTGTGTATATGCATATGTTTTTTTTTTAGATAAAATTAAGAAAACAATTGCTTGCATAGGTCACGTCATATAAGGATGAAGGTTGTTTTTTAAATAGAAAACTCTGTATGTTTTTACATATTCTTTTAGATCTTTTTTCCCTGATTTCAAATATATAAGTGTTGATGTGTCTCACTGCATATCGGACATTGTACAGTGCGTGTAATTGCGAATTAGACATGTACATCCACGTAGCGCGAGAGATATGACAACCCAGCAGCAGCAACAGCAGCAAAACCCGCCTGTCGGCATTCGACTACTGAAGTATCCCAGCTCTGTTATTTCATTTTAGTCAACTGGCATACGTGATGTTGCAATTCTTACTTCCTATGTCTAACTTGCCATTACACGTACGGTATATACTACAACATAACCATGCATGTATATAATTTATGGTTATCGAAGGAAGCGCAGTAGTTGCCCTTACACAGTAGGCTGTGACTGAGGATACTATGACAACATTGATACTGTTTGACATTTCGTATTATTATTTGATCAAAAAATATATATATAAAAAAAATAAAATATAAAATAAAAAAATATAAACATATATAAATAGTTCTTTGATATTAGACTCAAAATCAGCGAATAGAGGAAATACATTGTTTTGCCCCTTGTGGATTAATTGTACGCGCCACCTTTTAGAATCAACGCCCAAGACGTACTTCACCTTCAAAAACCACCCTAATACGATCTGCCGCTACATTATAATGTTTTGCCCTATGTGGATTAATTATACGCGCCATAGGGCTACCTTTTAGAATCAGCGCGCAAGGCGTACTTCAGCTACAAAAACCACCCCCGATACGATCTGCCGCTTTTTCACATTCTTCTGCGAAATAGTTGGTCCGTCAGAAAATGTTATACTTCTTGATTATTCTATATAAAATTTTCTACAAATAAAGTCCAATTCGTATTTCCGATAGGAGCAACGGTTTTCGAGTAATGAGCGAACAAACTAGGGGGTTGGGCTCCGATCGCCAAGCGCTTAACATATTTATATCAAAGTGGTGCTCACGAGCTTAGTATATAACACTGAAATTGTACAGCAAAGGGTGATTCCCTTCGTTAAAAAGACAAAAAACAAGTATATATTTTTTTCCTAAAATGTTTCCTAATGCTTTAAAAGTTCAACTCAAAACGGAGCATCGCGCATTGTAGAGCTTAGGAAACATTTTTGCAAAAAAATATATTCTTGTTTTTTTTGCACTTTTTAACGTCAGAAATCACTCTACAAAGTTTGTCGTAACATCATTGGAACACTCTGTACATTGGGAACATGCGAGGCGCGTTGATCGGGGTTCAACCTCCTAGTTTGATGGCTTATTGCTCGAAAACCAATGCGTCTATCAGAAATATGCATAGAAAACTAGTCACCTTACGCGTATAATTTTCAATTAGCAAAACATTATAATTTAGTTCCGCTATTTTTCCTAATATCAATGAACTAATACCTCATAAATTTCAAAGTGATCCACCTAATACTTTTTTAAAGTCCCCCATATTTCAAGCACAAAGTATTTTTTAGATCTTTAAACGAACTATTTTTTTAAATTGACGATCGCATAATAATAATAATAAACGTCTTTGTCCAAACATGCCACCCTGTGTAAGTAAATCATTTTTTAATATACTAACTACAAATAAATTTTTACAAAAAACATTATTCAAAACTAAGGAAAAAGTGTTTTTTCCTCAGTTCTCAATCGATCATGTATAGGGTTATACCTTTATTTTTATTGTTTATTTGCTTTTAGAAATATAATAGATTAAACTACATAAAATAGAGATATATGATCGCTATTTTATTGGAAAATGTATTCTACTAAATCCTGTTTGTTTACTTAAATTCAATCATAAATAAACAACACAAATATTCAGTTTACTATTAAACAAATAAGATCCATTGTCATAATATTAGAAATTATAGAAATTAATAGAAATTATAATGTAAATCCACTTACGATGTTTGTATATACAATTAACAGAACACACGCAAGATTATATCAACTTTGAAACAGAATAACAGAAAGCAGGTTTATAATCTGCAACATCGACGGTAGTTCTGACAGAACTAAACTAGAGATGAAAGTCTAGCTGGGCGCCTACCTACCTCACTAATAAGCAAGCTAACCTACCTTTAGTTAATAGTAACATGGGAAGTTCAATGTTTATATCATGTTGAAATAGTATATTTCACGAACGAAATGATACAACCGAATTTATGAAATTTTGTTTCTCAATTTTATATTATGCAAGTATACGCATAAAATTTCCAATTAATGAATATATATAATAACGCACATTTTTAACAATGTTGTATAAGATGTACTTAAATTGTTCATTTTCAAGTTACTTTTAGCAATATTTTAATAATACATTGGTGTTACGTGATATATTGAAATGGTCGGTTTTGTACTGATAAAAAGAACTATACTTACTCATTAAACGGAGTGTGTAGTTTCAACTAGAACCAAATCATTTGCTTTAGTAATTTTATATTAAATACAAAATAATAAAGTCTATTAATAAGTTACTTACCTGCCTATATTACGTACACCTCATTCTCGGCGACTTATAGTGAGCGAATCATCAGGTTATGATAAAACAGGAAGAATTTGCTTCAGATAGAAACTTTCATGAATCGTTAATTTTGGCTTCCTTATAACAATCACAAATGAATTATTAACAGCTTGTGCTCTTCATGAGAATTTTTTTTAAAAGATAATTGAAAATTTGGTTCTTTTCTGCCTTTGCCGTTAGTATCCAGGGCCGGGCCCGGGCCCGGGGGGGTGCGCCCCCACCCAAAGTTCGGGCAGTTGGTTCCAAACGCGGTTGGCCAAATCTACCTAACCATCACATACAAATATATAATTTGAATTTTACACTGTAACTCCCACAATCGCAAAATTAACACAATAATGATTATTAAGCGATTGACAACCCTGTAAATATTTTATTTTATCAATGGCGTGTTTTTCATGGAAGCTAGGGAAGCCTCCCTTACACGACACGGAATCCCCATTTTTAATATTAATTACTTCCACATCCAGTGGAAGTATAGTAACGACAAAGAAAATTTTAAAAATTTTTATTGTTCAAATAGGCTTAGAATGTCACGAAACGTCGAGATTTTAAGTTTGAACGAAAAAAAATTCTGTCTGTCGGTCTGTCGGTCTGTCGGTCTGTCGGTCTGTCTGTCTGTAACTTTTTTTTTGTGCGCACGTTTACTCTGGAACCGTTTGAGATATTGACTTGAAATTTGGTACACATATGTACTTTAACGAGATCTAGAACTAGATTATATTTTCATCTTGTTCCGTCGAAGGGTTGGGGGGTAAATTGAGGTAAATTTGGGGAAAACAGGTAAATCAAGCAGGTAAGAGTCCATAAAATTGGTATTTAGTATATACAAGAGAAGCTAAGGTCTCAAGAAAAATATTGGCATTAGCCACCCCTCTTACCACCCCCACCCCATTATTAAAGGGGATGAAAAAAAATTATGATTTAGTGTGTGTACAAGAACCAGAAACCTCAAAATGTTTTTTTACTTCATCCACCCCCACTACCACCCCTTATCACCACCCCCACCCCACTACCGATGTGGGGTATCGTTTTATGGGGTAGAGGATTTCAAATATTATATTATTAAAGTTCCATAAACAATTATTTCCACATACAAAAATTTTTTCGTTGTGAGTGACTTGGAAAAGAATCTGGATGTGGAAGTAGTGATTCCTTGGGCAGCGGTTTTTTACATAAATTCATTTACTAGAAATACTAGAACTAGCAATGATTTTTAAATAGAATCTATATGATTCTACTGATCTAATATAATATTGCCAGGTAATATACTGTACTATATATTGCCAGGTAATATCATCTAATATAATATTGCCTATTTTTCGTTTGTTCCATTCCGTAGTTTTGTTTGATAGTGTTTTGATATTGTGATAATAAACAACAGAGTTTAAGTTGGTATTTAAAGAACTTTTTCCTGTTTCCACCTATTCTTTTTCTTTACTTTATTTAGACTAAAGATTTTTTTATTTTTAATGTAATCAAAGACCTATTTTTGTTTAACAGTTCCTATTCTTTTATTTTATTAAGGATCTTTTTATTTATTTTTTTTTTTTTGTTAAGTAGTGTCTAGGTACATGATGATCAGTGGCAGCTGGTGTAATTTCAATATTTTTTTTTCTCGTCTGTGGCGCATGGAACCCATACGAAATATGGGAAGCAACATCTAGAGAAGCAATTCTCTAATGACCCCTAAAAAATTTTGAAAAAGCAGTTTGCGAAAAAAATTTTTAAAATTCGGTAGCCTCCCCTGAGTCTAGGGACTCTTGTTTATTTTTTTTGTCATATACATTTGACTTCTCGTAAAAATGCAACAATACGTTTTGGAGTTTATGAAAATATGTTCATCACTAACTGAGATACAACGAATTGAAATATTGTAATTTGTTAAATTGTAAATTACAAAATTTCAGTTCATTGTATCCAAAACGTATTGTTGTATTTTTATGAAAAGTCAAATGTATATGACAAAAAAAAAATAAACAGGGGTCCCTAGACCCAGGGAAGGTTACTGAATTTTAAAAAAATTTTTCGCAAACTGCTTTTTCAAAATTTTTTTAGAAGTGCTTCTCTAGATGTTATTTCCTATATTTCATATGGGTCCCATGCACCACAGACGACAAAACAAATATTGAAATTTCACCAGCCGCCACTGATGATGATCCAACAAGGATTGAACAAGGCCATTTTTCAAACGATACAAATGTTTGTCAAAAACTAAAAAAGCCATTCTATGTATTTTTTTCCGCGGAAACCAAAATTTATCAGAAATGAAAACAAATAAGTTGAAAATAAAAGAGCTGTGACACAAAAACAGCATATTTTATTTTATATTCTTTTTTTTTTATTATAACTTTTGGATTCGGCGGAAAAAAATACATCAAATGGTTAATTTAGTTTATGTTATAAACGTTTCTATCGCCAGGGACGTCTTAAGGCATGGCCAAACTGGGCCATGGCCGGGGGCCTCGGCTTCCGAGGAGCCTCGTCGTATATGTCCATTTAAAGGTTATTTTCTTTTTTTTTTTTTTGATTGCAACCAAAATAGTCCAATAATTATAGAAATTTCCATCACAAAAAATGTTATCTGAGATTTTCCTTCAGTAACTGTGAGTGGAGTCTACAGAACCACAAAAATCTGTCCTGGGGGTGCCGTGCAACCCCCAAAAAACCACCCCTTCGGTGAAAAAAGCCTTATTTTACTGATAACTCGTTAACCGTTGAAGATATAAAAAAAATGTTAATTATAAAAAAGAAAGCTTGACTAATTTCCTAACAAAAAGTCCTATTGTAATTTTGTTGTATATGCCATGGTTTTCGAGAAAATCGATATTGAAAAAAATTCCAAAATTTGAATTTCAATGCGCGCGAATTTTCGTTTATTTGAAATTTTTTGCGCGCGGCCTATAGAAAAAATTGAATTGCTCGAAAACCATACAAGCTAGGAAGAAAAATCAAAATGGGTTTTAAAGGGGATATAAAATACTCTCTCGTGTTGCCATTTTTGAAGGCTATTGATATTTATTAGTATATAAAAATAACAATATAATATAGTTATCCCTTAATTTTTTGCGTCTCTAACTATTCACAGGCCCATAAAAAATAACTGACTTTAATATAAGTTATAAATACATTATCTTTTAGTTCAAGGTAGTACTTCAATGCAGAAAAAGTTAGGAATAAAAATATTCACATTTACAAATTTACCAGCATGTTGAAGTTAGCCAAATTTTGGCCAATTTTTTATTGCTTCCTAAAAATAAAAAAAGAAGACCCGAACATCTTGAAAATCAGTTTATATATCATATAACTATTGTTTCTAATCATTTAATAGTTAAAAAATTGCATAAAAAACATATCATCAAAAAATTGAATATACAGCCTCTTTTTGGATTTTTTTTTAAATTAATCTAGCGTCCTTGTATTTTAATATTTTTGAATGTACACGGTCTAAAAATAAAGGTAAGACTTCATATTAATTGATCATACCATTTAAAATTATATTATATTTCTCAGGAAAAAAAATGCTATTGTAAAATATATTTTTTTAAATTTGTAAATAAACTCAGATCAAAACTCATTACTGAAATGTTTCCTTTTGTTACTTTTGACATAATCTCAAAATTAGTAAAAATATAGTGACTTTTATAATTTTTTATGAAATAAAGTTATTAAATCTTTCATTTGCTTCTTTTTCCATAACATGTCAACAATTGACAAAGATCTACTTAAAAATATTGAAAAAAACATTTTTACTTACACAATCTCCAAATTACAAAACATATAGAGACTTTTATTATTTTTTATTGTTACAAAATAAAGTTATTAAAGGAATGTATTTCATATCTGATTCTATTTTTTATAATATGTTAACAATTGGCAAATATATATTTAAAAAATAGGGAAAAAATCAATTTTTACTAACACGACCTTAAAAATCCTATCTAGTTACTTTTATAATTTTCTATGGTGAAAAATTGAAGGTTATAAAAAATATCTTTCATTTGCTTACTTATTTTCTTAGATATGTCGACAATTGGCGAAGATATTAACGATTGTATAACGCATTTTCTAAAAATTCAATTTTTCTTATATTTTCAATATCGATTTTCTTGAAAACTATGGCATATACAAAAAAATTACAGAAGGACTTTTTTTAGGAAATTAGCTAAGCTTTTTTTCATAATGAGCAATTTTTTTATATCTTCAACGGTTAACGAGTTATCACTAAAATAAGGCTTTTTTCATCGAATGGGTGGTTTCTTGGAGGGATTGTGCGGCACCCCCAGAACAGATTTTTGTGGTTTTATGATGTACTAACTCCACTAACAGTTACTGAAGGAAAATCCCAGATAACATTTTTTGGGAGCTTCTGGTGTATTTTTTACTTTACCGACTGGACTAAAATTATAAAAGGGCGGGGGGTCTACATTTGCATATGTGGCCTGGACCTCAAGAATGCTTAAGACGTCCCTGTCTATCGTCGGAAAAGTGGCCTTGTTCCTTTTTGGTTAGAGCACCCTGTACATTGTACATAGTGACTTGAATTTGAATTCGATTTAATTTTTTTAGTTTCAGTAGCTTTTCCCATAAAAAGTTTTATATTTTATTGAAATTATGCAATGTAAAGGTATGAGTTGTAGGCTTGTTAGTATCTACGTTAAGATCGCACATAGACAATTCGAGGATCATTCAAGTTCGTATCAAATGCGTCGGTAAATTTTACTTTAAAAACATTTTTGAAAAAGGTGACAACCGTCTACAAAAAGGTCGCGTCGCACAGTCGGCAATTTGCAACTTTTAAGTGGATAAAATTCATAGCAGAACTTCCACGCGTCATATCATATTACAGACAGATAACTAGGTAGATAGAAGTGTATTACTGAATAATGTTATAAAATATTATTTTGGGTATTTAGCAGATAACTTTCAAAGAAATCATTCGTTACTATCATATATCATTGAACTAAATCTCACCAAGCCAGAATATCAACAAGGAGTCCCCTTACGAACTGACTTGTCAACTTCTTTCATACACCTAACACTATATCCAACATCCAAAATGAAAAACAAGAAAATAACCTTTCTATATATTGAAGATCTAAGTCTGATCATGCCAATATATTATAAGAAATCATCCCTTACGAGGAAATCTTTCAAGCATCTCTAGCCCCACCTTATTAAGATATTCCATCACAAATACACATTTGTTACATTTCAAAACCAAGAACTACTCAAAAGCACACTGATATATAGGTATAAAATTTCACTCACATGTCTTTAATAAATAAAATATTTCAATCAATGTTTGAGTGACCAAACCTCCCTAAAAATTGCGCAACCTTTTTCGTTCTCTTTAGAACTCATCAGGGGAGATATATGTTCAATTCAAAAACAAAATTACTATTAAAAAATAATAATGCATAGTCCTCATGCGGTTCTAGAAAAAGTAATGGGCAATGGGCAATGGGCATCTAAGTATATGTACAATTATATAAATGACTTAAATGACATGTCAAACCACATTTAAACAAAATAAGGAATACTTAATTTGGCTAATTTGACTAGCGTTTTTTTAATCCATGATGCGGACGTCTAGGGTTCAAATTCTAATAGCGATTTTTTCTTTATAGTATGGGTGATATTAAAATTTTTACAAAGCTGTATACATGGATATGAGGATAGTTGTTCAGGTTTGGTTCGTTTTCCCTTTTCCTGACAAAAATTAAGAAAAATAAAAAAATTGAAAATGTGCGTTATGTTTTCAAAGCTGCTTCATTCGCAGATCTTGAATCCTGCGAACTACGCGGTCACAGACGGCGCTAACTGAAAGAGGCGCCAAACAGGGAAAGAGAAAAGCGACAGAGACGGAACGAACACGCCTTCTCCACTAAAATAGGCTCGACCTTCAACTGTTGTCAACGCCACGCCCACATCTACAATCGCTCTCCGCTGCAGCTTCGTTCAATTTATTCACGTCTGTCAATTATTTGCAGAATTTATCTCCATTACAAGTTCCTACAGTTTTATTGTCATTGAGATGGGGGGGCGCCAAAATATCGTCCGCTTACACTTGATGTCTAGAACCGGCCCTGTTCATTCGATGTAATTTTAAAAATTGTAGTTTTCAAATAGAGACTAAAATGTAAGCATTGGACAACAATTAGTCCAAATTTCAAGAAGAAATACCGATTTGTTTATTTATAAGTGAACTAGACGCAAAAGCTGACATATCTCGGGCTCAAATGCAAGTACATCATTAATTTTTTAGAAAAATGTTAGATATTTCATCTATTTTCATAATCTGTTTGCCGCTTTTGGCTTAATAAAAAATCAACTGGAGTCATTTGAATTTGTTTATAACTATAATTTAAAAGAAAACGGTTTAAAAGAAGATATAATTCCTTTCTCTTATTGCCATTGCAAATACACGTAAGTACCTATATTTAAAGAAAAACTGTCCTCCTACTAGTCGATGCACTTACACAACAAACGATAGAAATTACGAAATTATTATTGGCTTTTAGCCGTTTGAATAAATATTTTGCGCTAAAACTTGGCACAAAGGTTTAGTTCCATAAATGGTATAGTTTCAGGAACTTTCGTTAAAATTGATGCCCTATTACGTTATATTTCTCACATTGACAAAAGAGTTAATATTTGTTGGTTTTTATTTTTTTACAAATTATCGAAAAGGTTTTTCATATGCCTATAGCCTTATTCAAAGTTTTATTGCGAAAAATTTGATACTTTTATTTTTGCGATACGAATACTAGGACCAAAGATAATAAGGAAAATAACAGAAAAAAATGGGGTGGGGGTGGTAATGGGAGTCGCGAATGCCAAAATTTTTTTAAAGACCTTGTAGCTTCTTTTGTATATGTCGTAGTCATTTGATGAAATCCGTCATTTCGTGAAAAGCCTAGGCAGTACATGAACTGCCGGCATATCATGCAAATTCTTGACGTTGCACAATCTGCCTAGACATTTCATGAAACGCCGTGGTCGTCTCGGCACTTGACGTTTAAAGTCATTCTACACGATCTGCCGCAAATTAGACCGGCAGATTGTGCTCTATTACTTGCTGCCTATTTGTTTTGTATATTATGGAAATTAAGAACGAAAGACTTGTTTAGTGATCATTACAAATAGTATTATGGAGCAAAGCCAAATAAATGACCGTATACCATCAGAATAGTATTATTATTAAGTTATTATATTCGTAATTCGTAATTTCGTTAGCAATCTAAAACCCGAAACGTACCAAATAAATCTCAACCTAACCTCAAAATTAAGTAAACCTCCATCTTTCTTTCTTTGTAATGATTACTGAACAAGTCTTTTTCACTCTAAATTTCCGCAATAAACGAAACAAACAGCTCAACATGGCTTCCGGGCAAATACATCGACTGAAATGGCAACGAATTTAATCTCAAACACACAACACAATCTGCCGGGTATCAGTCACTTCATGAAAAGTCAACATCTAATTTGCGGCAGATCGTGTAGAACGACTTTACACATCATGTGCCGAGACAACCACGGCGTTTCACGAAATGCCTAGATTGTGCAACCTCAAGAATTTACATGATATGCCGGCAGTTCATGTACTGCCTAGGCTTTTCACGAAATGACGGATTTCATCAAATGACTACGACATATATACTAAATACCAATTTCATGGACTCTTATCTGCTTAATTTATCTATTTACCCCCATTTACTTCAATTTACCCTCGAACCCTTCAGCGGAATAAGATGAAAATATAATCTAGTTCCAGATCACGTTAAAATACATACGTGTACCAAATTTCAAGTCAATATCTTAAACGGTTCCAGAGCAATCATGCGCACAAAAAAAGTTACAGACCGACCGATAGACAGACATTTTTTTTCGCTCAAACTTAAAATCTCGACGTTTTATGACTTTCTAAGCCTATTTGAATAATAAAATTTTTTACAATTTTTTTTGTCGTTGCTATGCTGGATGTGGAAATAATTTAGTGTTGAAAAATAAACAGTTAAAATTTAGCATTTGTTATTATACATAAAACAAATTAAAACAATAAAATTGCTGCAGCCAAACAATTCAATTCAAAATTATGAATGTCCACAACATAAGAATAATTCCCCTGAACGTGCAATACACTTTTATATTAGACTGGCGATACATGACCAGTCAAGTGCAACGTTATTAAAATGCATGCCAATCATATATATGAATGTAATTACCATGAATATGCCAGAAACGCAAATTTTAGGCAGTCGTCGCGTGCAGAATCGATTTTGTTTGCTTTTTTTGTATTTTTTTTAATTTTAAAATGGATGCCAATAGTGCCAAATGAAAAGCCGTGAAAAAAAATCCATCAGAAATTCATTGGCATGCAGTTTCCGCGCGCAAAACAAATTTTGGTGCGCACATTAAATCGTAAAATTTTTTGGTATTTTTGATTTTGGATTTTTTTCACGGCTGCCCGTTTGGCACTATTGGCATCCATTTTAAAATCAAAAAAAAAAAACAAACAAAAAAACAAAAAAAAATCGATTTGCACACCCTTCTGCACGCGACGACTGCCTAAAATTTGCGTTTCTGGCATATTCATGGTAATTACATTCATATATATGATTGGCATGCATTTTAAAAACATTGCACCTGACTGGTCATGTAACGCCGGTCTATATTTAGATATTTTATTAATCTCTTAATAACACATAACATATATCAGTAACAAAGTGTTGGCATATTCAGGGGAATTTTTCTTATGTTGTGGACACTCATCCTGTATTTTGACTCCACTACAAAGAGTTACATTGTTTTTAATACCCTCAAAACCATCCCCTTGGTCCTTACGATTGTTTACTATTTTTGATGTCTTCACAATTTCAATATAATCATATTTACAAATTCAGAACTGTAAAATGAAATTTTATTTTTCAACCCCTTCAATAATCACCCCCTTGGTATTTACTTTACTACAGGAACAATTATCATATTTACATTTTCAAAATTTTGATGAAATTTATTTTTCGATAAACAGAAACCACCCACTTAATATTTACAATTTTTTCACAGTCTCTATGATATCCTTTTTCTTTTTTCTGACTATTTTGAGCTCATTTAGTTGTACAATTTTATTCACCTATTTTTAGCGATGCCTGTTAAAGTTTTTAATTTTTTTTTTCACCCTTTGTAATGGTCGCTTTATTTGCTCTATACGGTAAAAAAAATATTCGTCGTTTTTATTTTTAGACTTTAACGTCAGGCTCGTTATCAAAGAATCCTGAAATCTCCATGCATCAAACATGTGAATAATTGGAAATAAATATCTTGCATTTCTGCCTACATCATTATTATAAAACATTATTTTCGGTACTTTCAAAAAAATCATTTATTCTTTTCATATAAGTACTGTTGATCCAAGACTGAATACGTCAGTATATTAACAAAAAGTTCCCCCTACGAATTATCTTTGTCAATTTCTTTCATACTCTTACTATTTAACGTTCAGTATGAGAAACAAGAAAATAACCATTCTTTCTACATATTGTAATGTATAACTTGGTCAAATTATATTTCTATTTCCATTTCCATTTCCATTTCCATTTCCATTTCCATTTCCATTTCCATTTCCATTTCCATTTCCATTTCCATTTCCATTTCCATTTCCATTTCCATTTTCATTTCTATATAATAAGGCTTCCAGGCCTGTAGCTAGAAAGTGCTTTAAAGGAGCAAACAACTGTTCAAAGGGGATCCGTGGGCCAAAAAAATATATTATCATTTTTTCACTACAGATAACCACTTAAAATATAGATACTACGCCTTCAAAATATAAAACAATTGCAAGAACGTCGAAACCAAAAAATTTTGAAAGTACCCTTAATAGCAAACATTTTTTGTATAAAGTGTTGATATTGTGATATTTCTTATAGTTTCCGAGATTAATTTTATTTTTTAACAGAAAATTAAACTGTAAGCCTAGTAATACAGTAACTTTATACATCCTACCTGACGTCAAATTAGGTATCTATGATTTTTTAATATGCTGTATAGGATTAAAAAGTAATGTTAAATCCAAGTTTACGACCTCAGCAAATCTCCGGGTCTTGGTCAAAAATCCAAAAAACGTCGATTTTGAAACCTAAGGCCTACTTCGGTACAAATAATTTAGTATTTTTCAAAAGTAGACTAAATTTGCTACAAATTGGTACCAGAGCGGACTTTGTAGATCAAATAGTATCCGAGATACAGATGTTCAAAGTTTTGCAAAATGTTCATTTTTCGATATTTTTAACAATTTTTAACTTAAAAATCTCTGAAGTACGTACTACGGCTATAACAGAAAATTCATTTCACCCCGAACTCACGCCCCAAATAGGGTCAGGCAAAAAATGCCCCCTCTACACATAGTACCATTATTGTGAATGGATCGGAAAAGAGGAAGGAATATTTAAAATAAAATATAGATAAAAAAATCAGTTATAAACAGATCTTATACTTTTAAACAACTTTAGCTCTCTTAGACGGTCCGAGAGTGTCGTCCGTCTCGTCCGTGTCGTCCGTCTCGTCCGTGTCGTCTGTGTCGTTGTTCTCTCTTATCTCATTTTCTTCTTCTTCTTGAGCCCAGAAGAGATTATCCAACGCCTCGTCGTATGATTCTTCTTCGAGGTCTGGGGAGTGTATATTTATACTTAAATCAGAAGCATTGTCTCATGACTGTCCACTGCAATGCGTGCAAACCAGATTTTTCGCAACTACACGCATTGCTACAATCCCTCTTGCAGCTACATGATATCAACTGCAAGAGTTATTGCGGTGCTGCATCCCTGGACATTATTTTGGGAGTGAGCACCCAGCCCCCACAATTATAATTATTATTTTTACCTGGTGGTATGTCCGCAGTGAAATCGTGCAGCATCTTGGGATGGAGGCAATCTAGCAAGATTGAAATTAATTATTGCTGCAGCCCTCGCAAGCAATTGGAAGCGTAAATCATTTAGATTCTGACTTGAACGTTTGCCTCCATACAGCGCAACCATGATCACCTCGCCCACTTCAGGAGACTTGTATTTCGAGGAGGCGTTTGAATAAGCCGCGTCCGATTTTTTCCTCTTCCACATTTTTGGAAAAAGATTGTGTGTTTCTTTGTAATGCCAGTGAGAATGACTAGAAGATCTATGCGTTCACCAGCGATCACCACAATATGATGCAGCTACAAGAGGGGCTGTAGCAATGCGTGTAGTTGCAAAAAATCTGGATTAAAATGTTCGGCGGTTTGCACGCATTGCAGTGGACAGTCATGCTACAATGCTTCTGATTTAAGTACAAATATACACTCCCCAGACCTAAAAGACGAATCATACGAGGAGGCGTTGGATAATTTATTTTGGGCTCAAGAAGAAGAAAAAGAAAAGGAGGTAAGAGAGAACAGCGACACAAATGACACGGACGAGACGGACGATACGGACGACACTCCCGGACCGTCCAAATATATTTTTTAAATATTCCTTCCTCTTTTCCGATCCATTCACTATAATAGTATTATATATTGAAGGGGGAGGAGTACTTTTTGGCCCCCTCTGACCCCATTTGGGACTGAATGAAAATTAATTTTCTGAATTTAGTTATAGTAGTAGTACGTATTTCACAGATTTTTAAGTCAAGAATTGTTAAAAATGAAAATTTTGCAAAACTTTGAACAGCTGTATCTCGGATACTATTTGATCTGTCCGCTCTGACACCAACTTGTAGCAAATTTAATCTACTTTTAAAAGAGTTTTATTTAAAATTCGTATGAAAAAATAAAGTGGATAGTGATAATGAAGAGTGGATACGTTGTGAGACACCCCGTATCTAGGTCGTGTAATTGCAAATTAATTTCCTAAATTTTAAATAGAATTTACTTATTTCCAAATTTTAAAACAATTCTAATCAAAATTAAATATTTCAAAATAACCATTATAAATATTTCATACATAATTTCCTTAAATACAGAAATATTATTTTATTATAATACTCTTTAAAGCATTTTACTAGGGTTGAAAACGACGTTGAAAGTCGAGCTTCGCACTGAGCGTATCGCTTAAGAAATGTGTTATGTAAACAAACAAGTCAGAAACGCAAGCGATTACAGGCCGTATTTCTAATGCAGTTAAGCCCGAGATTTTCTTGTAAAACAGCCTAAATTACGACCCGTTCAAAATTCACTCCTTTTTTAACTATTCCAGTTACTCTCGCGTATAACGTAATTTTGTTTCTTTATTCTATCGCGTATAAATACCATGAAACACAGCACAAAATTATCATTATTTGATCAACCTTCTTGGTGCACCCATCTCCGTGTTCACCTGTGTTTTTCATCTGCGTCCTTTATGGTAACGTTCATTGAAATACAGGTTGAATATTTGGCTGTGTGTGCCCAGAAATTATTTAACACTTTGGTATTTATTCTGTTCTTTTGTCTGCGACCTTACGGTTTCGTTCATAGAAGCACAGTTTAAACATCATAGCTGTGTAAATACTGAGAGTCAGTTGCATTACTCCAGGGGATATTTAGTCGCCGTCTGTCTGCAACCTTCTGGGGAAGGCTTCGTTCACAGCGATTGAATATTCGCCGTCGTAGTCCAACAGTCAGTCGGGGCACATAAGGCCAATTTAACAATTTATGACGACAAAAATATAAAATATGATTTTATTGAATATTTTGATCAGAAATGCTTATGAGGAGGCTACTTAATAATTATCTTTCAGAAAAATACCTAATTCGGGTTAGTTGAGGTAAGGTGCTCATAGTATTCTAATTAAAAAAAAAAACAATTTCATATTAAATTATTTTTCTATTTTGAATTAGTACAATTTGTACATAATGTACCATATTGATCAAAATTTTATTCTACATCTACATCCTCATCGCCCTTATCATCATCAGACTCCTGTTCACCTTCATCATCATCACCACAGAAAGTAGGCGGTCTTAGCATGCTTAATACAACTTCACTGGATTGCATTTTATTTTTTTTTTTAGGTTTTTTCGCTTATTTGCGGGTCCGAGGATACTAGTATCCAGTTAAATATATAACTAAAAATAGTTCCTTTCTCTTAATCTTCATTTCCCTTAGAGAAGGATCGCCACGACTATCTGAAAAGAACACGCTCGATTTAACAAAGGGGGAAACAAGGGGACTTGCATTTTACTTTTTTATATTAGTTATAAGGTATTTTTTGGAACTAGTAAAAAAAAGTCTGTGTACTTTTCGGAACTTTTTATATAATTCTATCTAAAGCAAGAATTTCAATTTTTTTTTTAAACAAAAATAGTGTTTCATGAAACACATTATATCTCTACTACGTACAACTGTTATATTTACAACAATTGCAGATTAAAGTACATACCTGGTGCTTCAATATCCATGCTGAAAAAATTGTGATTATAAATTTAGGAAAATATGACGAGCATAGTTAATCCGTAAATAATTCATGCGCAACTAACCGGTATTGGCCGTACGAAAGAAACCCAACTTTGCGCACACGCGTAGGCTATTGTGTTGGGTTAAAAAAATTAATTTTTACGGTTCATTGCGGTCTGGTTTATAAAGAACGTTTTGAAGGTATTTGTGACTAATTTGAAGAAACTACTTTTATCTATTTTTGTCGTCGTAATTTAGCTATTTGGCCTTATGTGCGGGGGTGGGAAACGCAGGGCGATTTACGAAGCCGCTTAAAAGAGTAAAAATGGACAACATACTCGAGTCGAGATCTGGGCCCGTGAGTGTCACCCTTCAGGACTTCGCCGTTTGTCAGAGCCTAAGTATTAAAATTACCTAATTATTAAATATCCTTTGTCATTTGTTTTGGTCGTAACTTTGAAATAGTAATTAAATTACATATTCAGATTATTTTTCTAAATTCACTCAATAAAATGGCAATATTAAATGAAGTTCAACTCTTTAAAATTGCGACTCTATTCCTGCGTCAACTCTATTTACATCGATTTTATGCTAAACTGTGGTACTTTGATTATAGCTTACTGATTTAAATTCATTTCAATGTTCTAATTAATTATAACTCACGATTGTGATTTTCAACTATTTTAGCAATTTAATTGATGGAAAGTTTTCTTTGGGTTTTAAAATGTTAATACAACGATTGTTGTTTAATATGATTACTCCGATCAGCTATGTAAATAATATTTTTAGTACAGCCGCGAATGGGCTATTGCAGATTTTGAAGTTAATTATTCCTCAGCAGTTGCAGTTAAGAAGTCTTGATTGCCATCTCTGTAATTTATACCTCATCAATGTTATCATTTACATATGATAAGATTTGAACACAGCTCTTTGTTATCAATTTATTTTCGAAGATTTTCGAAAGGCAAACACAAGATTTTGTTGGTTGTCACTTCACTATATCATCGATACTACGAATATACAAATAACAACGATACAACGAAATGGGACCAATTGGTCTCGGCCAAGTGCAATTGTAACTAGCCACAACAAACAATTCTACGCTTCGAAACATCGAAATCTACGACAAGTTGTCGTGGCAATTTGATGAGATTTTGTTGATTGCCTTTTACAATAGTATCATGACTGGGAAATTTCCCGAGCTGTGTCAAGTTTTACATATGTCGACGTCAATTATAAAACTTTCAGTATAATGACAATTGTCATTGTAAACAATTTATTTTATTGTTTACGTAGCTGACCTGATTATTCTACGAATTAATGTGACGATTGTCCCTACGAATACTTTCCGTCTTTTCATGTAAACTGTGGCAATTGCCCAACAATTATATAATACAATGATACAAAGAAATATGACAATTGTCTAAAATAAACGAATTAAAACGTTTTCTGTGTTTTCTTTCAATATTTTACTTTTTCAGGAATAAGTGAGATTAAATAAAAATATAATTCTTTAGACAAAATAAATCAATTACAAATGCAATTTGTAAAATCAGCATTAAATAAAGTACAGTCAAATAAAAGGTACCAAAGTAAAATCAACTATTAAATGAGTGTTTCCAAAATTAAGATAAATTAATTAATCAGTAAATAGAAACAAGTAATATCAAACTTTATAAAGAATCTGTGTTTAACAAAACTACTATCACAATGTAAATTTGGGGCCTACTTTTAAAAATCTAGACGATCACGTAAACTGCCAAATTTGTATATTTTTCTGTCTCAACGAAAAGGAGAGATAAATATACGACTGGGGTTGGGGGTGTTTCAGTTGCTTTCCTAAATCTGACTACATAATATGGAAGGTTTCGAAACAAGAGGAACAAAAAATAAGTTAATTATTTCATGAAAATTTGAAACGAGGTGGTGCATTTTGGTGTACAAGTGTATTGCAATGAATTGAAATGCATAGTTGGTGCATTTAAATGCCGACGGTGAATTTAAATGCATTGTTAGTGAATTGTGGAGCATTGCGATGCATTGCAATGCTTAGCAGTGCATTTCGATGCATTTACGTGCATTTTTGTGCATTGTGGGGGAATGGACTCATTTAATGAATTTCATTTAGTAGTTGTTACTTCTTGTGGATAAAGTATTACTTAAAATTAGACGATATTGAAAATTTCAGATTAATCCGTTATGTGGTTTTCGAAATATACGACTTTTAAGGAGCACGGTGCGACCAACACCGTGACGTCAGAGGATAGTAATATAAATCGGTGAAAATAGTTGATAAACTGAAATTCTTCCCAAACACGCATAAGTTTCAACACACACTGCTTGAATTATCAATTTGTAATATTTTGAAACTATAATAACGCGCTGCAGCTAGCCGCTTCGGCTAGCGGCTTCCTATCAAGTGACGTCACAGCCGATACTCGACCGCGGGTGCGGTCCATTTTTATGATTTTTTTTACACGATTTATAGGTCTCACAAAATTCTAGTTTTTTGCACAGGGTCTTAAAATAATAAGATCTTTCAGATAATCAAATAAAAAAAAGTGCTAAATGAGCCCACTGTGCTGGATTTTATTACGATTTAGGACGGTGCATGCGCGCCAATCAGTTTCGCAGCAAGCAACATGTGACAGGTGTATTGGTCGAGTTACAGTCTAATAGTGATAGTGTGGGTTCTGAAAAAACTTTGTTTACAATCAAGAAATTGTTAAATAAAATAAAAATGTGCCTTAGGTTATGTTAGGTATAGAGTTCTTGGTTTAAGGTTCTATTAGGCTTAGGTTATGTTAGGTTTAATATTCTTGTTTTAAAGTTCTTGGTGTTCGGTATTTATTATTTTATTAGCAGATAAAAAAAAAGAAATATTAATATGACCTACTTAAGGTTATGTTCAAAATTATTGGAGGACTGAATCGAATATTTATGACTGATAATTAATGTATGGCAGCCGTATTAGATATCTTGGAAAATTTCAGAAAATTTGTTCCCTTTTAAATTTTTTTAATAATTCTTAGGAATGGTGTATTGCATTTAATTCATTTTTAAGTTAGTTTTATCACCTTATTGCCGCCATATTGGATCCGTCATCTTAAATTTCTTCCTGGAACTTAAAATTTAGTCTATTTTTACTTAAAGGTACTTATCAGAAATACTCAAAATTTCTCGGCATAAACTTTAAAATATTTAATTTTTCATCATTTTTTAGCATTTCATAGCCGCCATTGATTCCGCCATCTTGAAGGTTGGGTTATTATAATTTGGATGCCAGATTCGTAATCAGCGACCTCAAACTTATCCGAGTAACAAGATTTATGTAAATTGGATAAGAAAAAAATTTTTTTGTAAGTTTCATTATTTAAATAAGAAATGGCCATTTTAGCTAAGCTTAATAATTTTCCTTAGCATAATTTAAAAATCGGCTCTCTTACGTTTTTTGGAAATTTAATAACGAGTATTTAAAAAAATATATATCCCTGTCGATTGCGAAACAAGTGCTCTAGATAATTTTGAACGAAAAATTTACGATTCGTGCCTCGGTGTAAAAATATCTAATTACATGCATACATCTACAATTTAGCGTTATTTCGGCGTTTATTTAATAGATATTTTCGAGTTATATATGAAATTGTTTAACGATATTATTCAACTTAAAACTCACACAAATTACACATGAATTAGGAAACGGGCATTTTACGTAAAATATTTGATTTATTAAAATGCAGGGAAAATAATTGAAATATTTTGCTTATCACAATGCACATCGATGCATTGTGAAATATGAAGGGTGCATTTTAGTGCATTGCAAGGCACAGTGGCTGCATTTCGAAGCATTGCAATGCTTTGCGGATGCGTTTTAGTGAATTTCAGTTCTTCGCAGATGCATTTTTGAGCATTGCCATGTCTCAGCGATGAATTGCAATGCTTAATGATGCATTTTGCATTGCAATACTTCAGTAATGCATTGTGATGAATTATGTGCATTGCAATGCACTTTAGTGTACAAATTCTGGCCAGCGATTTGAAAAAACGCGTAAAAAATATTTGAAATCTAGTATTTTGCACTATAGAAAACATCGAAATAGCACTTTAGGTAAACTTTCAAAGTTTTCATGTTCCAACGTTCCTGCAATTGTTTTACATTTTGAAGACATCGCGACGCCAAACTCTGAGGTGGCATCGGATCATATTATGGGTATATCAACTCTATTTAGTAGCCATAAAATATGTGCCGTTTATTGAATAAAAATATCTTTTTTAATTCCAAAAACAACCTTAATATTAATATTTAAAGTGCAAGAAATTCCTATGTATATAAACTAAAGGTTTGAGGAATATTTAGAGGCTCACTATAACAATTAAATTCTAAAAGTCTATTGCTAGTTGGTAATAAACCGAACAATAAATAAAAAAACTAGTTTGCATTAAATATTTGTTGGTTGTTGAGCCCTTAGAACTATTATCCTTACTTAATATAATTTAACATAGACAATCAGGCATGCAACTCGTATACATTTTTCAGATCAATAACGAAATACGAAATGCAAATAAAATCAAAACTAAACACCGCCCCTCTCTACAATAATTTCCATTCACCAACTGTGGTCTAGTGTACTGAGATAGTCGCGGAGACCTCCCGATTTTATAATAAGTAAATGATGATTTTCCGGAAATAATGGTAACATGGGCAGTCAGAAAATTTCTCGTCGCCACATTCTATCTTAACGAATCACGTGAACGCAACGCCTCATCTAAATATTTTTCCATATTCGAACAAAATGTTAATCAAATAGGTAGTAGTAGTTGGTTGTAGGACGGGCAAGAATTAGGCCAGGACGGACGTAGCCCGTCCTGGCACACCCCTAGCTACAGGCCTGAAGACTTCTTGTAAAATGCTAGCATCATCGAACTTTAGATCATCTACAGAAAAAATGGTTATTTTTTTTGTTTTTCACACTGAATGTTAGATAGTAAGTGTTTGAAAGAAGTTGACAAGATATCTCGCAGGGGGAACTTGATCAGACTTGGATCAATACTGTATGGTTTCTTTGAAAGTCATCTACTAAATATTCAAAATAATGTTTCTTAATAACCATATATATCTGCAAAAATATTCAAATAATGACAGCCATATTGGATTCACCATTTTGAATTTTTAACTTTTAACATCAGATTCGTCATCATCTACTTCTGAAATACTTGAATTAATTAATTGTTACATGGGGCCTTCGCCAAATCTGCAAAAAAAATCTTCCATTTTTGTTCACATCACAGTAGACGTAGTTGGATGAAATTGGTACGAAATCCCCGACAAGCTATACCTTGCAGTTTGAGAAAGCTTTTATAGAAATCGTTTTATCCAATCAAGAATAATGACAATTGAACATGTATAAAAAAATATACACACGGATCGGTTAAAAATGAGGTTCTCATTTCGGTTGTATTATTGTGAATGTCTGATTAGATAACCCGAGCGATGGCCGGTGGGTAGTTTTGAAAGTGAGGGAATCGAGATACAAAGGCACTCTAAACTACTTTTATTCCCCGTGTGATGTTTTACGAAAAAAATAATTAAATGGGATCA
This sequence comes from Rutpela maculata, assembly GCA_936432065.2. Taxonomy (NCBI): domain Eukaryota; kingdom Metazoa; phylum Arthropoda; class Insecta; order Coleoptera; family Cerambycidae; genus Rutpela; species Rutpela maculata. Next base: position 107,746,140 of record OW386286.2, read on the forward strand.
AGTAGAGCATAAGACTGGTGATACTTAGGTTGAAAAATAAGGCGCCTAGTTAATCAGCAGAAACAAAAGTTAATTAAACACTAGTTTAAAATATTTAGATGATGATTTTGTGGCTTGATTTTAATTAATAAACTAAATAGCTTGAATTCAATTTAAACTCAATTGTCACAACTTGGCAATGATAAGTACATATAGTGCAGAAAGAAGTGCCTTTATTCTGGAAATAGTATTTAAAAAAAAATTGAAAATTTCAGTTTTGAAAAAAAATTGAGATAATTCTGTCGATAGAGAAAATTACATCGATAATTTTGCATGTTGCTACTGTTAGTAATAATATCATTTGATTGGTGCAATGTTGTCAAAAAACGGGTTTCCATTGGCTACCATGTTAATGAATCCCAGCTAACAATTTAGGTGTCGACGACTTCAGCTAAAGGAAATTCGACCAAAAAAGGTCGAAATTAGGTAATTTTAAAATTTAATTGGTTAAGTCACTGTGTTCCATATTAGGTGCAGGTAAATTATTAGTGAAATTAATGCCTTAATAGGTTATGACAAATATTTTAGTAACTATTTTCACCCAATAGGGAGGAGTAGGTAAAAAGTGACCTATTTGAAACAATTTGGTAATGTAACTAAGGGGATATTTGTGACTTAATAAGTAATATGTTCGTTAAATAACTTATTAAGTAATTTTGTTGACGTTATCAATATACCCTATATAGGAGATATTAGTGAAGTGCATTGAAATGACTAAATAGGTGATGGTATGTCTTGAAGAAACCTTCTTAGACACCTAATAAGGACCCTAAAAATACTTATATTTCCACCAGAAAGTCGAAATGACTTTATTATTCAACCAATAAGTTATTTGCACCTATTGGTCAAAATTATTAATTACTTATTTTGTCGAATTTTACCAATATAAGTGACGCGCAGGAAATAGCGTATAGTATTAAGAACCTGCCGTCATTATGCATCTTTCTGTGGTCCAGTGTGATTGTGTTGCCATTTCGTTCATTTCACTTTCTCCGTAATAACTTTAAAACAGTATGAGGAAAAGAAAAGTGACATACACGACCGATTTTTATCGCCAAGCTAAGAAAATAAGAAGTACAAATGAAATACAGTGGAAAACTGTGCGCAGCAATAATTATTCTGTTAACGTCTCTTGTACACAAGCCGTGAAACCGTGATAGGACAAACTGCAGAAAATCCACATGCTTAATCATCTTGTTCGGATATTGAAGATCCATCTACATCTACGTTTTTACGCCGCCGCGCCGCGGCGCGTCGGCACAAACTCGTTCACTAGTCGCCTACTGTACCCATTATTTTATGCTCTAAAAAAGACATACATTTTGTAAATCGCAGTTCGGATAAATAAGCAGTTAAAATTAGAAAAAAATTACTCTGAACAAGTAATAATTTTGGTTTCAAGTTGATTCATTGTTAAATTTTTTGACACCTTCGGCGCCCCTTGTATTATGGCGTCCGAGGCGGTCGCCCCGCTCGCTCTGCCTCCTGCCTTAGAACCGGCACTGGTTTCATCGATAAATCAACTGAATTATCAAAGCACTTTTTAAAATAGTTTGTATTTTCCGAAATATCCAGTTTGCATGAACACTATATACATTATGTTACATGCATGACCATGAGTTTATAAAATAAATATAACTTTATACTTTGATGTATAGAAACCTATTTTCCACGTAAAAAGCTGTTTTCTTTCGTGTTGAACGAACTGATTCAATCACTAAACAACCAATCAAATTGAGGAATTTTTGAAATCCTCGATCTCTATTGGTTGCTTACTGATCGTGTTTAGTTTGTTCAGCTATCGAATAGATTTAACTGAAGATGAAAGTACCGGCCCTAAGGGAATAGTCTGAGCACAATTAAACACTAACAATCGAATAAAGTAACCTGTTGGTTCATGTAAGATCTAATAGGTGAAATCATCTATTTTGTATGAAATAGCCACCAAAACAAGACTTGTTAGGTTGTAGAATAACCCCCAATAGGTGAATTTAGTGATTTACGTAGAATTAACGACATATTAAGTGTTAAGTAGATACATTAAAACAGGGGACCAATTGGTGTAACATAACGTAATTAGGTGAAATAATTACAATTATGTGAACAAATATTGGTAATATTAGACACTTATTACCTAATAGATGGCAAAAATAGCTTGTTTTTCACTAATCTCTAAAGATGAAGTCAAAAATATTGGTGGAAATTAAGTTCTTACACCTATTAAGTAACATTGCAAGGAAGTAGCCATATTTATTCGAAAATACGGAACGCCGAAAACTCGCCATGAAAATTTAAACTTTTGTTTTTGGAAATAATTAAATTCATAAGTATTCATTGAACATATTGAGAATTATTGAATTATTATAAGTTTGAAAAAATAGAATACCAAGTCAAAAATTGAAAATAAAAATTTTATATAGTTATAATTATTTTTTTTTTCTTTATAATAATAGGTATTTTTGAAGGGCTTAGTAATATTTCAAGATATAATGCCTAATTTCAACAGAAAAAAATCATTCCCTAGCAAATTCTCGCGTATATACAGTGCAAATTAAACAATAGTCAAGGATAAAAATATGTCCCATAAGTAGTTATTACTATAATTTATTTTCGACATAAATTAGGTGCCTGACAACCTAACCTAATAGATCCAATAACACCTATTCAGCTGGTTTTCCACGTCGAATCGACGTGTCAAAAAACACCATTTAGGTTGATCCGACGTCGAATTTATGTCCTATTTCACGTATCGAAATTGGTGGCGTTACCTGTTCGACATCGAATCGACGTCGAATAACACCTAAATTGTTAGCTGGGATGAAATAATCTTCATTAACCTTGTAGACATTTTGAATCCATGTCGTTGACTACAAGCATTCGAAGCACGTAAAGTTGAAATAAATTAATCCAATTAGTGTGGTTTGCGTGGCTTTATTTAAAATCTTATCAGTTTTGCTTAACTCACTTTTTATCAAATATAAGTTCTTATTCACTGTGTCGTGTATGACTCGGGAAGAATCTTGTTAAAGTTCTTAACACTGTAGATTTTGTAACGAATTTTTATCGAAGAACATGGATCTAAGACATACCACACGGATTTGATAGAAATGTATAGAAAGTGTTTGAAATGCTGTCGGCATATAAAGTATCCGTTAACTTAATTCGTTGTCTTAATGGCACTGTAATGCACTCAAAACCATTTCTAAAACTAGTCTGTTTATAAGCGCTTAAGGAACTAACATCTCAGTTACTTACACTTTCAAAATTGATATACAGGGTGTCCCTTAATATTTCAAGGTGTGATTCCTTAGGTTATTTTATGAAGAAAATTTCATATGAACATATGCCCGCAACGGCTTAAATTTTTTGCTCAAGTTGTAGATTTTTCTTTTTCATTTCTTAAATCATTATTTTTTAATATTTTAGATATTATTTTCAAGTGTGGTATGTGTTAATAGGACATAATACTACATATTTTTGTCGGAAAAGTTATTTTATCGCTCCACCAGTGGCGTATCTGCAAACAAGTTCTTTGATATTTGTTACCAAAAAAGTTCTACGTCACTGACATTTTTCCATGTTGATATTTTTTCTGTTTATCCTGATCAATTCTACATGAAAATGGTCTCTTGATTAAAACAATTAAATTCAAATACATCTAGTTATCCTGGGATAAATGGGGTTTTACAAACATCATTTTCAAAGCAATATTTGTTGACATAAGTAAGTTGTTGGTCTTCAAAACCATCTCATCGTATCATTTCTTCGATTTTTAGTGTTTCATTGAATTTGTTTTATTTTTTCGCTGTTTTTATTCGAATATCTCAGTAAGTACGGTAAATTACGCGAAAGCAGAAATGGCGACATGCATTAAGTATGCCAGAAGTATGTATCAGGAAATATATCCCAATCGTGCCTTGCCAGATAGTCGATTCATTTTGACTATTCATCGCCGTCTTTGTGAAACTGGTAGTTTCCATACAGGTACTTGGGAAGGTAGACCTCGAACTGTCAGACCTCCCGAAATTGAAGAAATAGGAAATAGTAGGAAATCGACGAACATCCCGAGACAAGTACGAGGAAGATTGCTAGAGCTCTGAATATTTGTCATCAAATTGTTTGGTGAATTTTGGTTGATTGTTGTATCCGTACCATATTCTAAGAGTACAGGCATATTACTTCCCAGAGATTCTCCACAGCGTGTGAACTTGTGTCAGTGATACCTTTAGAATGTTACACTAAATCCGCAGTTTGGATCACAAATTATGTTCACAGATGAAGCAAATTTTTCTAGGAGTGCTATAATAATCATGTATGGGCGGACAAAAACCCCCATGCCATAACCGAAACTCATTTCCAAGAGCACTTTTCGGTTAATGTATGGGTAGAAATTATTGATAATAATCTTATAGGCCCTTTTTTTCTGCCAAGACGCCCTAATGAACCATCTTACCTGCATTTTCTTCAAGAGGAACTACCTGTGTTGCTTGAAGATGTACCAATTGCGTTAAGGAATCAAATGTGGTACATGCACGATGGAGTTCCTGTTCATTTCGCGACCATTTACATACGGTTTATCCTAATCGTTGGATAGATTGTTGTAGAACCTTCCACAATTGACTTAATAGACTAGTTCACAAGTTCAATGCCATGTTAATTCTTGATAAAGCTCGTAAAAATATGAGTGAAGCCTCATTGGATTCGGAATGACGTCTAGAAAAATGTTCAAAATTAATATTATTGGTGTTAATATTATTAATATACTAATTTGAACTAATATTTATTTTATTGTATGGGTAAATAAGAATCAAACCCATATTTTGGTGACCCCCGACGTGATTGAAGTATTTTACCCTGAAGTAATTTATTTATTTGATGACCTATTTGATGACATATGATGTACACTGACGACTGAGCTGAATTTTGACCAACGAAAATTTTCCCAAGTTTAATTTTTACATTGATGGTGCCCATTAGATTTTATTGGTCGGTTATTGGTTATTGCCCCGTTAAGCTGTGTTAATACGAAACTATTATTCGCAAGAAACTTACCTGCAATATTATTGAACAGGCTGCAAAACTATTTCATTGGCTGGTACAAGGATTTTTCGAAAATTCATCATCAAGCTTAATTATTGGGTAAGTGAGTTGTGTTTCCTTATTTCTTTCGTTAGAGAAACGATTCAGCAATCAATTCATCAATCAATCAGTCATCGATTTATTATTTCTTTTTATTTAAAATGGCCAATGGCACTGACAGACAAATGCGACGTCACTTCACCGGTGATTAAAAAAGTACGTTTTGCCATCGATGCATTGATTGATTGATTGTTTTTCCTAACGAGGGGGGTAAGTGTAGCGATTCACTCACTCCGGTGAAGAAGATGTGACTCACTATCTACTAGGGATTCAAAATCGTAACCATGAAGAAAAAAGAAACAAAATTTATTATTATGATATTTTATACAAAATGAATTATGCATATATTTCCTGGAGATGATAATATTATTAATATACTAATTTGAACTAATATTTATTTTATTGTATGGGTAAATAAGAATCAAACCCATACAAGGCAATGTATAAAAAAAGGCGAAACAGACGAATTTGGCAAAGGCGTCGTAGCGCCTATAAGCAAAAATTGGCAAAAAATCAATGAAAATGCACAAGGCCGGTTTCTCGCATAAAACAAGTTTTGGTTCACCCAGCGACTCGTAATTTGGTAGAGTGCGTTGAGTGGTCAATACAAAGCCATGGTAGCCCAGCTAACAATTTCATATTCTATAAAAATCGTAAGAACGTTTCCAGAGCAAATTTTATAGGGCAATGTTTGTTCTAAGAACATTTTCAAAACGTTCTTACAACACTTATACCATACAAATGAGCACCATTCTATAGAACTTTTTAGTTCTTTAAGCTGCTTTATAAGGGCTGCAGGAAACACTTATACAATTGTTGAATAAACGTTCTCACAGGTTTTAAAGAATTTTTATAACACAGTTACAAAGCAATCTCATAAGAATTCTATAGCAGTTCTAAAATGCTGTCTTTGAATTCTGGTATAGAACAAATAAAGAACTCTTATATAATTATTCTTTAGCAGCGCATATTGTTTCGGTATACAATTTTTGTGTTGCATGGTGTTCTATTTAGAGAACTTTAAAATCGTTTAATTGTATCTTTTAAAAACAAAAATGTTTCTGTATCGCATCACAACGCTGGCACATGTCAGAAACAATATGGATGGACACCATAAAATAATCAACCTGCATAAGAGTACTCACATCATTACGAATTGCTTAGTTGGTTTGTAGAGTCCAGGGAGTAGTAAATTTTAATGCGGAGAAAGCTTTATTGTGAAATATGTGGTACATATATGTTAATTTTTTGACACGCCCTCAGTTTACCTTATATTTCCTATGAAGCTGGAAATTCATTAATAAAAAAAATTCTAAATTGATGAATTTAGCAACCAGCTGTTTATAAAATAGTCAGAAAGTAAATATAATCCACATTATTGATATCATTTCACCTATTTATATTGTATATATTTTTAATTATGATTTTTTCTTCTTGCTTGACAATATGGCGACAGAAAGAAAGGCTTATCTTGTACTTCCAATATGGATTCTCACTAATATGATATTTTTGTGTCGATTACAATGATTATAGAGCAAATATGCTTCGTAAACATCTACTAGAACACATCTATGCCATTTAATATCCACAGTGTTGTCATATTTTACGATATTTCCTGAATCATAAGGTTGACTATATTATTTTCGTCTGTCTTTAGCACATTATTTCTTATGGAAATTACCTAAACTACTAACGCTAGAGGCATACGTGTAGTACGTTGTTGATTTGCGGACCCCTACAGCTTTTGAAATATTATATAAAAATCCATATGTCCTTACTTTCAAAAATGAAATTGATGCAGAGGAGTAAAAGCGACAAGGAAAATATGACATTCGTTTCGAAGTATGTCGTTAGATAAAGTCAAGTCAACATTTTTTTCGTTTTCCTCCGAAACACTCCACATTTTTTTACTTGTTTCCATTTACTTAATGACATTATTTTCAACAAGATATGTTGCACAAACTCGTGTACCAGCAATAAAATAAACTCTTTAAATATGGCGTCAATTAAAGTATGGTAGTCCTATTGCGGTTTTGTATAGAACAAAAAGGCTTGTATTAATACTTATTTACTCTATAATGTTTTTATAATAACTGTATTATTATTTTCTATAACTGCTTTAGAGAGATTTTTCTCTTAAGTTCGATAGCAGCTTCCATATTTGTAATTTGTTGTCCCCAGATGAATTGTAACTCAGAAACCTCTGACACAATAGTTCTATAAAGAAATTATAAGCGACATTACAGAATGATTTTATAAGAGTGTCACAGGAGATGGTATAAGCACTATTTTACATAGGTTTTACAGTAATTTGATTCTATAAGCACCGTTGCTGTAAAATTGTGTTACTGTACACACTTATAGGGCAACATCAACACTTATCTTATAAATGCTCTATAATTATGCTCTAAGAACGTTCTTGCAATAAATTTAAAAAACAATTCAGTTTCTGAAGGCAAAATAGTCTCATGTGCCACACTAATGCAACAATTCAGTGTTCTAGATACAACTATAAAACATTAACAGAATATAAAAGTCCTATTACTCTAAATTTATAGAACCAGTTTGCTAGCTGGGAGAAAGCCAATAGCAGGGCTTTCCAAATAAAAAAGTTACAATGCACAAAGGACTGAAAAGTCCATTTTGTCTTAAAGTCGTCCGAAGGCGACTCGCTACCATTTTTCCTATATTTAACCTGCATGGGGACAAGTACGTCGTAAGACTGGCCCAAAGTTATTAAACTCATGTATTAGACGAACTCCGTCCCGGTTCCATGATCTGGGACCTTTAGGCTATTCATAAGGGAACCAAAATTTTTTAAGTAAAATATTTTTATATTATTTTCAGTCAGCCATAATTACCAAAATACAATTTTTTTTTAATTCTTTTTAAAAGGCTTGCATTAAATCCTGAGGAGATTAAATGAATCTTTTCTGCCAAAGCGATTGTTAGCGTACGCTCTCACTTGTATGGTTAAAAGTAATTTGCCTTAGTTGGGGAGGCGTGATTCTTTCACATTATATCATTTTGCTGAAAATAACTATATTATTTCATACTTATTCAATAAATGGTATTCTTTGAACTAATTGCATTTTATTGATGTAAGAAATTGTTGCTAGTCTTAATCCCTGGAGTTTTCGTTTGTAAGATCTAAATAACTGAATTAATCGGAATCTCATGATTCCTCAAATCTGATACTCCGTGTTCTGGTCGCCTTACGGGAGCTTGATAGGAATTTTTTTATGCGATTTCTCCAAGAATCTTTAAGAGTGGAGACCATTATTAGTAGGTAAATATATACAGACCACGTCAAATTCCAATCCCGTCGGAGAGAAATTTTCGATAGGGATTTTTTTTATGCAAAAATTGCAAAAACCAAAAGACGTCAGAACACATATCACTGTATAAACAGATCAAAATCACGTCAAATTCCAATCCCGTTGGAGAGAAATCTTCGATAGGGATTTTTTTAATGCAAAAATCGCAATAATCCAAAGACGTAAGAGCCCTTATTGTCAATGAATAATTCAAATCCCGTCCTGAGAGGGCGTCGTTAATGATCTGAGGTAGTGCATCCTTGACCCATTACTCGTCTGTCGAAGTATATTTTATCTCAAACCGGCTTGGGAGTGGAAGAACAAGGCAGAACGCGGCTGGCGCCCTTCTAAATATAAATTGGTGTCGCGTCAATTTGACGCCTGGTAGTGTGTTCTTCTACAAGATCACGGATGACCTCAACAATGGCCAGCAATACTCCCCGATCTCAATGGTTTGGATTTCTTTTTGTGAGGTCATCTTAAAGCCCTGGTGTATAAAATTCCCATTAACGCTTTAGAAGATTTAAGAGAGTGAATAGTTGCCTCGTGTGAAACAATACGGAATATGCCGGGAATATTCGAACGAGTGCGAAATTCGATGCGAAGACGGACGGAGGCATGCTTATTAAATGAAGGTGGCCATTTTCAACAATTTTTATAAAACAAAATTTATCATTATCAATGTTAATAATAGTTAGTTTCAATTTAAATGAAATTGTCCTAATAAAGAACTGTGCCTGACGAAAAAACGCAAGTGATCGTTTTTATGTAAAATTGACCAGGCTAATCAGATATCCACATGGAAAAATGTCAGTGACGTACCACTTTTTTGGTTAAAAATATCAGAGGGCATGTTTGCAGGGACGCCACTGGTGGAGAGATAAAATAACTTTTCCAACTAAAATATGCGGTTTTATATTCTGTGACGTATACTTTCCGGTGAGGCCGGAAAGTGGTCACTTTTGGCACCTTAGCAACGGTTCGGTTACTCGGGTGCCACCTTTACAATTTTTTACGTGGGGCAAAGGTCCCACACTAGCCTCTTAACACAGCCTGTTACAGTAGGGCTGGGATAGCTACAGTGGAGAAAACAGTAACTTCCAGTGGGTCAATTTGGGAAAATTGAACTGTTACACAAACAGCAGTAAAACACAGAATTCGGTAAAACAAAATATCTATTTATTTCCAATAAGTTACAGTGATAACGAAACTATTTACAGCTTAACTAGTTTAATATAAACAGTACATTCATAACGCACAAAAGAGCAAACCCAGGCTGTGACGTGCTGTTGATTACGGTAAGTGCTACCATGCGATACGGTGACGTTACTAAGGTAAGTAGGAGTGAAGCAGCGATATGACGGTAAAAATGGCGGTGACGTACAGTTTGACAGACAATGACAGGTTAAAGGAGTGAATTGCCGAGTTAATCAGGTTACGGGTTGTCATTAAATACCAGGAAGACAAGCAGTTACCAAACAAAGCAACAAAATTAATTATTTTAAGGGTCAAACTTGGCTAATACCAGAAATCTCAAAGCTGGAAGAGAGGTATGATTAGTCAAGCGGCATTCTGCAACTCCTGGCCTGTAACAAGGTATGATTAGAGTGGTATGCACACCAACGGTCTCTGGGAAGAGCGGCTAGACCCCAGAGTGGTTAGTGTGCTGATCCTATGCCCACGACGTACCTTCAGGGAAGCGGCTAGACCCTCGGGTACCCCGAGAACACAGGACTCTACCTAACAGAACTAAAGGAATCCTGGAAGTGGCAACCCAGCAGATGCTCTCGTCCTCCTGGCCTGAAATAAATGTATGATTAAGGTGGTACACACACCAACGGTCTCTGAAAAGAACGACTAGACCCCAGAGTCGTTAGTGTGTGGGTTCCATGCCCACGACGTACCTTCAGGGAAACGGCTAGACCCTCGGGCACCCCGAGAACACAGAACTTTACCAGTAACAGTGTTATAGGCAACAAAGAATTATCGAAGCGGCAAACGCACCAACAGCCTCTGAAAAGAAAGACTAGACCCCAGAGTCGTTGGTGTGCCCAACCTATACCCACGACGTACCTTCAGGGAAACGGCTAGACCTTCTGGTACCCCGAGAACACAGATCTTACCAAAACAAAGAACAGAAAGATATGAATCCCTAATATCAGCCAAGTCGTTACCTTTACCTATTATTTATGAACCTACTCACTTTTCGTCCTGGCCCACGTCCGGTCTGGTAACGGTCTCGAGTCGCACTCCTCGTTCCGGTCTTCTCAGCGGTGACTATAACAGAAGATTCACGGTTAGAGTGGGGAACTCTATATTTGCTGCGTGCAGTAATGACGTAGTCGCGGTAGGAGCAATCTTTAAGGATCGGTACTTGCACAGTTGGCGGGGCTCCTGCTTACTGCTGGACGCGTCTAGAGTCGTGGAGCGGCCGACCACGATTGTTTGATGTCACGAGTTTTAATAAAGACTTTCCTCTTTCAACAAGCCGGTAGAGGGGGGAAATGTGCAGACACGGTGCGTAGCGGTAAATGAATACTTGTATTATTTTAGAGTTGGGCGATTCGACTCTTTTTTAGGATTCGTACCAAATGAATCCGTATCAAGAAAAGATTCGTATCGAGAGATTCGTACGATTCGTACCACTTCGTATCACTGATTCCATGATACTAAACAGTATCATGTACTGATTCGTACCATTCGTATGTTTCGTACCACTGATTCCATGATACGAAACAGTATCATGTACTGATCCGTACCATTCGTACTATTCGTACCCACACTTCCACTCCACCAGTGTTCAGCATAGATTATAGAATATTATATGTGGTGTTAGTTAGGGTCAGAGTATTATAATGTTATATTAACCATACAGTGTAAACTTTTAGGACTTCGAGCACCTTCTATTTCATTAATAATTTCGTCGTCGTCATTAGACATCAGTAAAAAGATAGATAGATAGCGTTTATTTAAACATATTATATACATATTTGTATCATATTACGTATAAAAACAGAGAATTTTTTCAATTATGAGATTATGAGTATTTTAAAATCTGAAATCTCCAGTTTAAACGCGCGGTCCCCATCCACCGTTTGAAGTTTAACCTTATACAGCTGGCCTAGTATCGCATCGCAATACCGGTACCGAAATTCCATATTCGTACCAATCGTATCGTGGATACGAAATGTATCAATCGTATCGGCGATATGAAATGTACGAATCTTTTATTTTTGTGGGATTCGTACCATTCGTACCACTGCAAGGATTCGTACCAATGATACGAATCATACGAGTACTACCCACCTCTATATTATTTTCAGGTGAAACGGTTAAATGAAAAATATTTTACAAGTCAGAAATCGCGGACTTTACCATTATTTTCTGTCTCCCGGTCTTAGAAAAATTTCACTTACTCTTATTTCCGGAGCTGGCTGCAGTGGGCACGTCTGGTCGCTGTTGGAGCTCGTGAGGAACTGACTGTCTGCTCTCAGTAGAGATGGTACGAAAGAACCGAACCTGTTCTTTCGGAACAGGTACGAGCTAACAGTTCCGCGGAACAGTTCTCAGATTTAGAAAATACTAGTTCCGACTCCGCTGGACTGTCATGCGTTTGAGCGGAGCACTGAGCACATGATAACGTTGTACCTTCGGACACGGAGCCGGAGTGAAGTGAGCAGATCAGACTTGCGGACTTTTTGGTATTGGTGGTAAGTGGTAGTATTTTTGTGGGATGTATATAATAATAATAAATTCTGTTTAATTAGTGTTAAGTATTACAAAAATGTAGCTCTAGCATTTTTTATTCGAGGAGTTTTAGGAATAGTTTGAAGCATTAGGTGAATATTTTGACTTATTTCCATGTAACAATGAAATGAATTGAAGAAATGGTAAAACTTAGAAATGAAATACTCACGGTTCTAAATCGCATTACAAAACAAATTAAAAGTATATTAATTTATAAGACACCCTCTACTCTTATTCAGAGTTCAAATACCAGTTCATATCGGTTTTGATATACAGGACGTATTTTGTATTGACCACTTTCTTTTCAAAGAGCTTGGAGCTCTGGAGATTTCAAAATCAAAACTTTGAATGGAGCATATAATTGACATGTCAGTTTTCAACCTTCATCAACCAATCAGCATTCTTGTTTCAAAAAAATCAGGACTCCAAGCGCTTGAAAAGAAAGCGGTGCCATTATGGAGCATATGGAGCTGCGAGTGCGAAAGAACGGGCAATCACTAATGCCGGACTCGGAGCAGGTCGGAATCGGAACAGGTCGGAATCGGAACAGGTTTTTGGAACAGGTATACTTTTTTACTCGGAACAGTTCCGACCTGTTCCGAGAAAAATCCACTCAGTACCATCTCTAGCTCTCAGTGCCTCGGGTATCTAGTCCACTATCCCCTATATTCGCGGTAATGACGGGGGAACAGTGCGCGTGGATATTGATTGACGTAGGCGCAACTTAGTACAGTGTCGCGGAAATATAATTCAAATATTGTAACTTACGTCTGCTGGCGGGTTCCCTGGAGAAGGCACTTCTGCTCGCTGTTGTTCACTTGGTAGCAACTGAATGCTTTCTGCGGAGATCAAGGTTTAGTATGCATTTTCAGAACGGTTGGGCCTGGTGGGGCCTATTAGTTTATGCGGTGATATAATTGTTTCTCACAGCCTGGTAATTTTTATTAAATAATCTAACAGAAACATATTTATTTATGGAAAATATAAGTGGTTTATTCGGGTTGAAAATACGCTTCATTACAATTCTATTAAATACATACCAAAATTGAAAATAATATCTAAAGTACTTTCTGAGATATTAAAAAATAACGATTAAAAAAAATTCAACCCCCTTTAGCACAAACTTTAAGCCGTTGCGGACATATGTTCATATGAACTTTTCTTCATAAAATGACCTAAGGAATCACACCCTGAAAAATTAGCATGTCATTAAGGAATATCCTGTATAAATGGTGAGTAAAAAATACTAGTAAATTTTAATGAACAAGGTGGCGTGTATGAATTTAGGATTGATGGAATTCCTTTCAAGTTTATGTTTCAGATTTTGTCAAAAATATTAACAAGAAGTACAATGTCATGGTATGATGGATATCAGTCAAATTGGATATTGAGCCACTGCCAATTTTAGATATTTTTCGCTATCAGGTCCAATTAAATTTAGCACTCTCCTAAAAGGAAAACCGTGGAGAACTAAAAAATCTTTGTTATATTTTCGTTTTAAAATTGAGTAACAATTTTCATTTTAGGAAAACACTGCTTTTATATGTTTCAAAACAATATATTTATATTTTTCGACTTGTCAGACCATTATCAAGAGCACTACCTCCGTGAAAACAGCTGCCAAAGATAGCAGCCAAATTTACCGAACATTACCGAGCGGTACATAGATGTACACACCGCAGGAGCGCCCGCGCTAATATACGCTTGCGCAGTGTGCGGGCCACAATGGAGGACAAATCAACAGATATACTCTGCAGTGACTATTTACAATTATTGTTACGAACGAGAACAAACTGCAGAGGAATATAGCACAATTCTAAAAATATGAATAATCGATTGAAAAGACTGGAAAACACTTTAAAGCCATGTTAATATCACTATTCCACGAAACACTTGGTAATTACATCGTGAAGTATACAGATGTACAAACCTCAAGATGATTTATATTTTCTAGCAATGACAAAAATACAAAAACATCATAAAATAATATCTAAAATAAAAACTCTTAATAAGTTTTTCTTATCATATATGGGTGTACAAGTTATCAACATATATCAAGAAAAAGGTGGTTTCTCTTTACAACTGCGTACAAAAATTATAATAATTTGCGTTCCCATGCCTGCGAGAGTTATAAAAATCTGACATCACGTTCCTAACGAGGTATGAAATCGAACGCCAGAAGAGCTTTTTCTTGCAATCTTCATGGAAGGGTATAAAAGATTAAAATATCCCCAAATAATTTTTTTTTTAAACACGGCATGCGAGAGTTATAAAAATCTGACATTACGTTCCTAACCAGGTATGAAATCGAACGCCTGAAGAGTTTTCTCTTGCATTCGTCATGAAAGGGTATAAAAAATTAAAATATCCCAAAAATAATTTTCTTTTTCCAAAACGCGACATGCGAGAGTTTTAAAAATCTTACATCACGTTCCTAACGAGATATGAAATGGAATGCCTGAAGAATTTTCTCTTGCATTCTTCATGGAAGGGTATAAAAAATTAAAATATCCCCAAATAATTTTTTTTTCCAAAACACGGGATGCGAGAGTTATAAAAATCTGACATTACATTCCTAACCAGGTATGAAATCGAACGCCTGAAGAGTTTTCTCTTGCATTCGTCATGAAAGGGTATAAAAAATTAAAATATCCCAAAAATAATTTTTTTTTCCAAAACGCGACATGCGAGAGTTATAAAAATCTGACATCACGTTCCTAACGAGATATGAAATCGAACGCTTGAAGATTTTTCTCTTGCATTCTTCATGGAAGGGTAAAAAAAACTAAAATATCTCCCAAATAATTTTTTTTCCAAAACGCGACATGCGAGAGTTATAAAAATCTGACATCACGTTCCTAACGAGATATGAAATCGAACGCCTGAAGAGTTTTCTCTTGCGTTCTTCATGAAAGGGTATAAAAAACTAAAATATCCTCCAAATTAAAATTTTTTTTTCCAAAACGCGGCATGCGAGAGTTATCAAAATCTGACATCACGTTCCTAACGAGATATGAAATGGAATGCCTGAAGAGTTTTCTCTTGCATTCTTCATGGAAAGGTATAAAAAATTAAAATATCCCCCAAATAAATTTTTTTTTCCAAAACGCGACATGCGAGAGTTTTAAAAATCTGACATCACGTTCCTAACGAGATATGAAATCGAGCACCTGAAGAGTTTTCTCTTGCATTCATCATGAAAGGGTATTAAAAATTAAAATATCCTCCAAATAATTTTTTTTTCCAAAACACGGCATGCGAGAGTTATAAAAATTTGACATTACGTTCCTAACGAGATATGTAGTCGAGCACCTGAAGAGTTTTCTCTTGCATTCTTCATGGAAGGGTATAAAAAATTAAAATATCCCCCAAATAATTTTTTTTTTTCCCAAAACGCGACATGCGAGAGTTTTAAAAATCTGTCATCACGTTCCTAACGAAATATGAAATCGACCACCTGAAGAGTTTTCTCTTGCATTCATCATGAAAAGGTATAAAAAATTAAAACATCCCCCAAATAAAAATATTTTTTTTCCAAAACACGGCATGCGAGAGTTATAAAAATCTGACATTACGTTCCTAATGAGATATGAAGTCGAGCACCTGAAGAGTTTTCTCTTGCATTCTTCATGGAAGGGTATAAAAAATTAAAATATCCCCCAAATAAATTTTGTTTTCCAAAACGCGACATGCGAGAGTTATAAAAATCTGACATCACGTTCCTAGCGAGATATGAAATCGAACGGCTGAAGAGTTTTCTCTTGCATTCTTCATGGAAGGGTATAAAAAACTGAAATATCCCCCAAATTAATTTTTCCAAAACGCGGCATGCGAGAGTTCTAAAAATTTGACATCACGTTTCTAACGAGGTATGAAATCGAGCACCTGAAGAGTTTTCTCTTGCATTCTTCATGGAAGGGTATAAAAAATTAAAATATCCCCCAAATAAAATTTTTTTTTTCCAAAACGCGACATGCGAGAGTTTTAAAAATCTGATATCACGTTCTTAACGAGATATGAAATCGAGCACCTGAAGAGTTTTCTCTTGCATTCATCATGAAAGGGTATAAAAAATTAAAATATCCCCCAAATAAAATTGTTTTTTTGCAAAACACGGCATGCGAGAGTTATCAAAATCTGACATCACGTTCCTAACGAGATATGAAATGGAATGCCTGAAGAGTTTTCTCTTGCATCCTTCATGGAAGGGTATAAAAAATTAAAATATCCCCCAAATAAATTTTTTTTCCAAAACGCGACATGCGAGAGTTTTAAAAATCTTACATCACGTTCCTAACGAGATATGAAATCGAGCACCTGAAGAGTTTTCTCATGCATTCATCATGAAAGGGTATAAAAAATTAAAATATCCCCCAAATAATTTTTTTTTCCAAAACACGGCATGCGAGAGTTATAAAAATTTGACATTACGTTCCTAACGAGATATGAAGTCATCACGTTCCTAACGAGATATGAAATTGAGCACCTGAAGAGTTTTCTCTTGCATTCATCATGAAAGGGTATAAAAAATTAAAATATCACGTTCCTAACGAGATATGAAAAGGAATACCTGAAAAAATTTATTTGGGGGATATTTTAATGTTTTATACTCTTCCATGAAGAATGCAAGAGAAAACTCTTCAGGCATTCCATTTCATATCTCGTTAGGAACGTGATGTCAGATTTTGATAACTCTCGCATGCCGTGTTTTGGAAAAAAAAATATTTTATTTGGGGGATATTTTAATTTTTTATACCCTTCCATGAAGAATGCAAGAGAAAACTCTTCAGGTGCTCGATTTCATATCTCGTTAGGAACGTGATGTCAGATTTTTAAAACTCTCGCATGTCGCGTTTTGAAAAAAAAAAATTATTTGGGGGATATTTTAATTTTTTATACCCTTCCATGAAGAATACAAAAGAAAACTCTTCAGGTGCTCGATTTCATATCTCGTTAGGAACGTAGTGTCAGATTTTTATAACTCTCGCATGCCGTGATTTGGAAAAAAAAATATTTTATTTGGGGGATATTTTAATTTTTTATACCCTTTCATGATGAATGCAAGAGAAAACTCTTCAGGCGCTCGATTTCATATCTCGTTAGGAACGTGATGTCAGATTTTTAAAACTCTCGCATGTCGCGTTTTGGAAAAAAAAATTTATTTGGGGGATATTTTAATTTTTTATACCCTTCCATGAAGAATGCAAGAGAAAACTCTTCAGGCATTCCATTTCATATCTCGTTGGGAACGTGATGTCAGATTTTGATAACTCTCGCATGCCGTGTTTTGGAAAAAAATATTTTATTTGGGGGATATTTTAATTTTTTATACCCTTTCATGATGAATGCAAGAGAAAATTCTTCAGGTGCTCGATTTCATATCTCGTTAGGAACGTGATGTCAGATTTTTAAAACTCTCGCATGTCGCGTTTTGAAAAAAAAAATTTATTTGGGGGATATTTTAATTTTTTATACCCTTCCATGAAGAATGCAAGAGAAAACTCTTCAGGCATTCCATTTCATATCTCGTTGGGAACGTGATGTCAGATTTTGATAACTCTCGCATGCCGTGTTTTGGAAAAAAATATTTTATTTGGGGGATATTTTAATTTTTTATACCCTTTCATGATGAATGCAAGAGAAAATTCTTCATTGCTCGATTTCATATCTCGTTAGGAACGTGATGTCAGATTTTTAAAACTCTCGCATGTCGCGTTTTGAAAAAAAAAATTTATTTGGGGGATATTTTAATATTTTATACCCTTCCATGAAGAATGCAAGAGAAAACTCTTCAGGTGCTCGATTTCATATCTCGTTAGGAACGTGATGTCAGATTTTTAACTCTCGCATGTCGCGTTTTGAAAAAAAAAATTTTTATTTGGGGGATATTTTAATTTTTTATACCCTTTCATGATGAATGCAAGAGAAAATTCTTCAGGTGCTCGATTTCATATCTCGTTAGGAACGTGATGTCAGATTTTTAAAACTCTCGCATGTCGCGTTTTGAAAAAAAAAATTTATTTGGGGGATATTTTAATTTTTTATACCCTTCCATGAAGAATGCAAGAGAAAACTCTTCAGGTGCTCGATTTCATATCTCGTTAGGAACGTGATGTCAGATTTTTAACTCTCGCATGTCGCGTTTTGAAAAAAAAAATTTTTATTTGGGGGATATTTTAATTTTTTATACCCTTTCATGATGAATGCAAGAGAAAATTCTTCAGGTGCTCGATTTCATATCTCGTTCGGAACGTGTTGTCAGATTTTTAAAACTCTCGCATGTCGCGTTTTGGAAAAAAAAATTATTTGGGGGATATTTTAATTTTTTATACCCTTCCATGAAGAATGCAAGAGAAAACTCTTCAGGTGCTCGATTTCATATCTCGTTAGGAACGAGACGTCAGATTTTTAAAACTCTCGCATGTCGCGTTTTGGAAAAAAAAATTTATTTGGGGGATATTTTAATTTTTTATACTCTTCCATGAAGAATGCAAGAGAAAACTCTTCAGGCATTCCATTTCATATCTCGTTAGGAACGTGATGTCAGATTTTGATAACTCTCTCATGCCGTGTTTTGGAAAAAAAATAATTTTATTTGGGGGATATTTTAATTTTTTATACCCTTTCATGATGAATGCAAGAAAAAACTCTTCAGGTGCTCGATTTCATATCTCATTAGGAACGTGATGTTAGATTTTGAAAAAAAAAAATTTTTATTTGGGGGATATTTTAATTTTTTATACCCTTTCATGATGAATGCAAGAGAAAATTCTTCAGGCGCTCGATTTCATATCTCGTCAGGAACGTGATGTCAGATTTTTAAAACTCTCGCATGTCGCGTTTTGGAAAAAAAAAATTTATTTGGGGATATTTTAATTTTTTATACCCTTCCATGAAGAATGCAAGAGAAAACTCTTCAGGTGCTCGATTTCATATCTCGTTAGGAACGTGATGTCAGATTTTTAAAACTCTCGCATGTCGCGTTTTGAAAAAAAAAAATTTTATTTGGGGGATATTTTAATTTTTTATACCCTTTCATGATGAATGCAAGAGAAAATTCTTCAGGTGCTCGATTTCATATCTCGTTAGGAACGTGACGTCAGATTTTTAAAACTCTCGCATGTCGCGTTTTGGAAAAAAAAATTTTTTATTTGGGGGATATTTTAATTTTTTATACCCTTCCATGAAGAATGCAAGAGAAAACTCTTCAGGCATTCCATTTCATATCTCGTTAGGAACGTGATGTCAGATTTTGATAACTCTCGCATGCCGTGTTTTGGAAAAAAAATATTTTATTTGGGGGATATTTTAATTTTTTATACTCTTTCATGATGAATGCAAGAGAAAACTCTTCAGGTGCTCGATTTCATATCTCGTTAGGAACGTGTTGTCAGATTTTTAAAACTCTTGCATGTCGCGTTTTGAAAAAAAAAATATTTTTGTTTGTGGGATATTTTAATTTTTTATACCCTTTCATGATGAATGCATGAGAAAACTCTTCAGGTGCTCGATTTCATATCTCGTCAGGAACGTGATGTCAGATTTTTAAAACTCTCGCATGTCGCGTTTTGGAAAAAAAAAAATTATTTGGGGGATATTTTAATTTTTTATACCCTTCCATGAAGAATGCAAGAGAAAACTCTTCAGGCATTCCATTTCATATCTCGTTGGGAACGTGATGTCAGATTTTGATAACTCTCGCATGCCGTGTTTTGGAAAAAAAATATTTTATTTGGGGGATATTTTAATTTTTTATACCCTTTCATGATGAATGCAAGAAAAAACTCTTCAGGTGCTCGATTTCATATCTCGTTAGGAACGTGATGTCAGATTTTTAAAACTCTCGCATGTCGCGTTTTGAAAAAAAAAAAATTTATTTGGGGGATATTTTAATTTTTTATACCCTTTCATGATGAATGCAAGAGAAAATTCTTCAGGTGCTCGATTTCATATCTCGTTAGGAACGTGATGTCAGATTTCTAAAACTCTCGCATGTCGCGTTTTGGAAGAAAAAAATTTATTTGGGGGATATTTTAATTTTTTATACCCCTCCATGAAGAATGCAAGAGAAAACTCTTCAGGTGCTCGATTTCATATCTCGTTAGGAACGTGATGTCGGATTTTTAACTCTCGCATGTCGCGTTTTGAAAAAAAAATTTTTATTTGGGGGATATTTTAATTTTTTATACCCTTTCATGATGAATGCAAGAGAAAATTCTTCAGGTGCTCGATTTCATATCTCGTTAGGAACGTGTTGTCAGATTTTTAAAACTCTCGCATGTCGCGTTTTGGAAAAAAAAAATTATTTGGGGGATATTTTAATTTTTTATACCCTTCCATGAAGAATGCAAGAGAAAACTCTTCATGTTTATTAACGCGGAAATAAATCGGACGAAGGACCATTCAGCGTAATGCTGACAAACTGAACTAATATTAATAATTGAATTTGAAATACCTTGTGACCTCGTGTACTAGCGGCACTTCCTGGTGTTGTTCTCTTCTAGTTGGGCCCAACAAACTCCAGGTCTCCAGTATGGGAATATGGCAAGGTACACAAGACACTCGCGTGCTGATAAATAGCGGTTTTTATTATTTTTTAAGTTGACCGAAAAAATGACTTTTTATATTTTTTTTGTAGCGTTATTATTTTTGTTGATATGGAAATCAAAAACAAAATTGAGTTATAGAAACAAAAAATGCTAGCATTGTTTTCTGAACATACCGCCCATCCAAATGGCGAAGCATTTGTAATAAAGTTTGTAATTTCCGTGGGAAACGTATTTATGAGTACAAGAAATATATCTAAAACTATGAAACTAAAACTAGGTTAAATAATAATACAAAACTAGTGAGGAGTAGGTAAGGGACATAGTTTTACAAGAGGTCTCTTAAGGACACCGTTAGCTGTTCGCACAGTAGCAACACGGGACTAGAGTGCAATTCGACAATTCGGCCAAGATGCCACGTTAGCGGTGGGACATTGTCCTGTTTGATGACAACAATGGTGCCAATATTGGGAGGTTTTGTAGAATCTGTCCATTTATGTCGTTGCTGGAGAGTGTGAAGATACTCGTTATGCCAGCGCTTCCAAAATCCTTGTTGAATTTGTTGCAACAACTGCCATCTGGACAAACGATTTATGGGTACGGAGATTAACTCCTCGTCGGGAGGAGTTGTTAATGAAGATAATGTTAAAAAATGACCTGGAGTTAAGGCCTGAAGATCATTTGGATCACTACTAAGCTGACATAATGGTCGTGAATTTAAAACTGCTTCGATTTGGTGAAAAACGGTATTAAGCTCCTCGTAGGTCAGTACTTGATCACCAATAATTCGAGAAATGTGATGTTTGACTGATTTGACTCCTGCTTCCCATAAACCACCAAAGTGAGCCGCAGACGCGGGTGAAGTGCCACTTAATTTGCATGACTCCGGCGGCGTTTTGGGTTAATTCATTCAGTTGACGATTAGCGCCAACGAAATTAGTTCCGTTGTCACTGTAAAGATGAGAGCATTGGCCTCGACGTGCAACAAATCGCCGTAATGCTGCTATAAATGAATCAGATGAAAGATCTGAAACAAGTTCAAGATGGAGAGCTTTAATGGCGAGACATACAAATAAGCATAGATATGCCTTTTGAGTTTTACCACCCCGGCGTCTACCAAAAGTAATATGAAACGGCCCAGCGAAGTCTACTCCGGTGTGCAGGAATGGTTTAACTTCAGAGACTCGAGGAGTGGGTAAATCACTCATCAGAGGTGTATAGGATTTTGGATTATGTCGCGAACAACAATAGCAATGAGAAATGCAATGATTAATTGCTCGTCTAGCGGACAATATCCAGAATTGTTCAGCTAATAAAGCCTGAAGAGCGGTTGCGCCAGGATGCAGATACTTATTATGATACTGATTAATAAGAAGTTTAGTTAATCGGTGTTCCCGTGGTAATAAGATTGGATGTTTTCTCTCAAAGGATTCTTGAGAGTGGCGAAGTCTTCCGCCCACCCTGAGAATACCCTCCTGATCTAGGAAAGGTGCAAGTTTGCGTATAGGTTTAGCACAAGGACTTTTTGAACAAATTTGCTTTATTTCATTAGCAAAGACTAATTGTTGAATATGTTTTATAATGATAAGCAGCGCATTATGTAGTTCCAAATTTACCAAAGGACCTCGAATTAAATTAGTTTTATCCTTTAAATAGCTGGTACATCGAATTAAATAAGCTATGCTTCCTTGAACCTTTCGCAAAGAGGAAAATCGTGATAATAAAATTATTATGAAATCATGTTGTCCAGTGACAACGAGAGAGATTGTATTGGTTTCTAAGTCTACATCGGAAGGCAAGGTAGAAGATGAACTAATAGGCCAAAGTTCAGGCGGAGAGCTGAGCCACTTGGGACCCGCCCACCATGAAGAACATTTCAAGAGGTCATGGGGAAGAAGACCCCGTGAGGCGCAATCAGCAGGATTATCGATACCATCAATATGATGCCAATTTTCCGGAGATAATTTTTCCTGAATTTGTGTAACATGGTTTGCAATAAACGTTTTCCACTGATGTGGAGAGGATTTAATCCAGGTTAATGCGACTGTGAAATCGGACCAAGCGTAAATATTTTTAAAAGCAATGTTGGCATAGGTGTCACGTACAAAATAAACTAAATCTGAAAGTAACAGTGCTGCACATAATTCAAGGCGTGGAATTGTGATACGCTTAAGCGGAGACACCCTAGATTTAGCACAAACCAAAAAAATGCGTACAGAACCATCATTTTCTGTAACCCTAAAATATACCACACATGCATAACCAGTCTCAGAAGCATCACAGAAACCATGAAGGTCACATGCTTGATAATTGTCCGTTATAACGCGCCGAGGTAACTGAAGTTGAGCGAGACATAATACCTCACGCTTGTATTGTGACCAACGTGAACAAATCTCAGCGGAGGGAACCTCATCCCAAGACAATCCTTGTGTCCAAAGAATCTGGATCAAGTGCTTTGCAAAAAGAGTAAGCGGAGCTAACAATCCAAGTGGGTCAAATATGCGTGCGACTTCAGAAAGTATTGATCTTTTGGTACAACAACGGTCGATAGTGTCTATTTTGTAAGTTAGGGAATCATAAGTTGGATTCCAGTTCAAGCCCAACACCTTTTGAAAGTAATCAGCAGTGTCAAATGATTGACAATTAGTTTGGCGTAATGATGGGGGTATGGAGTCTAATACGATAGGATCGTTGCTAAACCACTTCCTCAAATCAAATCCACCACTTTTAAGAAGATCTCGAAGTTGAGATTGTAAAGTAATAGCTTCTTCAGCAGATGAACAGCCCGTGACTACGTCATCTACATAAATGTCGCTAAGTAACACTTTTGCAGCGTGAGGAAAATTATCTTTTTCATCTGAAGCAATTTGTAAAAGAGTGCGGATAGCTAGATATGGAGCAGATGATACTCCGTATGTAACAGTATTCAATTCAAATTCTTGAACAGGAGTGTTTTGAGAAAAGCGCCATAATATGCGTTGATAGGCTCTGTGATCAGATGTTACTAAAATTTGCCTGTACATTTGTTTTATATCTGCAATAAGTACAGTGGAATGGGTACGAAACCGTAAAAGTAATGATACTATGTCTTGTTGTAATTTAGGACCTGTTAATAAGGTGTCATTCACAGAAACATTATTAGTAGACTTTGCTGAGGCGTCAAAGACGACACGTAATTTCGTGGTAGAACTTTCGGGCTTCAACACACAATGATGAGGAATATAATAACACGAATCAGAATGATTGGAAGCACTTTGACCACTCACAGGAGACATGTGTCCACAGTCAAGATAATCCTGCATGAAATTTGAATATTCTTGTTTTAATGTAGAATCTTTATTCAAGCGATTTTCCAGAGATAAAAAACGACGCATTGCGGTATTAAAAGAATTACCTAAAATAGGAATATCTTCACGAGAAGGTACTGAAACGATGTATCTGCCTGATTTGTCACGAGTATGAGAATTGATAAAATTTTGCTCGCACTTAGTGTTCTCTGGAGAATTGAATATTTTGTCAGGTATACTTTCAAGTTCCCAAAACTTCTTTAATGTAGAATCAAGTTGTGAATAAACAGACACATGAAATGAGTTAACAACAGCTGGTGTAGAAATATGAATTTTTCCAGATAGTATCCAACCAAAGATGGTTTTCATTGCGATTGGTTCACCAGGACGACCATATTTAATAGCGGGTTGTATTATTTGTGAGTAGACATCAGCACCAAGCAAGATGTCTATTTCACTCGATTTCCTATAATCAGGATCAGCGAGAGGCAGGTTTTTTAAATGTTCATAACCTTGAGTGGTAATGTGACTAGACGGAATATCATTACAGATGACCGGCAAGACCATTGCCTGTATATTAAAACTGGGATGATGTCTAAACATCGGAGTGACCTGACAAAAAGTCATGCCAGTACAAGCGGGTGAAGAAGTTCGACCAATTCCTTGAATAGGAACGGAGCATTGCGTAAGCGGTAAATTAAGTCTGTTTAGACATTTCTCAGTTATTACTGATATTTGACTGCCATTGTCTATAAGAGCACGGCAAGTTTGAAAATTACCACTAGCATCACAGATAGATACTAAGGCGGTGGATAAAAGAACTGTAACTGGAGCAATAGCACTAGCAACAACTTGAGGAATGTCAGCAGCGGCGGCATTATCTGTAGAATTAAAAGTCGAGATCGTAGTTGCTTCACGTGGAAAATGTAGCATCGTATGATGGCGTTTTTGACAAACGCGACAAACAGACAGGGAAGCACAAGTCGAGAAACTATGTGTTCCAAAGCAATTTACACAACGTCTGCATTCTTTAATAAAGTTATATCGATCTTGAGGCGACTTATTTAAAAATAAATCACATTAAAAAATAGAGTGGTTAGCATTGCAAACAAAGCAAGATGCTTGTTGAGGTTTTGCAAGAGGCACTGCTGAACCAATATTGTTTTGAGAAGATGTTTCCACCACGAGAGACTGCTGTTTTGATTTTATGGGAGATTGCGTATGTTGCTTATGAGATAATGAAGGAGAAAATATTCCAGTGTTAGAAGTTGAATACTGAGAGACACCAGAACAAATATTTGACAACATAGTGCTAGACTCCAAAGCATTGCATTGATCGGTCAAGAATTTAATTAACTGTTCATATGTGGGCAACTCCGTAATGCTACGATGCATTTCAAACCGTTTTCTAGTATTGGGATCAATTTTCTGCATTAACCAATTAAATAGAGTAAAATCCCACAAGTCAATTTCATATTTATTGAGAGCAAAAATATTTTCAGAAAATATATTTAAGAGAGTACGAAGAGAACTTGCGGAATCAGGTTTAGCTTTTGGTGAATTAAGAATATTTCCCCAATAGGTCGAAATAAGTATGCGTTTATTGTCATATCTTTTCTCTAGGGTTCCGAATGCAATATGATAATTATCAGAGGTTATTGGTAAATGTTTCACTAATTTTAATGGTTCATCAGATAAGGCACTTATTAAGTATTGGAATTTCTCTATGTTAGACAATTTTGTGTGATTGTGTATCAATGACTTAAACAGTTCATAGAATGAAGTCCATTCAATAGCATTACCTGAAAATTTAGGTATCTGAATCTCCGGTAGATGAACAGTATTTTTATTGCTTTCAACATCAACCTTTTGATTTGTTGTAACAGCAGATGCCATTTTGGTTAATTGTATGTCAACAGCTTGAATGTTATCATGCAAATCATCTATTTCTTCCACCAGTGCATTCTGTTGATCCAAATTTTCAACTGAGAGTTGATTCAATTTTAATGATTTGCGTTGTTCTTGAAAATCCTCGTAAATGAGGTTAGATCTTTTAAATTTTGCATAAAACATAGAGTGCGTTGAAGTGTCTGCCACAACGGCAGATGAGTATTCTGACACGGCGGTTAATTTTCTAATTACCACATTACATTCCCTTACAAAGTTCTCAAACTTCATTTTGTAAGTATTGATAAGCTTCTTAATAAAGTTATATTAACCAAATGTAAATAAAATTACAAAATAGTTCTATTATCAGTACTCACAAATACGTTAGAATGACAATATAATAACGAAAATATGTTTAGAGGAAACAAGAAAATGAATTAATTATAGCGGCAGGTTCAATAAAAAACACCGTGTGCTAGTGTCAAAATGAATTTAAGCAACAAATGTCAGTTATGAAGTAATTAATTTAAAAACGGTTTTAGATGGATGTAAGGCAAAGCTGGTTTTCTTTTTTTAAGGTATCGGCATCGAAGGATCAAAAATGTTTATTAACGCGGAAATAAATCGGACGAAGGACCATTCAGCGTAATGCTGACAAACTGAACTAATATTAATAAGTGAATTTGAAACACCTTGTGACCTCGTGTACTAGCGGCACTTCCTGGTGTTGTTCTCTTCTAGTTGGGCGCAACAAACTCCAGGTCTCCAGTATGGGAATATGGCAAGGTACACAAGACACTCGCGTGGTGATAAATAGCTGTTTTTATTATTTTTTAAGTTGACCGAAAAAATGACTTTTTATATTTTTTTTGTAGCGTTATTATTTTTGTTGATATGGAAATCAAAAACAAAATTGAGTTATAGAAACAAAAAATGCTAGCATTGTTTTCTGAACACTTCAGGTGCTCGATTTCATATCTCGTTAGGAACGTGATGTCAGATTTTTAACTCTCGCATGTCGCGTTTTGAAAAAAAAAAATTTATTTGGGGGATATTTTAATTTTTTATACCCTTTCATGATGAATGCAAGAGAAAATTCTTCAGGTGCTCGATTTCATATCTCGTTAGGAACGTGATGTCAGATTTTTAAAACTCTCGCATGTCGCGTTTTGGAAAAAAAAAATTATTTGGGGGATATTTTAATTTTTTATACCCTTCCATGAAGAATGCAAGAGAAAACTCTTCAGGTGCTCGATTTCATATCTCGTTAGGAACGTAATTTCAGATTTTTATAATTCTCGCATGCCGTGTTTTGGAAAAAAAAATATTTTATTTGGGGGATATTTTAATTTTTTATACCCTTTCATGATGAATGCAAGAGAAAACTCTTCAGGTGCTCGATTTTATATCTCGTTAGGAACGTGATGTCAGATTTTTAAAACTCTCGCATGTCGCGTTTTGAAAAAAAAAAAATTTTTTTGGGGGATATTTTAATTTTTTATACCCTTTCATGATGAATGCAAGAGAAAACTCTTCAGGCGCTCGATTTCATATCTCGTTAGGAACGTGATGTCAGATTTTTAAAACTCTCGCATGTCGCGTTTTGGAAAAAAAAAATTATTTGGGGGATATTTTAATTTTTTATACCCTTCCATGAAGAATGCAAGAGAAAACTCTTCAGGTGCTCGATTTCATATCTCGTTAGGAACGTGATGTCAGATTTTTAAAACTCTCGCATGTCGCGTTTTGGAAAAAAAATTTTTTAATTTGGGGGATATTTTAATTTTTTATACCCTTCCATGAAGAATGCAAGAGAAAACTCTTCAGGCATTCCATTTCATATCTCGTTAGGAACGTGATGTCAGATTTTGATAACTCTCGCATGCCGTGTTTTGGAAAAAAAAAATTATTTGGGGGATATTTTAATTTTTTATACCCTTTCATGATGAATGCAAGAGAAAACTCTTCAGGTGCTCGATTTCATATCTCGTTAGGAACGTGTTGTCAGATTTTTAAAACTCTCGCATGTCGCGTTTTGAAAAAAAAATATTTTTGTTTGTGGGATATTTTAATTTTTTATACCCTTTCATGATGAATGCAAGAGAAAACTCTTCAGGTGCTCGATTTCATATCTCGTTAGGAACGTGATGTCAGATTTTTAAAACTCTCGCATGTCGCGTTTTGGAAAAAAAAAATTATTTGGGGGATATTTTAATTTTTTATACCCTTCCATGAAGAATGCAAGAGAAAACTCATCAGGCATTCCATTTCATATCTCGTTAGGAACGTGATGACAGATTTTGATAACTCTCGCATGCCGTGTTTTGGAAAAAAAAATATTTTATTTGGGGGATATTTTAATTTTTTATACCCTTTCATGATGAATGCAAGAGAAAATTCTTCAGGTGCTCGATTTCATATCTCGTTAGGAACGTGACGTCAGATTTTTAAAACTCTCGCATGTCGCGTTTTGGAAAAAAAAATTTTTATTTGGGGGATATTTTAATTTTTTATACCCTTCCATGAAGAATGCAAGAGAAAACTCTTCAGGCATTCCATTTCATATCTCGTTAGGAACGTGATGTCAGATTTTGATAACTCTCGCATGCCGTGTTTTGGAAAAAAATATTTTATTTGGGGGATATTTTAATTTTTTATACGCTTTCATGATGAATGCAAGAAAAAACTCTTCAGGTGCTCGATTTCATATCTCGTTAGGAACGTGATGTCAGATTTTTAAAACTCTCGCATGTCGCGTTTTGAAAAAAAAAATTTTTATTTGGGGGATATTTTAATTTTTTATACCCTTTCATGTTGAATGCAAGAGAAAATTCTTCAGGTGCTCGATTTCATATCTCGTTAGGAACGTGACGTCAGATTTTTAAAACTCTCGCATGTCGCGTTTTGGAAAAAAAAAA
This sequence comes from Rutpela maculata, assembly GCA_936432065.2. Classification (NCBI taxonomy): domain Eukaryota; kingdom Metazoa; phylum Arthropoda; class Insecta; order Coleoptera; family Cerambycidae; genus Rutpela; species Rutpela maculata. Next base: position 107,775,020 of record OW386286.2, read on the forward strand.
TTTTTATTTGGGGAATATTTTAATTTTTTATACCCTTCCATGAAGAATGCAAGAGAAAACTCTTCAGGCATTCCATTTCATATAATAATAAAGGACTTTATTAACAAAATTAACAGTTCAAAATGCAGACAACTTTATTGGGCGAGGTTCAGTAGTGCCTAATGGCACTCTGTTCTTACACCTCTCGTTAGGAACGTGATGTCAGATTTTGATAACTCTCGCATGCCGTGTTTTGGAAAAAAAATATTTTATTTGGGGGATATTTTAATTTTTTATACCCTTGCATGATGAATGCAAGAGAAAACTCTTCATGTGCTCGATTTCATATCTCGTTAGGATCGTGATGTCAGATTTTTAAAACTCTCGCATGTCGCGTATTGAAAAAAAAAAATTTTTATTTGGGGGATATTTTAATTTTTTATACCCTTCCATGAAGAATGCAAGAGAAAACTCTTTAGGTGCTCGATTTCATATCTCGTTAGGAACGTGATGTCGGATTTTTAAATCTCTCGCATGTCGCGTTTTGAAAAAAAAAATTTTTATTTGGGGGATATTTTAGTTTTTTATACCCTTCCATGAAGAATGCAAGAGAAAACTCTTCAGGTGCTCGATTTCATATCTCGTTAGGAACGTGATGTCAGATTTTTAAAACTCTCGCATGTCGCGTTTTGGAAAAAAAAAATTTTATTTGGGGAATATTTTAATTTTTTATACCCTTCCATGAAGAATTCAAGAGAAAACTCTTCAGGCATTCCATTTCATATCTCGTTAGGAACGTGATGTCAGATTTTGATAACTCTCGCATGCCGTGTTTTGGAAAAAAAATATTTTATTTGGGGGATATTTTAATTTTTTATACCCTTCCATGAAGAATGCAAGAGAAAACTATTCAGGTGCTCGATTTCATATCTCGTTAGGAACGTAATGTCAGATTTTTATAACTCTCGCATGCCGTGTTTTGGAATAAAAAATATTTTATTTGGGGGATATTTTAATTTTTTATACCCTTTCATGATGAATGCAAGAGAAAACTCTTCAGGTGCTCGATTTCATATCTCGTTAGGAACGTGATGTCTTGAGGTTTGTACATCTGTATACTTCACGATCTAATTACCAAGTGTTTCGTGGAATAGTGATATTAACATGGCTTTAAAGTGTTTTCCAGTCTTTTCAATCGATTATTCATATTTTTAGAATTGTGCTATATTCCTCTGCAGTTTGTTCTCGTTCGTAACAATAATTGTAAATAGTCACTGCAGAGTATATCTGTTGATTTGTCCTCCATTGTGACCCGCACACTGCGCAAGCGCATATTAGCGCGGGCACTCCTGCGGTGTGTACATCTATGTACCGCTCGGTAATGTTCGGTAAATTTGGCTGCTATCTTTGGCAGCTGTTTTCACGGAGGTAAGAGCATTAGAGATGAATACCAAAATAATAGGTCAGTCACCTAACCTAGAGCTTCTAACCTAATAGCTAAAAATTCTGGTAATTTGCATGCTACAAGACCTAATCTTATTATATAATTTAATGAAAAATTCTTATTACTTTACCTGTAATAGAAAAGTATTCGTTGTGGTTCTAATGTTGTGTGAATTTTTGTGGATTTTTAATTTTATTGTAAGTAGTCAAACAAAAAAATGGCAAACATTAAAAATACATCATTTGTCAAACAATTTTCCTAAAATAAGAGACAAGGTTGATCACATAAAAAGCGATCGTTGTTGGAAGAAACACCTTGTTTTTCGTATGTGATAAGTAAATTAAATTTAAATGAATTTTAAATATATCTTAATAGTTTCTCTAATGTCAAACAGAATTCCTGTTTTATCGAGTTGCTGTTACAATACTGAGATAAGAATTACGTAATTTATGAAGTGGTAAACCTTGAATGTGACCATTATAAAGGAGACTGCATCTGTTGCTAAATATGTTGGCGAGCTCAGTTCATTTTACTGTAAATTATAATTTTTTTGAAGGTGAATGACGCTAAAAGTTAATACCTACTGGTAATATTTATTTAATATTAAAAGTGTTTTGTAGATAAAGATATATTTTTTCAGTTTATATTTCAAAAAGTAAAAATTTCAGTTGTACGATTTTATTTTTCATCTCATGTTTTGTCATATTGCCAAAATAATTGAAATGGTTATTACATAAAAAGTAAGTCTTGAGAAAAGCAGTTACAATGAAAATTTGATTTGATTTTTTCGTCCAATTTTTCAGTTTTTCTTTTGGCGTAATAATTAACAAGTAAAACCAAACTAATTAAAAAACAGTTAATAACGAATAGTTGCAATCGGGCGTGGCCGACTGAGAATACCTATTTAATTAACATATTGTCTCAGTTCACTCTTTCGTGATGCCATTGAGTTAATTACAAAGCCAATATTATTTCATTTTTATTGTTTTTAGGGAGCTCCAAAATCTGCGCAAAGAGACACGCAGGATCTTCAACACTCCAATGCGTAATCAGCTTCCGGAGTATTGGGATAGCCATAAAAATTCCCAACGCCTCTATAAAAATTGCGTTCGTAACAGAAAGAGGGCAGCTTAGAAGGACTTCCACGAAAGCATAGTCTCGCCGCGTTGCTGTTACGACAGCGGATTGGAGAACAGCCTCAAGGGCCATCTCCTTCTCAGAACCCTTTGAAGTTGTCATCCCCGAACTTATTTGAGTAAAAGGAGTCAAGTGGGCTATTTCCACTTTTGACCCAAACAAAAGTCCAGGACCGGATGGAATGTTTCCGACACTTCTTCAGGAAGGGTTGGAGACACTCATACGTCCTGTTGACTACTTGCTGAGAACTTGTCTGGCCATGGGGTATATTTTCTTACCCTGGAGAGCAGTCAAAGTGGTTTACCAACCAAAAGCAGCACGCACATTGTATGATATTGCAAAATCCTACTGAGCAATCAGCCTTTCATTCTTCCTGCTTAAAGCATTAGGGAGGTTGCTTGAAAGGTTTGTTGAAGACGAGGCACTGACCTTACCCAGTAAACACACTCCGCTACATCCACATTATAGCCACTCACATTTTAGTGGATTTTGTAAATGGCAAAGCATCTCATCACTGTGATGACACTCTTTGGACCGTTTCAGAACGTTCACATCACAACCACTTCTATGTGAGTGGAGATTGGGACGTCCACAATCACCACATCATTTTAATAAAAAATTTTATAACGTGGATGTGACTAACTAAGCCACCACTCATTTTGATATCGCCATTTCATACTAAATTACGACCATCGCACCGCCAGCGCCACTAGTCTAGTACTACTACTGGAATGTTCCTTTGTCATCTCCATTCTCCAGTCTGCACTTGTCTGTTGTTTGTGTTACCTACATTGGCGAAATTGACGTCAACTGTTGTAATGATTTTAATGGTTGTTTGAATTTGGTAAATATCAACGCATTTTTACGTAAAGATAAGTACCTATTTTAGCTACACTGTTACTATAAAATGATGCATTCTTATTTTTTACTTTGTCTATAATTTTTATGTTTCGAATGACGCCCTCGATGACGCCACTAAAATTCAAGGGAAAAAGCAACTTAAAAAGCTAATTTATCATTTAATATATTGGTTAACACTGGTTCTTTATTTTTTATATAGGGCATATTTAGCTTATTTTAGATTTAAATAATACCGGTAATTATTTTCCAATTGACGACAAAATGCAACTCATTTGATTTAATTATTACCCATAATTTATTTTGTTCTAGTATATTATTTTAGTACCCGAATAACGAATGCCCCAGTCAAATTTAGTGGTGAAATTAGGATTTTAATGTGAAATGTCTGGTCAGGGCAGTTTTTCTGTTTTAACGTGTTCAGGGGGTCAACTTAAGTTCACAGTTCAGTTTTGCAATTTCTGCGAGATCGGCGTATTGTTTATTTAAACAATTTAATTTTCCAGACCGTGTTTTCCATCAGTTTTCTTTGAATATCTCGAAATCTATAAGACTTATGGAAAAACAACCTAAGGAAGGAAAATATTCATTATGAGCTGTACAATAAAAGTACATAAACTATAATTCATTCCAATTGTTATTATTATTTTAAAAAAATTGAATATTTCAAAATTTTGCGTTTCTAAACAAATCACTGTTCTTCCAAAAATAATGGATAATATTCAATGAAATTTTGGAGAAACATAGCCCTTGTAAAGTACAATCACCACTTAAAATTTCAAATCAAAATGATTATTAATATACTTACAATTGTTGCTAAAATTTTGCACCCTTGTAAAATCCTGCCATCAAAACCGAGAGATGTATACGATGGCTCAAATTGTAGCATTCGATAAGTACTTTAAGATCACGGAGAAAAACATTTTTTTTTTCAAAATTTAAACCCGTTTTATTAATTTTGTTTGTAGTTTTCGAAATTTTAGTTACAAACAAATTAAAGTAACTCTCTGATTTTTTTATGAAATCAAAAACGGCAAACGAACGATGAAAGTAGATTAAGAAAGCCAACTTTTGAAAAAAAAATTAATGTTCTACTTGCATTTGGAGCTGAGGTATGTTAGTTTTTACGTTTAGGTCACTTATAAATAAACAAATCGATATTTCTTCTTGAAATTTGAGATGGTTATTCTCCAATGCTTATTATTTTGTTTCTGCTATTTGAAGATAATCCAAAGCTGCAACCCCCCCCTAGCTCAAACTGTTGCGCTCGAGCCACCATCTTGGAGAAATGGCGCTCCTATTCAGCTTATTTCTAATATCTCTCTAACTATTAGCGATATTGAAATTATGTTTATATAAAAAATAAAACTTATAAAATTCTCTACAAAGAATGTTATATGCATTTTTTTCTAATCTATTATCATTACACTCTTTGGAAATACAAAAACAAAGAGTATATTGCATTTCATCGACTCATTTCAACAATTGTAAATATTACTCGTAGAGAATAAAAATATATCATTTTATTGTCATAAAATACGCAACAACTTTCAAAATGTCCATCATGTCTCTTTAAGCTAAATAACTTTGAAAAGAAAAGTCCGATTTTAATGAAATTTGGACAATAAATTAGTGTTAGTTATAAGAAGAACCTCAGCGTTTAAAAAAAAAATCGATCAGTACATATCAAGGTTATGAAACAGTTTATGAAAATAATACACGTGAAGAGTGTTGTAGTGTAATCTTTGATAAGATTGTAGATTTAAGTGACATAGGCACAGATTAAAACAATCTATGACATAGACACTTTTAATGATTTCCCGAGATACCATCTTGATTGTCCAAATTTTGGTCAGTATATACTTACTGTGTAGTATTTCTGTGTTTTTAGAATCTTATTAAAGGTGTTACAACACACTCTTCGCGTGCATTTTTTTTCATAAAATGTTTTATAAACCTTTATATTCACTAACCGATTTTTTCGTTCTTCCTTTAGCTAATACTAACTTACTGTCCAAATTTCAATAAAATTGGGCTTTTCTCTTTTAAGTTATCGTACTCACAAAAGTGCCATAAAGAGAGATAGATGGACAAACTGACAGACAGATATACGACTGATGTTTTAAAGTTATTCGGAATTCTAGAACCAACATAATATTATGAGTTTTATTTTTTTTTCCAGTGATATTTCCGCTTTTAGAAATGTGTTGATCAAATGTAATTTTCTTATTTAGAAGATTATAATAACAGATACGGAAAAAAATTACATTACATTTTTTTGTAGAGAATTTTATAAGCTTTATTTTTTATAGGAGACATAATTTCGATATCTGTAATGGTTGTTCCGGCCCTAGTGACATTTTACGTGTATTTCGCTATATTATTCACAAGCCGGCAACCGGGCCAGAGGGATGCGAGTCGACACAGCTCCTTCTAGTGGGACGAGAGAGAGAAGACCTTAAGACATTATACGATTAAGTGTATCATCCTTTTGCTCTGTTAAATTCACAATTAAAGTTAAGTTTATTGTTTACAAGTGAGTCTAATTATTATCCGAGATACCCAAGAAAACAAGATATACAGTCCACCAGTACAATGGTTAGCGAGATACTTATAAGCAAATATCTTAATCTGAGCACAATTTTCTCAAGCGCAAGAAATAGAGTTGGGAACTTTAAGTGTGTGTAACAGTGAGCCTTAATGAACATCTCTGCCAAGTTCCAAAACTTTATCAGTTTTTTTTTCATCTAATTTTCCCTATTTGACTGGAATAATATAGGTGCTTATACATTTTTTTCTATTTTATAATGTAATAACAGGCAATTAAAACTATGTCAGTTCGTGGGGCTACTGGCAGTGGCAGTACAATGAGAGAAAAGGATGGTAAGTTTATATTCTAAGTTCTAAAATCTTAGACATTTTGCATTTGAATTTTGTGAGAACTCTGCTGTTTTTACCAATTTTCTTTTGTAGCTATAATAAGGCTCTATCAGAGAGATTTTATTGTTTATTATTTCATATTGAAATACTCGTTTCGGTAATGAGAAACTTCAGTTACTTTTTTTGCTTAATTTTTAATTTAGTGTACACTTAAGTCATGTTAAGTCTGCCCACTCTAATCGAAACTTTGTTATTTTGCTAGATGGAATTCAAATTTTGGTGTCTTATAGGTCCACGAATCGTTCAAATAATTTTAGAACCGTATTCTGCATGCCCTGCTAGAATCAAATTCTGAATTCGTATATATGTATTGCTAATTCATGCTTTGCAAAATAGTAGTTTAATTTTAATCGTAGTAGCCTCGGCCTTTTTTTAAATTTTTTCATTAGTGTCAATGAAGTTGTTCCAAATTCAATTTAATTTTACTTTAATAACAAAAACGAGCGTGCGGTTGAACTTGAAATTCAACAATGTGATGTATTTGGGTACTTGTCTTGTTTGTTTTTATTATTAAAAATTATTAAGTACAGAAAACGCAGTAGTAGGCTTAAAAAATGTTTAAGTACATTTCAAATGTTATTGGTATTGTATCTTTATCGATTATGTTTTATGTACATAGTGTAACCATGAATAGACTTACTATTACCCAAGTAAAACACAAAAACATATATTAAACGCCCTTAAACAAAATCTGAAATACTAATACAAATACTGCCACTTTTGACCTTTAGCTGTGATGTTTTATTTTTACTTCCACATCCAGTGGAAGTTTAATAACGCAAAAAAAAATTGAAACTTTGTATTGTTCAAATAGACTTAGAATGTCATGAAACGTCGAGATTTTAAGTTTGAGTAAAAAAATTCTATCTGTCTGTCTGTCTGTAATTTTTTTTTGTGCGCACGATTACTCTGGAACCGTTTAAGATATTCACTTGAAATTTGGTAACGTATGTATTTTACGGAGATCTTCTTACTAGATTTTTCGCTTTAGGTTTGAAAGTTTTAGTGTTTTCATAATATTTTCTTAATTGTTGCCTTGTAAAGTATACGCGTATTAGTATTCAACCTTGATCCATTTTAGTTACCGATGGGCCAGCCTCTCTACTACCAATACTCAACTTTAACATTATTTTTACTGATATAAATGACATGAAATCTTATTAAATATTTTTAAACTATGATAATTTATTTCTTATAAATTTTTAGATGTGGTATGAAAAGTAGTTCCAGCACAGCAGACTTTGAATATCAGAACATTGTGAAAGACTTAATCCGTTATGGAGATCAAAGAAGATCAAGAAAGAAATAGCTAGGTGATTTTTTATTATAAGGTATATAACTGTAATCATATCTTGAATATATATAGTTTCGGAAATGTTTGTTTCATTGATCACTTCAAATTCATTTAATACTTTTTACATTTTTAAATCTATTTTATATTATTTCACTTAGAGACATTTTTCTGGGGTCCCATTTTAGTGAGTAATATATATGTACTATAAAACGATTAAAATATCTAGGTATATGTGCAAGCTTTATAAGCAATTATCAAACAATTATGTATGAACTGCCTTTTTATATATTTTCCGATGTCTCAAGAAAAATGTAAGGAAAAAGTAAGTAAAACGAGTGTGAAATATACCCTTTTGTGTAATATTTCAGCAATATATCAGGCTACATTGATGAAATTTTTTTGCCTGAAGTAAGCCATTACTTTTAAAATGAATAAAAAGAATCTATTTTACAATAAATAAATTTTCTTTTATATTACAAAAACCGCTGCCCAAGGAATCACTACTTCCACATCCAGATTCTCTATCCAAGTCACTCACAACGAAAAAACTTTGTATGTGAAAATAATTGTTTATGGAACTTTAATAATATAATATTTGAAATCCTCTACCCCAAAAACCCATAAAACGATACCCCACGTCGGTAGTGGGGTGGTGGTGGTGGTAGGGGGGTGGTAGTGGGGTGGTAGTGGGGGGTGGATGAAGTAAAAAAATATTTTGAGGTTTCTGGTTCATGTACATAAACTAAATCACATTTTTTTTTCATCCCCTTTAATAAGGAGGTGGGGGTGGTAATGGGGGTGGCTAATGCCAAAAATTTTTTTGAGACCTTAGCTTCTCTTGTATATACTAAATACCAATTTCATGGACTCTTACTGGCTTGATTTGCCCAATTTACCCCAATTTACCCCCCAACCCTTCGACGGAACAAGATGAAAATATAATCTAGTTCTAGATCTCGTTAAAGTACATATGTGTACCAAATTTCAAGTCAATATCTTAAACGGTTCCAGAGTAAACGTGCGCACAAAAAAAAGTTACAGACAGACCGACAGACCGACAGACCGACAGACAGACAGACCGACAGACAGACAGAAAATTTGTTTTCGCTCAAACTTAAAATCTCGACGTTTCATGACATTTTAAGCCTATTTGGACAATACAAATTTTTAAAAATTTTTTTGTCGTTACTATACTTCCACTGGACGTGGAAGTAAAAATAATTCAATGAAACTTTATAATCACTGATGAAAGATATCTATTTTATACCCCGCTCCAATAGAAAATGATGAATTTTGAATAAATTATGTTTCCTCATATTGAATTTTTTATGATTGTTTTTTTCGAAAAAAATTATTTTTTAGTATATAGTTTACAGTATATGATTTTATATTCTGAACAACTTTTCTCCTTATTACTTCCACATCCAGTGGAAGTATAGTAACGACAAAAAAATTTTTAAAAATTTTTATTGTTCAAATAGGCTTAGAATGTCATGAAACGTCGAGATTTCAAGTTTAAGCGAAAACAAAATTTCTGTCTGTCGGTCTGTCGGTCTGTCGGTCTGTCGGTCTGTCGGTCTGTCGGTCTGCCTGTCGGTCTGTAACTTTTTTTGTGCGCACGTTTACTCTGGAACCGTTTGAGATATTGACTTGAAATTTGGTACACATATGTACTTTAACGAGATCTAGAACTAGATTATATTTTCATCTTGTTCCGTCGAAGGGTTGGGGGGTAAATTGGGGTAAATTTGGAGTAAATAGGTAAATCAAGCAGGTAAGAGTTCATAAAATTGATATTTAGTATAGGCAAGAGAAGTTAAGGTCTCAAAAAAAATTTTGGCATTAGCCACCCCCATTACCACCCCCACCCCATTATTAAAGAGGATGAAAAAAAATGTGATTTAGTGTGTGTACAAGAACCAGAAACCTCAAAATATTTTATCCACCCCCCCACTCCCACCCCCTGTCACCCCACTACCGATGTGGGGTATCGTTTTATGGGTTTTTGGGGTAGAGGATTTCAAATATTATGTTATTAAAGTTCCATAAACAATCATTTCCAGATACAAAATTTTTTCGTTGTGTGACTTTTATAGAAAATCCGGATGTGGAAGTAGTGATTCCTTGGGCAGCGGTTTTTTTTTTTCATTTTGAAAAATAAAGGTGTACTCGTATTATTTCTTAAAATTTGTTTGCAAATCACCCTGTATACCCAAAATTATATTCTCATATACAGCTAATTATATATGTAACTATATATATTATGCAACGAGAATAATTTTAGGTATACAGGGGGATCTTGAAACAAATATTTAAGAAATTATTTTTCAAAATGAAAAAATGAGAAAAGTTGTACAGAATGTAAAATCACGTATAAAATGTTAGCCAACTTTGATGAACTAATTTTTTTCGATATAAAACGACAATATAACATTCAATATGAGGAAACATAATTTCTTCAAAAATTCATCATTTTTTTACTGGAGCCGGTTATAAAATATGTCTTTAATTAGTGATTTTTAAGTTTCAATGGTTATTTTTTTGTAATATACAAGTAGATTTATTTCTTGCAAAATAGATTCTTTTTATTTATTTTAAAAATAATTGGGCGGTAACATTCAAGTTGTTATAATATATATTTTTTGTACACAATATGATCATATCTTTATCACAAATGAGTGGTGCTGATGTGGCTGAAAAGTGGAAAATAAGTAAGTCACTTTTGACGACGTGGCTAAGTGCGGCCGTTTAGCGTCACTGTGGCGGCATTGTGACGTGGTTGCAAACAATAATGACGACGTCACAGTTGTAAAAATCACATCATTATGATGTTAAAATGATGTGGTTTTGTTTGCTGGGTAGCGTCTCTGCATCCGTCGCAACACGCTTACCAGGCCAGGAAATTCGGTGGAGACCGCCCTTCATCCGATCAATCATTTTCATGATCGAAAAGGCGCTGCACCACAAGGAACTTGCGGGCGGTGCTTTTCTGGTCATCGAAGGAGCATTTGACAACACCTCCTTCGACTCAATTTGCAACTAACTTCCTATCATGGCATCGATGACACTATCATCAGACAGTTGAGGACCATGTTGGCGGGAAGGCAAATTATAGCTGCCAACGAGACAACGACAGTGAAGGTTTCAGTTTGGAGAAACTGTCCACAAGGATACGTCGTCTCCCCTCTGCTATGGAACCTCGTTCTCGATGGTCTACTCCAGGAACTTGAGAGTGAGGATCTTTTTGCGCAAGGCTATGTAGATGACTTGGCAATTATCATCTCGGGAAAATTCCTAAATATAGTTAACGGGCTCTTGCAAGGGGCCTTGCAGATCTTACAGAGATGGTGCAACGTCCAGGGTCGTAGAGTCGAAGGTCGAACTGGTAATTTTCACTAGAAGACTTATGCTTCGGTTGTTTGGTGGCCTGCTGTTACCAGGCTATATATTCAACAGAAACTAGCTCAACTCGCCTGTTTGGGAGTCACAGGAGCAATACGCACGACTCCCACAACAGCTCTGGAGGTTCTTCTGGACCTTATGTTCCTTTACCTGGTGATTGAGGACGAGGCTCGGAAAGCGGCCTACAGGCTGAGGTGCAATGGTCAATGGAGGATTGAAGAAGAACAATTAGATCACGCAAGAACCCTAACCGACTTCTGAAGGCTAGGAGTGATGATATGTGTCTTCCTTCTCCCTCTCAGAACCCTTTGAGGTTGTCATCCCCAAAAAGGATGACTGGAACCCATTTGAGGACATACTCTAGTTCTGCCGATATCGTCTGGTTCACAGTGAATCGAGGTATGAGAAAAGTGCTGGAGTGGGGTTGTATGATGAAAGATCCAGGGTTAAACTTTCTTACCCCCGAGAAAATTCGCCACGGTATGCCAGACTATTTTGGACTGCGCACAAGAGAATATCCGTAGGAAATACTCTAACAAACATTCATAAATATATACGTAGCAATAATCAAGTGGCCCTCCAGGCCTTTGCAACAGTCTAATAGATTTGAACAAAAACCTCCTTTTTCACCCGAATTTCGAAAAATCCTTTCTTAGTGGTTGCCTATGTCATTCAAGGAACCTCTATGCAAAATTTGATGTTTCTAGGCCCAGCGGTGCGTTGATAGATCAGTCAGTCAGTGAGTCAATCAGTCAGTTAGGGTATTCTTTTATATATATATATATATATATATATATATATATATATATATATATATATATATATATATAGATAGATAATTTTACAAGGAGCAATGTGTTGAGTGAACAAGATAAAAAATTGATAATAAATTAAGGTTTTATTACGTATTAAGAGTAATATGCGTATTATTTTATATAAAAATGTTAATATTTTCCTAAGTTTAGATTTAGTCATTATAATTATTATGCCCAGAGTACTTTATGCAGTGTTATTGTTCAGTTCTATTATATTTTCAAACGACAGTATTTTAACACGCTTCGATTAGCCTGACTTGTAGCATTATAAGCAAATCTTACAATTTACTTTTCACCCACTTCTAATTGTCGCATCGATTTGAAACTTTGCAAACTTATGCAATTCTGGTTAAAATACAATAATACGGTACAATTGACCTTGTATGATGTGGGAGGTTTTACACTATTCTATTAACTTGAACTGTAATATTGTAAACAAATCTTAGAACTCAGTTTTCACCCACTTCTAATTGTCGTATAGATTTAAAACTTAGCAAACTTTTGCAATTCTGAAGACAGTTCAATCATATTGTACCATTTGCCTTGTATGTTGAGGGAGGTGAGAGGTAGTGATAGGGACTCCTGGGTGTATCACCGGCGACTCCACCTTAAACTCAAATTTTCCGCGACAGAGAGGGAAAATCTGATTATTTTATGAGTAGCTCACTAAAAAGTTAAAAATAATTATTAGATAATTAAATTTAAAAGTGTGGGTGCAGTTATATAGCGGTCTAGAGATTAGTCCAGTTCCAATTGCTAGGTTGATTTTAGGAATACAATTTTGAAATTTTGGCATATTATTTGTGCCACAAAAAGCCACATTTGACACTTATTAAGTGAAAAATATCACTCCCGGTCCAACCGGAAGTAGCAACAACTTTTGATTTTTAAATATCAACTTATATATATTTTTGCATATGCTTCCCACGCTTTTAAATTTAATTACCTAATTCATATTTTTAACTTTTTAGTGCGCTTTTTTAAATTTTAATTTATTTTATTTATAACAGATATAGTGTATGTAAAAATGTAAGTAAACTGAATTTAAATAAATTTTATTTCACAAAAATACAGACATTTTAAAATACATAACTGTTTTAAATTTAGATTATTACATTCTTTGAAAAACTGGTCACTTGAATAACTAGGGTACTTTTTTAATATTGTTTTGTATAATATTAATCCAATTCAGGGCATTTTCGTAGGCACCACCACATATGATTAAGCAGTCTGTACCGTATGATAGATTCAACTAGAAAATTGTATACACTCGATATAGTTTTATTAAATAAAATCTTTAAGCTGGTAAAATGTTAATATCAAATTTCTAGTATAGTTACAAACTTTTTGAGTGTTCCAACCAATTCAAGTTTTTATCTATCATTAAACCCAGATAGTTTATCGTACTAGTGGATTGAATATTGTAATTACCTACTCTCTTTAACAGTTATACCATTAAAATCAGGCAAATTTGTGTTGTATATAGAAAACGCCATAAACTTAGTTTTTGATACACTAAGATATAATTCATTCATGTGGGGCCATGATCTACTATTCTGCATATTTTATGTAACAAAATTTTTCACATCATACTTTTATAAATAATTGTGTCATCTTATATGATATAATATATTTAAATTACATAAATTTATTAAAAACAAAATTGTTGCAAAAACGGAGCCCTAGGGAAAATTAATGATTATCAGATTTTCAACACTTATTTTATCACTTAATTCTACAAATTGTTTTTCGTCCTTCAGCTAACTAGCAAATACTTTCAACATTGGCTCCCAATAACGATGTTTTCCAATTTTTGTAATATTTACTAGTTAGGTAAATACTTTAAAACGCTCATTATTGGAGAACCCATCAAAACTACAATTCTAGCTAATATTGACGAAGTATTGAATTACATGATAAGATTCCTAGTATTATAAAGCAAAAAGATGGGGTAGACGATTTCGAATTATATACTTTTAAAATTCTGTGAGCAATTATTTCCGCATAGTGCATTGCAAATATAGTATCGACATTTAGACAACGGTTTTACTTATTACAAATACACTAACTAGAGGTTATACTGCGGTCCTAAGCCAAAGTGTTATATATACAAAAAACCGCTGCCCAAGGAATCACTACTTCCACATCCAGACTTTCTATCCAAGTCACTCACAACGAACAAATTTTGGATGTGGAAATAATTATTTATGGAACTTTAATAATATAATATTTGAAATCCTCTACCCCAATAACCCATAAAACGATACCCCACATCGGTAGTGGGGCGGTGGCGGCGATAGGGGGTGGTGGTGGATGAAGTAAAAAAATATTTTGAGGTTTCTGGTTCTTGTACACACACTAAATCACAATTTTTTTCATCCCCTTTAAATGGGGTGGGGGTGGTAATGGGGGTGGCTAATTGTCAAAATTTTTTTTGAGACCTTAACTTCTCTTTTATATACTAAATACCAATTTTATGGACTCTTACCTGCTTGATTTACCTATTTACCCCAAATTTACCCCAATGTACCCCCCAACTCTTCGACGGAACAAGATGAAAATATAATCTAGTTCTAGATCTCTTTAAAGTACATATTTGTACCAAATTTCAAGTCAATATCTCAAACGGTTCCTGAGTAAACGTGCGCACAAAAAAAAGTCACAGACAGACCGATAGACAGACCGACAGACAGACAGAAATTTTTTTTTCGCTCAAACTTAAAATCACGACATTTCATGACATTCTAAGCCTATTTTAAAAATAAAAATTTTTTTAATTACTTCCACGTCCAGTGGTATAGTAACGACAAAAAAATTTTTTAAAATTTTTATTGTCCAAATAGGCTTAAAATGTCATGAAACGTCGAGATTTTAAGTTTGAGCGAAAAAAAATTTTCTGTCTGTCTGTCGGTCTGTCTGTAACTTTATTTTGTGCGCACGTTTACTCTGGAACCGTTTAAGATATTGACTTGAAATTTGGTACACATATGTACTTTAACGAGATCTAGAACTAGATTATATTTTCATCTTATTCCGTCGAAGGGTTGGGGTGTAAATTGGGGTAAATTTGGGGTAAATGGGTAAATCAAGCAGGTAAGAGTCCACGAAATTGGTATTTAGTATATACAAGAGAATCTAAGGTCTCAAAAAAAAATTTTGGCATTAGCCACCTCCTTATTAAAGGGGATGAAAAAAAATTGTGATTTAGTGTATGTACAGGAACCAGAAAACTCAAAATATGTTTTTACTTCATCCACCCCCCACTACCACCCCCCTATCACCACCCCCACCCCACTACCGATGTGGGGTATTGTTTTATGGGTTTTTGGGGTAGAAGATTTCAAATATTATATTATTAAAGTTCCATAAACAATTATTTTCACATATAAAGTTTTTTCGTTGTGAGTGACTTGGATAGAGAATCTGGATGTGGAAGTAGTGATTCCTTGGGCAGCGGTTTTTTTTTGTCGTTACTATACTTCCACTGGATGTGGAAGTAATTATGAATATTGAGATACTGCTTTCTAGGTGAATAAAGTCTTGATTTTTATCTTTCTACTAAACAAAAATGCCGTATATGCCATAAATAGACAAATTTAATAAACAGTTTTTCTCTATGTGCAAAATTTCAAGGATTCTCCTACGTGAAGACGCCGCCGCACAGTGGTGCTTTTTTCAAAACAGGCGTCCTTTGCGATATACCAAAAATCTATATACTTAAATACAATTCGTTTGCGCTTGTTAACTACTTTTTGCATGTATTTATTGTTACCACAAATCAGTTATGATTTACCCCATTTTAGGGTTGTTTATTAGCTAAATGCTAAATATATTAAGGGCACATGGGCTTTTCTGAGATCGGTTTCGAACTTAAACTCAACTAGTTCAGAATCCTTAAATAGTATATTGTGTATCTAGGTGTGAAAGCGATACATTCCCGGACGACGATGCAATTGTTGGCCGAGGCGCTAGCCGAGGCCAACAAGCATCGAAGTCTGGAATGTGCTTTCACACCGAAGTACACATACTATTTTTTCTGAAATCACAATAAATACTATTTTAAACGTATAAAAATCAAAAATATAAACATTTAAAAAAAAAATTCTGAAATCACAATCAATACTATTTTAAACGTATAAAAATCAAAAATATTAACATATTAAAATATATATAAAAAACCGTACGGGAATGTTACTTCCCGGCCTAGGCCGGGAAGTAACATTCCCGTACGGCTTTGTTGATCGTTGCTTGGCAACGGATCTTTTCCGGTCTGTTTTCTCTTTTCTGATAGCGCCGAAAATGTAGACATTCCCGATCGATTTCAGAAAAAATATAATTTCAGAATCTAAATTACGTATTTTTTTAACTTTTTATTTCTACACCCCTTTCAACCTCGAATTTACTCTATTTTCAACCTAAGAATAAATTGTGGGCTTTGGCATGCTGAAATTTGAAATCATCAACCTGAAAAAATCCCTAGAAATATACTTTTGGAATGAAAATTGCGTATTTTGTTAAATTTTCATTTTTCACCTCTTTCAACTCTATTTTACTCCATGTTCACCCTAAGAATAAATTTTTGGCTTCTGATATGTTAAAATTTGAAATCATCAACCTCACAAACCCCTAGGACTATGAGTTTAGAATGAAAAATACGTATTTTGTCAAATTTCCATTTTTGCACCCCTTTTCAACCCACATTTTAATCGATTTTCACCCTAAGAATCATTTTTTGGCTTTTAGCATGTTGAAATTTGAAATCATCAACCTCAAAAACCCTAGAATTGTACATTGAGAGTACTTTTTGCATGTACTTATTGTCACCATATTACCCTATTTTTTCTAAGAGTGTTTTTTCGCTCTAGCTCAAAATTTTAAGAGTTTGTGCTTTTCTGAGGTTGAATTCGGATTCAGCGTCGAAAAATATATTGGACTACTCATGTCAAGTTCCAGGATAAGTACCTTTTAACCTCCCCACAATACAATTGTGGGAGGTTACTACAATTAGTCCAAAATCGAAAATTGAGATAACATCAAATCTTTACGTTTTGATGTCCCAGGAACCCAAAAAAATTGTTTTTGAAAAATGTCTGTGTGTGTGTATGTGTGTGTGTGTGTATGTATGTTAGCACGATAGCGGCGAAGCTACTAAACGGATTTGGATGAAACTTTGCATGAGGGTTTCTTTAGTGCTCCAGAATATCTGAAAAGGTTTTGGTTGAGATCGGATTACGTTTAGTGCCGTTTTGGCACAACAAGTTGTTTATTTTATGATTACTTACAATTTGTAATTGAACCATTGAAAAGCAGTAAAAATTCCGATTTCAACGATATATCACACTTGCACTTTTTCGATTTGGTTTCCGTGAAAAAAATTAAAAAACAAAAATTTCACTTGTTTTGTCCTCAAAGCAGTGCAATGTACAGGGTGATATTCTAATAATGACGGAGGTGTTCAGTGATTTCGGCTGATAACTCGGGAATGGTTAAAGATATCGAATTGAAATTTGAAACGTAGGTATAAATATTGTAGACGGACGGATTACGAGTGAATTAATAATACACCTACGTCACATGACGTCACAAATAAGAAAAATTCTTAGAAACTGGTGCAGATATCGACTTAACTGGAAAAATCCAATTAAAGTTTGAAACGTAGGTGGAAATATTGTAGATGGATGGAATACGAGTGAATTAAAAATACACCTACGTTCTGATGACGTCGTAAAAGCATAAAATTCTTATAACAGGCGAACTGATGATGATATCAAAAAAATATTTCTACAAGACGAGTCACGAAATTTTTTTTTTTTTAAATTCCAAGAAACGTAAAATTTTCGGAGAAATGTCACTTTTCAGAAAAATGTCAAATTTTCGAAAAAATGTTAAATTTTCGGGGAAATGTCACTTTTCAGAAATATGTCAAATTTTCAGAAAAATTTCACTTTTCAGAAAAATGTCAAATTTTCGAAAAAACGTCAAATTTTCGAAGAAATGTCACCTTTCAGAAAAATGCCAAATGTTTGAAAATTGTCAAATTTTCGGAGTAATGTCACTTCAGAAAAATGTCAAATTTTCGAAAAAATGTCAAATTTTCAGAGAAATGTCACTTTTCAGAAAAATGTCAAAAATTCAGGAAAATGTCAAATTTTCGAAAAAACGTCAAATTTTCGAAGAAATGTCACCTTTCAGAAAAATGTCAAATTTTCGAAAAAATGTTAAATTTTCAGGGAAATGTCACTTTTCAGAAATATGTCAAATTTTCAGAAAAATGTCACTTTTCAGAAAATGTCAAATTTTCGAAGAAATGTCACCTTTCAGAAAAATGCCAAATGTTTGAAAATTGTTAAATTTTCGGAGTAACGTCACTTCAGAAAAATGTCAAATTTTCGAAAAAATGTCAAATTTTCCGAGAAATGTCACTTTTCAGAAAAATGTCAAAAATTCAGGAAAATGTCAAATTTTCGGAAAAATGTCACTTTTAAGAAAAATGTAAAATTATCAAAAAAACGTCGTTTTCGAAGAAATGTCACCTTTCAGAAAAATGTCAAATGTTTGAAAATTGTCAAATTTTTGGAATAATGTCACTTCAGAAAAATGTCAAATTTTCGAAAAAATGTCACTTCAGAAAAATGTCAAATTTTCGGAAAAATATCACTTTTCAGAAAAATGTCAAATTTTCAGAAAAATGTCAAATTTTATTAAATGAACTCAAAGGAAAATTCACAAAAAATACTACGGGTCCATTTGTATAAGTTCTCTGCTAGTGTGTTAAAGCGTGCAGACTGTATGCTGAGTATTTTTAACGTGTCAAGTGCATCGAGAGATTACAAGTTTTTTCGACGTTTATAAGGCCCACGGATGGTGTGAGAGGCCATCCTGAACCGCTTACAAGCCCTACAAGTGTAAGCAACCCCACCGGAACGCTTTCGGTGAGTTTTTTCCAATAAAACTTTAAAAGTGACAGTGATATTATATTTTAAAAACTATTTCCGCTACTTCCGGCATCCCGCCGAAAATTCTTCCGGCAACATAACCTAAAAATAGTACTACATAACCTAAAAACAATTTGAGACATTGATACCAACCTAAACATTTTTCAAAAACCAAATTCCCCAGAGAAACATTGGAACCAAAAATTTGACAGCTATCACTTCCCCGGCCGATTTAGTGAAAAATTGATCGAGGCCAAAAGATAAAACAAAATATACTAACTCAAACTTAAACCAGCCACCATGAACACTACCCTGGCTACATCTGGCAGGGAAGCTGTCCACCAAGAGTTATATGGTTTTTTCCAAAGATGGCCATCCCTGCCATCCATCCCATTACCAACGAACAGGTTTTTTCGTTTAGTTGTTTCCGAGGTTGTTTCCCATATCAATAATAAAAATTATTAAGTGCTCTTGCCTACGAACGTTTTTATAGAATTGTGTTTATTTTTATATTAATTTTAGGTCCATGTGGACACATTATAATTTTAACCTAGTCTTTAAGCCTGCCTACAGAAGACAGGAGCTACTTTTCTATTTTTCTGCAAGCCAAACCGGACCTACCCCGTCCAGCCTCACACTCGCCACGGCGGTGTTCACCGTGGTTGTCTGGCTGGCCCCGGGCTAGGATCCGATGAAGCATATATTTGTATTAAAAACATTGAATAAAATATTAATGTTGTGCAGACTATAAATTTAACACTCAAGTTCTTAGGTCCAAATCCCACCGAACGCAAGACTTTTTTTCTGATTTAATACGAAAAAAATATTTCAACTCATATTGTTTAGTGCTCTTTTCGGCTTCAAAGATTCACCGGGTGGGGAGGTTCCAGCCGCTTCCAGTAGCTGCCGATTTTTTTTGTCTGCATCTTCTGACCAAAATTTTGAAGCCGCCATGAAAAGAAAAATTTCTGCAGCAAAACTGAATTTATTAAATTCAAATACTTAACTCTACCAAGTTTCGCAAATTTGTATCGAAAATTGGCTAGGTTACCGATTTTTGACGCCTGTTTTGAAAAAAGCACCACTCTGCGCCGAACCTGCAGAATCTTAAGCAAAAACGTTGCATTTACCGCTTTCATACTACCCTATCCAGCGTGAATAAATAACATCTGCGTTTATGCCTCATAATCATCGTGCAATTCGTGCAACTTGGGTCTGTGCTCTATTCTCACTCAGCGCTCAGCGCTCCAGCGCTCAATTTCGTCGATAAAATTAATTGGTTAATTCTGCAAGAAATCAGTTTTAATTAATTTTTTGAGAAGAGCAGATTCTACTATAAAAACCGCTGCCCAAGGAATCACTACTTCCACATGCAATTCTCTCTCTATCCAAGTCACTCACAACGAAAAAACTTTCTATGTGGAAATAATTGTTTATGGAACTTTAATAATATAGTATTTGAAATCTTCTACCCCCAAAAACCCCTAAAACGATACCCCACATCGGTAGTGGGGTAGGGGTTGTGATGGGGAGGTAGTGGGGGTGGATGAAGTAAAAAAAATGTTTTGAGATTTCTGGTTCTTGTACATACACTAAATCATAATTTTTTTTCATCCCCTTTAATAAGGAGGTGGGGGTTGGTAATGGGCGGTGGCTAATGCCAAAATTTTTTTTGAGACCTTAGCTTTTCTTGTATATACTAAATACCAATTTTATGGACTCTTACCTGCTTGATTAACCCATTTACCCCAAATTTACCCCAATTTACCCCCCAACCCTTCGACGGAACAAGATGAAAATATAATCTAGTTCTAGATCTCGTTAAAGTACATATGTGTACCAAATTTCAAGTCAATATCTCAAACGATTCCAGAGTAAATGTGCGCACAAAAAAAAGTTACAGACAGACCGACAGACAGACAGAAATTTTTTTTCGCTCAAACTTAAAATCTCGACGTTTCATGACATTTTAAGCCTACCTGAACAATAAAAATTTTAAAAAAATTTTTTGTCGTTACTATACTTCCACTGGATGTGGAGGTAAAAAAACGCTGCCCAAGGAATCACTACTTCCACATCCAGATTCTCTATCCAAGTCACTCACAACGAAAAATCTTTGTATGTGAAAATAATTGTTTATGGAACTTTAATAATATAATATTTGAAATCCTCTACCCCAAAAACCCATAAAACGATACCCCACATCGGTAGTGGGGTGGAGGGTGGTGATAGGGGGGTGATAGTGGGGGGGTGGATGAAGTAAAAGAATATTTTGAGGTTTATGGTTTCTGTACATACACAAAATCACAATTTGTTTTCATCCCCTTTAATAAGGGGGTGGGGGTGGTAATGGGGGTGGCTAATGCCAAACATTTTTTTGAGACCTTAGCTTCTCTTGTATATACTAAATACCAATTTTATGGACTCTTACCTGCTTGATTGACCTATTTACCCCAAATTTACCCCAATTTACCCCCCAACCCTTCGACGGAACAAGATGAAAATATAATCTAGTTCTAGATCTCGTTAAAGTACATATGTGTACCAAATTTCAAGTCAATATCTTAAACGGTTCCAGAGTAAACGTGCGCACAAAAAAAGTTACAGACAGACAGACAGACAGACAGACAGACAGACAGACAGACAGACAGACAGACAGACAGACAGACAGACAGACCGACAGACAGACCGACAGACAGACAGAAATTTTTTTTCACTCAAACTTAAAATCTCGACGTTTCATGACATTTTAAGCCTATTTGGACAATAAAAATTTTTAAAAATTTTTTTGTCGTTACTATACTTCCACTGGATGTGGAAGTAATAGTACCTACCATTTCTAGATCGATTTGAACTTTTATTAAGTTCTAAAATGTTATTGAAAATTGAAATACGTCTCCATCAGTTGGTCTGTACGTATGTACGCAAGCACTTTACAGGTTACGACGGATCCACTTAAATTTTACTTCCACGTCCAGTGGAAGTATAGTAAAAAATTTTTTAAATTTTTATTGTTCAGATAGGCTTAGAATGCCATGAAACGTCGAGATTTTAAGTTTGAGCGAAAAAAAAATTTCTGTCTATCGGTCTGTCTGTCGGTCTGTAACTTTTTTGTGCGCACGTTTACTCTGGAACCGTTTGAGATATTGACTTGAAATTTGGTACACATATGTACTTTAACGAGATATAGAACTTGATTATATTTTCATTTTGTTCCGTCGAAGGGTTGGGGGGTAAATAGGTAAATCAAGCAGGTAAAAGTTCATAAAATTGGTATTTAATATATACAAGAGAAGCTAAGGTCTCAAAAAAAATTGTGGCATTAGTCACCCCCATTACCACCCCCACTCCATTATTAAAGTGGATGAAAATAAATTGTGTGTGTGTGTGTACAAGAACCAGAAACCTCAAAATATTTTTTTATTTTATCCACCCCCCACTACCAACCCCTATCACCACCCTCACCCCACTACCAATGTGGGGTATAGTTTTATGGGTTTTTGGGGTAGAGGATTTCAAATATTACAAAATTTTTTCGTTGTGAGAGACTTGGATAGAAAATCTGGATGTGGAAGTAGTGATTCCTTGAGCAGCGGTTTTTTTAATCGCGTCGTCTGCTATTAGGATAGAACTTTATTGAATTTCATATTGATCCTACGAATAGCTTAATTATTATAAGTAATTATTTAACACTGTCATTAGTTTTTGGCGGACCATTTTTCCCATTCTGGGCGTCTATTGGATAAATAATTAGAAATTTAACAATTACTTTTCGTCTAACTTGCTTCAACTCAAACAAGTACCATTAAAAAGTAACATTAGTGCAACGAGTAAAAGAAAACTGCACTTTATGAGGAGAACACCAAACTTGCCATACATCATGTCCATATCCATAATTAATGTTTAGGAAGAGATGCCACCTGAAAACCATTCCTACACCATAATATCGGTCATGTTTCCCAAACTAGCCACCATAAAATATAAATTACATTAATTACACAGGCACACAAAAAACATATATTTTAATTTCCGAAAGTGAAAGGCGTGTTTTTTGAGCCGCTGATTCCAAATTTCATATAAAAAATACATGTTTCACTGCTGAATTTTTCGCAAATTGACATTTGATGCCTAAATTCGGGGTTAAATGGTTATTAAATTTAATAACGTTGAAATGAAACTTCTGAATCGTCTAAAATACCTCCAGTTACATACTCCCAACATTCTATCGTACCACGGACATGATGGTAGTGTACTTTTTCCCAAAGAAACTACTACTACTTGTTCTGATTTTCCATACTACACTTGTGAGAACTTGACAGATCGGGGTTATTACAGGGAATATTGATAAATTGAGTATCTCTTAACCAGGAAACACCAAAGCAACTCCCGGAGGTTGGAACTACCCCCTCCCTGCATGACAAAATTTTCCGAAAATACTGCAAAAAAGCTGAAGAACGGTTTCCCCCGTTTTCGAAGGCAAGGAACACGGTGGTTGCAATATTTGATTTGATAGTTGATAGTTGATAGTTTTCACGTGAGAAATTCTTGATTCGAAAACAGAAGTGATATTCTCAATTCATGGGTAGTTTAGAGGGAAGGCAGAGGAGAGTAGAAGAGAAAATATGGTCACCATCGTGTTCCTCGCCCTCAAAAATGGGGGGAAACAATTCTTCAGCACTTTCGCAGTATTGTTGGAAAGTTTTGTCATTCAGGGAGGGAGTGGTTCTAACCCCCGACAGTTGTTTAGGTGTTTTCTGGTCAAAAGATACTCGATTTATCAATATTCCCTGTCATAACCCCGATCTGCCAAACCCTCACGAAAAATCAGAACAAGGGATAGTTTTACTTTCACATCCAGTGGAAGTATAGTAACGACAAAAAAATGTTGAAAATATTTTATTGTTCAAATAGGCTTAGAATGTCACGAAACGTCGAGATTTTAAATTTGAGCGAAAAAAAATTTCTGTCTGTCTTGGTACACATATGTAGTTTAACGAGATCTAGAACTAGATTATATTTTCATCTTGTTCCGTCGAAGGGTTGGGGGTAAATTGGGGTAAATTTGGGCTAAATAGGTAAATCAAGCAGGTAAGATTCCATAAAATTGGTATTTAGTATACAATACAAGAGAAGCTAAGGTCTCAAAAAAAATTTTGGCATTAGCGACCCCCATTACCACCCCCACCCCATTATTAAAGGGGATGAAAACAATTGTGATTTAGTGTATATACAAGAACCAGAAACCTCAAAATATTCTTTACTTCATCCACCCCCACTACCACCCCCTATGACCATTCCCACCCCGCTACCGATGTGGGGTATCGTTTTATGGGTTTTTGAGGTAGAGGATTTCAAATATTATATTATTAAAGTTCCATAAACAATTATTTCCACATACAAAATTTTTTCGTTGTGAGTGACTTGGATAAAAAATCTGGATGCGGAAGTAGTGATTCCTTGGGCAGCGGTTTTTTCCATTTAGGGAGAAAAATGTTGCACCGTCGTGTTTCTCGTCCTCGAAAAAGGGGGGAAACCGTTCCTCAGCCATTGGCGCAACTAGGGCAGGGTGGGCCGGGCCCACCCCAAACTAACCACGGCCCTCCTCAGAGGAAAGAATAAAAATTATTAAATTATTAAATCTCTTACTTTTAAGCGTCGTATGGTGTCAACATCATGATAAAACTATTCGAAACCAATAATATTTACATATTTGTACAGTTTTTTCATTTTATAATTTGACTGAAAGTAAAAAGTAGTTTTATGCATATGCGTATGGCCGTGTCGATGATGTAGCTAAATAGGATTTCCCATCTAGGTATAATGGTAATTCAGAGGCGGTTTTTTCCTAAGTGCTGCAGAGCTACCAAAAATTCTGACCATAGTTATTAATAAATATGTTTAAATTGTTTTAATTCCAGGGGGATGACTCCGAGCATTGAAAGTTCAATGTAACATTAATTTCAAAATGTTACTATACACCAAAGGAGGCCGGGTCGCCTTTTGGCCAGCGTTGCCAGAGCACGATGACTTTTTTTGTCAAGTTCAAGGTCATTAAATGACCTTGAAATGAAAAAAATTTCGCCTGGCGCTTTTGCCTACGGCGCTATCACTAACCGCCCCGTGTACACATATATATCTACAGAACACTTAAGTATCTTATGCATGAGCCGCCCCTGATCTTTGCGTATCAAACACAAGGGGCCTGACCACCCCCAGAAAATTTCTCTAGTTGCGCCAATGTCCTCAGCCCTTTCGCAGTATTTTCAAAATGTTTTGTAGTGCTCGACCGATGGATCGGCATCGGCCATCTGCAAAATATAAGGCCGATGGTGCCGATGGATTTTCTTACGGGTTGCATACTAAAGTCTCTGTTGGGGTGTATTTGTAGCTAATTAAACTAATAAACATAAACAAAATCAAGTAAGATTTAATTAGATAAACTTAGAATTATGACATTAATCACTAATTAATGCCATTAATGGTCAATTTTAGGTTTACCTAATTAAATCTTACTTAATTTTCTTTATGCTTATAAATTTATTATTATCTATTATTTCTATTATTATTACCTCTTTATATTGAATATGAATACTTAATTATTTGTTATTTTAGAAAGCTGTTTATAGAAAGCAATCCATTGTCTAAGTTTAAAATTCAAACATCGGCCATCGGCATCGGCATCGGCCGATGCTCAAGTAAAAATATCGGCATCTGCATCGGCATCGGCCCATCGGAAAAATTCTGCCATCGGTCGAGCCCTAATGTTTCGTCATTCAGGGATGGAGTAGTTCAAACTCGCGGAGGTTATTTTGACGCATCCTGGTCAAAAGATACTCAATTTATCAATATTACCTGTAATAACCTCGATCTATCAAGCCCTCAAGAACGTAGTATGGAAAAATCAAAACAAAGGGTAGTTTTTTGAGGGAAACAGTACACCACCATCATGTCCGTGGTACGATAGAACATTGGGAGTATGTGACCATTTTAAACGATTAAGAGGTTTTATTTCAACGCGTGTCGTTCTATTAAATTTAATAGTCATTTAATCTCGAATTTAAGGTAGAAAGATCAATTTGCTAAAAATTGAGCAGTGAAACATATATTTTTGACGTGATATTTGGAATCAGCGACTCAAAAAATATCAGGATAGGCGCCTTTCACCTTTCGAAATTAAATTTTTTTTTGTGTGCCTGTGTTATTTTAATATGTTGAAGTTAGGTGCCTAATTATATGTTTTTAGGGATTCTGAATTCAAAAAAAGGCGCTAAAACGTTATCGGAAGTCCGTAAGACTAGATATCCAACATGGCGATCAATATGGCGCCAGTTTAATAATCATAAAGTGATAGTGTTTTTATATTCTTGTTCGGTTGACGTATTTTACAAAAAATATTCAATCTTTATTTATTAATTTTAAGTTGTATCAAGTCCAGAGCTAGCGCCTAATGAGAGAATGCAGTAAATAAAAAACGAATTTTTTTAAAGAATCTATACAAAAATGTAAAAATTACTTTATTCACAACGTCTTTCCAGACGTTCTCTAACCGATGAATTATTCTAGCCGACTTCCGTTTGCTATATAGCACGAGTGACGTATCACGGCATATGTCGCGGTTGTCTGTTGAGCGCACAGCCTCACCAAAGTTCGTTTTCATCACTTACTTGGTGACATCAACCCAGCGTTTTGGAAGCCGTCCCCTTTTCCTCTTGCCATCTGGTTTTCCCTGAACTATCAACCGTCCTATATTGTCTTGACTTCGGTTGATGTGGCAAAAAAATGAGAGGATTCGAGGGAATGCGATGCTGGAGTGACGCCTATGGAGACGTATTTCTTGAAGAATCGAGCTAGTGCCAAGTTGTTGGCGGATGCGCCGGTTCATTGGAGAAATTATCATTTATTTCCGATTATTTTTGTTATTGATATGAACTACATTGTATTAGTAACCTTTGTACAGGGCGGTCTATATGTGTGGAATCTATGGACTCAATTCATTTTAAGCGTAATTATGAACTTTTTTGAAAAATCCTGAAATAGGTCGATATTTAATTAGAAATTGCCATTTTTCAGCATGAAAGTAAAACTCCCCGCGTTCGCCCCCTCTAAATTTTAAATTAGTAAGGAGTCGTTCTAAAGGGATTTTGATTCTCTATTCAGGAGTTTAAAATTTTTTAAAGCAGGAGGAGCCAAAATTTATTTTTGAACAAAAAAAACTAAAAAACATTTTTTTATTATTTACTATCAATATTGAATCGATTCCACCCCAAACGAAACTTTCCTCCACCCCCAGTTATTTATGGTATAATATACGTATATAAGGTATATTTTTGGTATAAAGGTATATTTCGTATATATAATCAATATTTTTATACATAATGATTATCACATCTTAAATCCGTTTGTAGTAAAATTTCAGAAAAAAGATAGGAGCATACACTAAATAAAATACGAAAATATTATCAGCACAAGTGTTAAGCCAGGAGCCCGCATACCACTCCCAAAATGTGTGAATTGCTGTTAATTTGGGGCAGTAGAGCACAGAAATTACCATACCTTTTTTTTTGTGACAAGGGCGAACGGCAGGCCTCCAAAAGTGTAAAAAATATGACTTATAAAAGTAAAAAAAAAGTCACAAATAAGTCATAGATTTACGCATGGGGGTTGGAGGGATTTCTTAATTTACCCCCAAATATCATGAATCCAGACTACCATTCATTTTGGGCGGTACAAGGAAGCGCTACGCTCGCCCAAATTTGAAGAAAAAGTCAGATAAAGAAAATGATAAGTTTATGAATGGCAATCAGGAACCTGGTAATCATAAACTTAGTAAGTATGAACCCCTGAGGGCGAAAATATATTCACCATCTTTGAAAAGTGGTGCGAAGGTCTTACCTTCCACGATAATCGACGGCGTATCGGCTCTTTCAACCGCATGTACTAGTTACCCTTGTAATTCGATGAGTATCATAAATTTACTACTGGCAATCAGAAACTTGGTAATTATGAACCTCCTGAGAGCGAAAAATACATTCGCCATCTTTAAAAAGTGGCGCAAAGGTCTTGTCTTTCACGATAATTGATGGAGTATTATCGAAGCTTCATCCCGCATATATTGGTTACGCGTGTAATTCGATGAATATTATAAATTTACGATTGGCAATCGGATACTTCGTGAGTATGAACCTCCTGAGAGCGAAAATATATTCATCTTTGAAAAATGGTGCGAAGGTCTTGCCTTTCACAATAACTGACGCCGTATCGTAGCTTCCTACCGCATGTACTGGTTATCCGCGTAATTCAATCAGAAACTTGTGTGCGCGCGTGCGTGCTTGTGTGTGTGTGTCACATGTACGAGAGGGTGATTAAAGAGAGAATAATTAAAACTAGAAGAAAAACTAATCAGAAAAAAACAAACTATTAGAACGAAAATAAATAATTATAATGGAACCAGGCGCTTAGACGTTTCAACCCCCTCTAGCTGGCCCTTTTCAAAAATGGCGCACGCATTTTCGCAGTGTGGAGGTTCATACTTACAAAGTATCTGATTGCCAGTCATAAATTTATAATATTCATCAAATTACACGGGTAACCAATATATGCGGTAGGAAGCTCCAATAATGCTCCATCAAATATCGTGAAAGATAAGACCTTCGCGCCACTTTTTAAAGATGGCGAATATATTTTTCGCTCTCAGGAGGTTCATAATTACCAAGTTTCTGATTGCCAGTAGTAAATTTATGATACTCATCGAATTACAAGGGTAACTAGTACATGCGGTAGAAAGAGCCGATACGCCGTCAATTATCGTGAAACGTAAGACCATCGCACCACTTTTCAAAGATGCCGAATATATTTTCACACTTAGAGAGTTCATACTTACCAAGTTTGTGATTGCTAGTCGTAAATCTGTGATACTCATCGAATTACAAGAGTAACTAGTACATGCAGTAGGAACAGCCGATATGCCGTCAATTATCGTGAAAGGGAAGACGTTCGCGCCACTTTTCAAAGATGGCGAATGTCTTTTCGCACTCAGAAGGTTCATACTTACCAGGTTCCTGATTGCCATTCATAAACTTATCATTTCTTTTATCTGACTTTTTTTTCAAATTTGGGCGAGCGTAGGTAGCGTTTCCTTGTACCGCCCAAAATGAATGGGAGTCTGGATTCATGATTTTTGGGGGTAAGTTAAGAAATCCCTCCAACCCCCATGCGTAAACCTATGACTTATTTGTGACTTTTTTTTACTTTTAAAAGTCATATTTATTACACCTTTGGGGGCCTGCTGTTTGCCCTTGTCCCAGAAAACAGGGCTAGTACGGTCATTTCTGAGCTCTACTGCCTCAAATTAACAACAATTCCCACATTTTGGGAGTAAACCTATGACACCCAATTAGTGGTCGGCGGGCTACTGGTCCATATTAACTCTTTATGTGGCATAAAAACAATACGTACATAGGATGGCAATATATATCGCTGTTTTTCTGATAAATGCACCTGTGCATGAAGGACTACAAACAAAGCAATACTGCCAAAATATCTGTATTGTAAATATAAATACAAGTGATCAATACCTTGGGCTTTACGTATGCTAAATTACGTCGTAAATTACACAGCCCTACAAAAAAAAAGTGGTCTGTCCGGCGGACCAGACCAATATATCCGTATGTATTTGGACCCGCTGAAACCGAATCCGAAGTCGTTTTTCACCCCCAACCCCAAAAAACACCCCCCCAAAAAAATGCTCGGTCCGGCGGATCAAACCAGTACATTTTGATGTATTTGGACCTGCTGAAACCGAATCCGTAGTCAGAATTGTCAGATTGGCTCGCTTTTCACCCCCAGCCCCAAAAAACACCCCCAAAACAAAAACAAAGTGGTCTGTCCGACGGACATACCAGTGTATCCTTATGTATTTTGACGTGCTGAATCCGGATTCGAAGTCAGAATTGATGGATTGTCTCGTTTCTCACCCCTAAACCCGAAAAACACACCCCCCAATAAAATGGTTTGTCCGACAAACTAGACCAGTGTATTCTCATGTATTTCGACCTGCTTAAACCGAATCCCAACCCCAAAAAACACCCCCAAAACAAAAACAAAGTGGTCTGTCCGGCGGACTATACCAGTGGATCCTTATGTGATTTGATCTGCTGAATCCGAATTCGAAGTCAGAATTGTCAGATTTGCTCGTATTTCACACTTAACCCTAAAAGACACCCCCAAAACAAAAAAGTGGTCTGTCCGGCGGACCATACCAGTGTATCCTTAAATATTTTGACCGCTGAAACCGAATCCTAAGTTATAATTGTCAGATTGACTCATGTTCACCCCCAACCCCCAAAAAACACCCCCCCCCACAAAATGGTCTGCCCGGCGGACCATACCAGTGTATCCTTATGTATTTGGTAAGGATACACTGGTAGGTATAGTCCGCCGGACAGACCACTTTGTTTTTTTGGGGGGGTGTTTTTTGGGGTTGGGGGTGAAAAACGAGCCAGTCTGACAATGCTGACATCGGATTCGGTTTCAAAAGGTCCAAATACATAAGCATACACTGGTCTGGTCCGTTGGACAAATCATTTTTTTGGGGGGTGTGTTTTTTGTTGTTGGGGGTGAAAAACGAGCCAATCCATCAATTCTGACTTCGAATTCGGATTCAGCAGGTCAAAATACATAAGGATACACTGGTATAGTCCGTCGGACAGACCACTTTGTTTTTGTTTTGGGGGTGTTTTTTGGGGTTGGGGGTGAAAAACGAGCCAATCTGACAATTCTGACTACGGATTCGGTTTCAGCAAGCCCAAATACATAATAGTATACTGGTTTGGTCCGCCGGACAGAGCATTTTTTTGGGGGGGTGTTTTTTGGGGTTGGGGGTGAAAAACGACCTGATCTGACAATTCCGACTTCGGATTCGGTTTCAGCGGGTCCAAATACATACGGATATATTGGTCTGGTCCGCCGGACAGACCACTTTTTTTTTGTGGGGCTGTGTTATTAATATCTTTTAAAAAACATTACTTATTAACCTCCCCCCAATAAAATTGTGAGGAGTTACTACAATTAGTCCAAAATCTAAAATTGAGATAAAATCAAATCTTTACGTTTTAAGGTCCCAGGAACCCAAAAAAGGTGGTTTTTGAAAAATGTCTGTGTATGCGTGTATGTGTATGTGTGTATGTATGTTAGCACAATAGCGGCGAAGCTACTAAATGGATTTGAATGAAACTTTGCATGAGGGTTTCTTTTATTTAGTGCTCCAGAAGAACTGAAAAGGTTTTGGTTGAGATCGGATTACGTTTAGTGCCGTTTTGGCATAACAAGTTGTTTATTTTATAACTACTTACAATTTGTAATCGAACCATTGAAAAGCAGTAAAAATTCCGATTTCAACGATATATCACACTTGCACTCTTTCGATCTGGTTTCCGTAAAAAAAAAATAAAAAAAGGAAATAACACGCTTCTTGTGTAAGATATATTTTATAGTCTAACCTAACGTTCGATAGACTAGTGTGTTAAAGCGTGCAGACTGCATGCTGCGTATTTTTGACGTGACAAGTGCATTGAGAAATTACAAGTTTTTTCGACGTTTATAAAGCCCACGGAAGGTGTGAGAGGCCTTCATGAACCGCTCACAAGCCTTATAAGTGTAAGCAAGCCCACCGAAACGCTTTCGGTGAGTTTTTTTCCAATAAAGCTTTAAAAGTGACAGTGACATTATATTTTAAATACTATTTCCACTACTTCCGGAAATTCTTCCGGCAACATAACTTAAAAATAGTGCTATTAAATTTTTTTTTGAAAACTGTCAAAAACCAAATTGCCCCAGAAAAACATTGGAACCAAAAATTTGACAGTTGTCACTTCCCGATTTAGAGAAAAATCGGTCGAGGGCAGAAGATTAAAAAAATATATATATCAACTCAAACTTAAACGATCCACCATGAACATTACCCCGGACACATCTGGCAGGGAAGCTGGCCACCAAGAGTTATATGGTTTTTCCCAAAGATGGCCATCCCTACCACCCATTACCAACGAACGGGTTTTTTGTTTAGTTGTGTTTCCCGTATCAATAATCAAAATTATTCTCTTGCCTACGAACTTGTGTTTATTTTATTTCCACATCCTGTGGGAGTATAGTGACGACAAAAAAAAATTTAAAAATTTTTATTGTTCAAATGGCTTAAAATGTCATGAAACGTCGAGATTTTAAGTTTGAGCGAAAAAAAAATTTCTGTCTGTCTGTCGGTCTGTCTGTCTATAACTTTTTTTTTGTGCGCACGTTTACTCTGGAACCGTTTGAGATATTGACTTGAAATTTGGTAAACATATGTACTTTAATGAGATCTAGAACTAGATCTAGATATTCTAGATATTTTCATCTTGTTCCATCCAAGGGTTGGGGGGTAAATTTGGGGTAAATGGGTAAATCAAGCAGGTAAGGGTCCATAAAATTGGTATTTAGTATATACAAGAAAAGCTAAGGTCTCAAAAAAAATTTTTGCATTAGCCCCCCCCCCCCATTATCAACCCCCACTCCCTTATTAAAGGGGATGAAGAAACCAGAAACCTCAAAACATTTTTTTACTTCATCCACCCCCACTACCACCACCCCCCCCCTATCACAACCCCCACCCCACTACCGATGTGGGGTATCGTTTTATGGGTTTTTGGGGTAGAAGATTTGAAATATTATATTATTAAAGTTGCATAAACAATTATTTCCACATACAAAGTTTTTTCGTTGTGAGTGACTTGGATAGAGAATTGGATGTGGAAGTAGTGATTCCTTGGGCAGCGGTTTTTATATTAATTTTAGGTCCATGTGGACACATCATAATTTTAACCTTGTTTTTAAGCCTGCCTACAGAAGACAGGAGTTACTATCCCACATTTCTGTTTTTCTCCAAGCCAAACCGGACCTACTCCGTCCAGCCTCACACCCGGCGGTGTTCACCGTGTTTGTCTGGCTGGCTCCGGGCTAGGATCCGATGAGGCACATATTTATATTAAAACATTGAATAAAACATTAATGTTGTGCAGACTATTTTAACACTCAAGTTCTTTGGTTCAAATCCCAACGAACGCACGACTTTTTTTCTGTTTTAATATGAAAAAATATTTCAACTTAATAAATACAATTAAATGAGATCGTTCATAATTTTTAGTGCTCTTTTCGGCTTGAAAGATCCACCGGGTGGAGAGGTTCCAAGCGCTTCCAGTAGCTGCCGATTTTTATCAGTCTAATTTGCAGGCATTTTTTGGAAAAGTCGTGCCGTCAAGAAAAAAATCGAAGAGACGAGGATGGAATTTCAATTTACGATTTTCTAATGAGTTACCTTAATATTTGATGTCATACTGTGAAAGAGTAAACATATTTACATGTAATTTGTAATGGGGTAGACGATTTCAAATATTATGTTGTTACAGTTCCATAAACAATTATTTCTACATAGTGGAGTGCAAATATATTTTCCAAAGTACATCAAATTTTTCTTGAAAGTACGAGACATTCTTTTGGAAGTTTCGCCGGAATAGGGTATTATAGTAGGTCCTAGGCCTTCACCCTTTTTGTGAGCTAACGGGGATAGGGGGTAATTAAGGGTAATCGGCGAGTGATTAAGGATAATTACAGGTATTTAAGTTTAATTAGGAGAAGGTGGGAAGAGAAGGGAAGGTGGTTCAAAGTGGGATAAAGTGGGTCAAAATGGGACCAGCTGGGACAAGGGATAATAAGATGGGACGAAGTTGGGGATAAAACAAGATTAAAATACGGATAAATAGGAATAACCTACTACTTATTAATAGTTGATGTCATACTGTGAAAAGTTAAACATGTTTACATATAATGTTTGTAATGCAACATTCACTTGTTCTTATTTTGCGTAAACATGAAAATGTACAGATGAAACAGCAATTTTATTTGCTCACACGACGCCATGGCCTCATAATTATTTTAATAAGTTTTGTCGACAAATAGCCTTCCAACAGCACAAGTATTTAAAAGCTGACTACCACTAAAGCTTTGACAGTCACCGATGGTGACGCTAGTTACAAATTCGCTCAGTGCTTAGTGCCTATATATGATTCACAACTGTTACCATCTTTACTTACTATTAGGGGCTCATAGTGTACAAAAAATGAAGTGTATTGTTGTCTAGATCATAGCACAATAGGTATCGCATAATAAGGGTGATACAAGCTCCCAAAGGAGGCTTATAAGAGTCACTTTTTTGGCAATCACCCTAAAAGGCTTGAAATATCAATTTTAGGCAGGTATAAAGCGTACCATAATCCATTTTTGGATGGGCATCTTGGAATTGCTCAATTTTTTAAGAATCTAGTTGGGGGATATGGTCCTGCCTTTATTTCTTAATTTCTTTATTTTCAATCTGGTGGAATAGACTCGATAAAATAAGTTTCGATGATTTCCAGTCTCCCATATTTTTTTACATATTCTATGAAAGATCCTCACTCCATCTTCATCAACTGACTTATGCACCTGCGCCATGATAGGTTTCAGATTTCAGGATTGTAGGCTCGTGTTCGTAGTCCTACTGCGAGTTTAATATAGACTCAAAATGGCTACTTCAGTCACTTTTAAAAAGCTTTTCGCAATACTGAGATAATGAAGCACAGGAACTTTCACTGGTGATGCTCACATATTATTCACAACGAAAAAATTTTGTATGTGGAGATAATTGATTATGGAACGTTAAAATATAATATTTTAAATCCTCTACCCCAAAAACCCATAAAACGATACACCACATCGGTAGTGGGGGTGGGGGTGGATGAAGTAAACAAATATTTTGAGGTTTATGGTTCTTGTACACACACCAAATCACAATTTTTTTTCATCTCCTTTAATAATGAAGTGGCTAATGCCACAAATTTTTTTGAAACCTTAGCTTCTCTTGTATATACTAAATACCAATTTTATGGACTCTTACCTGCTTGATTTACGTATTTACCTCAAATTAACCCCAATTTACCACCCAACCTTTCGACGGAACAAGATGAAAATATAATCTAGTTTCAGATCTCGTTAAAGTACATATGTGTACCAAATTTCAAGTCAATATCTTAAACGGTTCCAAAGTAAACGTGCGCACAGAAAAAGTTACAGGCAGATGTACCGACAGACAGACAGAAATTTTTTTTTTTTTGCTCAAATTTAAAATGTCGACGTTTCATGACATTCTAAGCCTATTTGAACAAAAAAATTTTTTTTAAATTTGTCGTTACTATACTTCCACTGGATGTGGAAGTAAAATATGGGAGACAGGTATCTGGCCTAATAATTGGAGAACTTCAATCTTCGTATCGCTGCATAAGAAGAGAGCGACAGATGTCTGTGATAAATACAGGTTGCTGGCATTAATGTCACACGCCAGTAAAATAATGTTTTATATTCTTCAATCTAAACTTCAGCATTATCTGTCTTAGCAAATCCCTCCTAAGCAAGCAGCCTTTATCAAAGGACGCGATACTAGAGAGCAAATACTGAATCTGCGACAACTAATCGAGAAGGCAAGATAATAATACATATATAATAATAATAATACATTTATTTTACTCAAAGTAAAAATGGTACAAATTGAACTGTAGAGCTTTTCTTCCATTTGCCCAAATACAAATAATCTATAATCTAAGATTATAAAAATATTATAAAAAAATATTAATACATATACCTAAACCAAAAATTTCAAGAAAAAAAATTATTTTATTTTTTAATATTCAGTAATGAATTGTAATCTAACAAATGTTATATTTTATAATAGTAACAACAATAATAATAGCAGCAACAGCACTCAGACATGCGAGCAGACAAGGGAACGGGCAGACCCCGCGAAGCGAAGCAAAAAGGTTAAAAGTAAATAAAATTGTATCGGAAAAGAAAGAAGTATACGCGCATCAAGTCACCTGCCTCTGATCAGCCAAAATGTAATTTTTGACAACTTTAATAAAAAAATTGAAAATAAATGATCTTTGAAAAATCGCAGTTTTATGCTGAGGCACCAAAAAAAACCGCTGCCCAAGGAATCACTACTTCCACATCCAGATTTTTTATCCAAGTCACTCACAACGAAAAAATTTTGTATGTGGAAATAATTGTTTAAGGAACTTTAATAATATAATATTTGAAATCCTCTACCCAAAAAACCCATAAAACGATACCCCACATCGGTAGGGGGTGTGGGTGGTGATAGGGGGTGGTAGTGGGGGCGGATGAAGTAAAAAAATATTTTGAGGTTTCTGGTTCTTGTACACACACTAAATCACATTTTTTTTCATCTCCTTTAATAATAGGGTGGGGGTGGTAATGGGGGTGGCTAATGCCAAAATTTTTTTTGAGACCTTAGATTCTTTTGTATATACTAAATACCAATTTTATGGAGTCTTACCTGCTTGATTTACCTATTTACCCCAAATTTACCCCAATTTACCCCCCAACCCTTCGACGGAACAAGATGAAAATATAATCTAGTTCTAGATCTCGTTAAATTACATATATGTACCAAATTTCAAGTCAATATCTCAAACGGTTCCAGAGTAAACGTGCGCACAAAAAAAGTTACAGACCGACAGACCGACAGACAGAAATTTTTTTCTCGCTCAAACTTAAAATTTCGACGTTTCGTGACATTCTAAGCCTATTTGAACAATAAAAATTTTTAAAAATTTCAGTGGAAGTAATTAACTTATTTCTTAAGTACTGAGGTTCGTCATTATGAATTATTCGCCATATAAGTGTGAGCATGTGTAAACCCTGCGATTTTTCATGTTTAATATGTTATGTTTATTTAGATGTGGTGATATATGTTGTCTATATGGGATACTGTAAATATAACGCATACATGAATTTTGAAGTTTTTGAATTTTCTTTTTTGCTGCCGCCGATAATAACTTTCCATATACAACATCACCATAATCAACTAAAGATAATACGAGTGAATCACAAAATTTTGATTTACACTCTCTAGATATGTCTTTCGCAAAACTGTATAATTTTTTCAGTCGACTGTAAGCGAATTTCAATTTGGATAAAATATGTTTTTCAAAGCCTAGCGTTGAGTTTACTCAAAGCCATAAATTTTTTGCCTCATTTACAACAGGAAGGACTTTATTGTTTAAATTAACATCAAACGAAACTTCTAATAATTTTTTGAATGCGACAGATGTACCTATTAGCATTACTTGCGATTTTTCAGGGTTTAGTTTTAAATTGTGGTTAGAAGAATACTCAGAAGTTTTTTTTAAGTCCTGGTTTATTAGTGTTAAAACGTCTCGCCATTCTTGGAAATTAAAAGATTTGTATATTTGCGAGTCATCTGCATACTGATATAGTTGACAACTGGTGATTACATCTGAAATATCGGAAACGTACAAGGTAAACAACAGTGGTCCCAAGATTGAACCTTGAGGAACACCTGAATTTAAGTTTTGCAAACGTGACACATTTCGAGTACCATCATCATCTATAACCACAGCTTGTTTTCTCCCATTTAAGTAATTACTCATGAAATCTGTCGCAAATTTAGAAAAACCAAGATAATGAAGTTTTGCCAATAGCATAGAATGGTCTAAGGTATCAAAGGCCTTTGATACCGTACCAAAAATATACATTTTCCACCATCAATGTTTCTAAGAAAATCATCTACTAAATGTGTTAACGCTGTTGATGTGGAATGATTTTTTCGAAATCCCGATTGTATGTTTGAAACTAATTTATTTTTATTTAAGAAGTCAATGATTTGGTTATAAATATGTCTCTCTAATATTTTAGATATAACAGATAGCAAGCTGATTGGCCTAAAATCAGAAAAATCAGTGGGATTATTGTTTTTGGCAAAAGGTTTAACCAATGTGTGTTTCCATAATGCAGGAAATTTTTTTTTAATTATTACTTGGTTTATTATATGCAGTATATGCGGAATACAGTACGGTATGCACAATTTAATATCAACTATTGAGAGACCATCCACCCCACTAGCATTAGTTTTTATAGAGTTAATTATTCTCAATAATGACACTTCATCTATTAAATTAAATTCTAGTTCACTCTCAATATTAGGATGAATATTATTTTCATAATAGTTTAGAGTATTGTCGCTTAATGTTGAAGGCAAGTTAGAGGTGGAAATAAAATAATCATTAAACAAATTGGGGTTCCTCAAATTTGTAGGCAATTGAAAATTCGGTAACTGAGTTACATTAAGTTTCTTGGCTGCATCCCACAATTTTTTTGAGTCCTTTTTTAAGCAGTTAAAATATGCACACTTTTCTCTACGTATAGCACACTTAGTGTAATTTCGCAATGCTTGTAATAATTTAAATTTGCTTCTGTTTTATTTTTTTCATATTTCAAGTGAGCTTTATTTCTAAGTTTAATAAGTGTCTTTATAGTGTCTGTAATCCAAGGAGTGTATGGTTTCTCGGTGGTAGATTTAGTTACGATAGGCGCATGCGCATCTAATAAACTTAAAATTAATTAGTTAAAGTGATAAATTTTTTCATCAATGTCATTTGATTCATATATAACATATATAACATTCCAATTTATGGCCCTACAATCTAGCTCAAAATGCTGTAAATTTATATTTTTATAATCTCTGTAAGTAATAGTTTTTTTGGGCGACCTAAATTTAGGCATATCTAAAATAGCAAAAACTAGTTTGTGATCTGTGATATTCCCTGGAAGACTAATGACCTCTGTATTAATCACTTTACATGATATTTTCACAGCAATTATATCTATTAAGCTAGAACTATTTCTATAGTTATCCTCCCTAGTAGCAGACTGAATTAACTGTTTCATGTTGTACATATCCAGAATATTTATGAACTCTCTTTTTTGCTCAGAATTTTCCAATAGATTTAAATTTATATCGCCTAACAAAACAACATTTGTAAAAATAGGATACACCATAGAAAAAAATTCATCCAAAAAATTCATAAAACTGACGTTATCACTATTAGGTGGACGATAACAAACGCAAATGGCAGTTTTTTGTTTATTTATTATAATTTCTATGCACATTGCTTCGATATTATTATAATTTCTAATATTAATTTGACTATGTTTTATAGATTTTTTCAGGTAGAAAGCTAGACCCCCACCTCTAGTGGCCCTATCTTTTCTTATAAGATTATAACCCGGTATGGCATATAAAGAACTATCCATATCGGGATTTAACCAGGTCTCTGTTACAGCCAAAACATCAAAATCATAGTTATAAATAAACTCTGAAAATTCATCGAAACCAGTATTTAGCGATCTTATATTTATATGAGCTACTTTAAATTTGTATGTATTTGTATGTATATATATGTAACTTTGTTCGTAGGCCACCTAAAGCTGTTGACAATGTGGAATGGGACAAACTGTGGACTGTATTCTTGGAGATAGGGACACCCAAACATCTGGCCTTTATTATTCTCAGACTGCATAAAGCAAACTCTGCTTTGGTGGAAATTGACAATAATAACTCACATAACAAATGAAAAGTTGGCCGAGGAGTGCCAGACAGAGGGCGATCTGTCACCAATCGTCCAATAGTAAACACGTGTGTTGCACGGTGGGTGAGCTATAGAGAATTGCACGGAGAATTTTGTGCTATTGAACTCACTAAAAGTAAAACAGTCATCATTACCTTATACAGATCTATGAATGGCAATATATATTTTTTTATTTGTTAGGGAAATTGCTGATACACTACAAGTTCACGAATATAATCTTGATTGGTGACCGCAAGACTTCGTCGATTCTAAATTAATTTGTATGCTTGAGTATGCCTTTTGATTTAGATATAACAATATCTGATTATACAAGAGTTACACCTCAGTCTTGAACTTGTCTTTATAATACGTAAATATAGGGGATGGTGGTTATGAATCAGTTGTAGCAGAGGCTCTCATCATCGAACACAAATAATGTTTCTTTTTTTTTTAATTTATTTATTTATTTAACATCGGCCTATTTAAGCTATTAAGTCCTATCACCGACGCTAGGGCACGAGCTACCCCCAACTATTTTGCCGAACCTCTTCTCTGTCGAAGAGGTTCGGTTGCTTAACATTTAATAGGCAAGAGACCAACTGCTTTACATCCCATACGAAGGATGGTATATCCACCACTACGTAATCCTCGTCTTAAATTACATAGCTTCTACGTATACACTGATATACAAGCCGCTAGCCTCAGTTTATGATCATGTTTTTGTTTAATAGTATTTGTACTCTTTTGATTATGGGAGCCAGCAACATTTTTAGTTGCCAAACTCGCTTAAACTTGACTTATCTTTTTCTATCATATTAATGTAACTTATTCACAAAACAAACTCCTGCCACTTCGTTAACGGACCAACGATTGGCAGCAACATTTCAATTATGTTAAAGAATGTGTCAGTGCTGTACGTGTTTAAAACTGTGTTTTTTTATGACATTACAGTGCGATGGAAAATTATTTCCTGTCACCTTCAATGTAGACCGGCTTGCTCCAGTCATTAACATAAATATATAATAAAAAACCGCTGCCCAAGGAATCACTACTTCCACATCCAGATTCTCTATCCAAGTCACTCACAACGAAAAAACTTTGTATGTGAAAATAATTGTTTATGGAACTTTAATAATATAATATTTGAAATCCTCTACCCCAAAAACCCATAAAACGATACCCCACATCGGTAGTGGGGTGGGGGTGGTGATAGGGGGGTGGTAGTGGGGGGTGGATGAAGTAAAAAAATATTTTGAGGTTTCTGGTTCCTGTACATACACTAAATCACAATTTTTTTTTCATCCCCTTTAATAAGGAGGTGGGGGTGGTAATGGGGGTGGCTAATGCCAAAAATTTTTTTGAGATCTTAGCTTCTCTTGTATATACTATATACCAATTTCATGGACTCTTACCTGCTTAATTTACCCATTTACCCCAAATTTACCCCAATTTACCCTCCAACCCTTCGACGGAACAAGATGAAAACATAATCTAGTTCTAGAACTCGTTAAAGTACATATGTATACCAAATTTCAAGTCAATATCTTAAACGGTTCCAGAGTAAACGTGCGCACAAAAAAAAATTACAGACAGACCGACAGACCGAGAGACCGACAGACAGACAGAAATTTTTTTTTCGCTCAAACTTAAAATCTCAACGTTTCATGACATTTTAAGCCTATTTGGACAATAAAAATTTTTAAATTTTTTTTTGTCGTTACTATACTTCCACTGGACGTGGAAGTAAAAGTCAATCGACAGAAATGTTAGAAGCTAAAAAATGTTTTCCAGTACTTTTGTTATTTGAAATAGTTAAAGAAGTTATGATGTCGACCATTCGACGGGACATGGCTTTGGAACAAGCAAAAAAAGTTCTACTTGTGGGCCTGCTGGAGTCGATTTTATGAAAACACAACCTAAATATAACACATAAAATATGAAATTAATTTTAAGCAGATTTTTCAAAAAGAGAGTGTTGCTGACTCCCGTACTATTTTTATGTAGAATTTTATTTTATTAATAAAACCTGATGAATATTATTCAGTGTTTCTGTGTTATCACACATAAAATTTCACTTTTTCGTGGCTAGGTTGAATTTTAACCTTTTATAGTTAATATCCGATTTATAATAATTAGGTAATTTGTCATTTTTAACCCCCGATCCAAAAAGTTTGGCTTGTATGTCTGTTTGTTTGTCTGTCTGTCTGTGGCTTCATATCTCTTCAACGAGTGATCCGATTTTGATGCAGTTTTTTTATTTGAAAGAGTATTTTGTCGAGAAGGTTATAGGCATATTAGATTTTGATGTTTGGTCGCCATCTTGAATTCGCCATGTTGAACTTCTCTATAAATTGTCCGATTGAAGAAAAATTGAAATGTGCAGACAATTATGGTAGCCGAACATGATTTAGACCTCATTTTGATTCGGTCATATGAAACTGGTACGATTAGATACATTGATCGGGGGTTTTAAAAAATGTTCAATTTTACTTGTTATCAAGGTAAAATCACAAACATTCTTAGTTTAATTATTATCTTTTTTATGTGTGATAATCGTATTCTTATCGAAATTTTGTGATTGCAGCTGATATTTACTATATAGATTTTTC
Source organism: Rutpela maculata (assembly GCA_936432065.2). Lineage (NCBI taxonomy): Eukaryota > Metazoa > Arthropoda > Insecta > Coleoptera > Cerambycidae > Rutpela > Rutpela maculata. The sequence continues at coordinate 107,816,943 of OW386286.2, forward strand.
TACATTAGAAAACTGTACAACAACCCTCACAATCCCATGTATCTACTTACATAGGCCTTACATATGTACCAACTCAAAGGCACAGTGCTTATGGTGTTAGGATTACGACAGCCACGTTTCAGGTTCGAATCCTGGCTATGGTATGATGTGTAGTGGTGTTTTTCACGTGTTACCGAGATGGTAGTAGTAGACTGCAGTTATGTGAGAGACAACACGGCTAGTCGCTCTCCTCTCCTGAGTCGAGTCTCAGCTACGGCAGATGGCAATCTCGTAGGGAATGGTTGTTTGTGTTGTTGTTTATGTGTGCATGTCCCTAGTTGAGTAGTGGAATAGCTACCAGGACGTTAATATAACTGAGGCAATAAAGTAAAAATAAAAACCGCTGCCCAAGGAATCACTACTTCCACATCCAGATTCTCTATCCAAGTCACTCGCAACGAAAAAACTTTGTATGTGGAAATAATTGTTGATGGAACTTTAATAATATAATATTTGAAATCCTCTACCCCAATAACCCATAAAACGATACCCCACATCGGTAGTGGGGTGGGGGTGGTAGTGGGGGTGGATGAAGTAAAAAAATATTTTGAGGTTTCTGGTTCTTGTATATACACTAAATCATAATTTTTTTTCATCCCCTTTAATACGGGGGTGGGGGTGGTAATAGGGTGGCTAATGTCAAAAATTTTTTTGAGACCTTAGCTTCTCTTGAATACACTAAATACCAATTTTATGGACTCTTACCCGCTTGATTTACCCATTTACCCCAAATTTACCTCAGTTTACCCCCCAACCCTTCGACGGAACAAAATGAAAATATAATCTAGTTCCAGCTCTCATTAAAGTACATATGTGTACCAAATTTCAAGTCAGTATCTTAAACGGTTCCAGAGTAAACGTGCGCATAAAAAAAGTTACAGACAGACCGACCGACAGACAGAAATTTTTTTTCGCTCAAACTTAAATTCTCGACGTTTCATGACATTTTAAGCCTATTTGAACAATACAAATTTTTAAAATTTTTTTTGTCGTTACTATACTTCCACTGGATGTGGAAGTAAAAATAAATAAGTAACTGTTAAAATATGTGTATCTTTCTACAAGTGAAATAAAAACCGCTGCCCAAGGAATCACTACTTTCACATCGAGATTTTCTATCCAAGTCCCTCACAACGAAAAAAATTTGTATGTGGAAATAATTGTTTATGGAACTTTAATAATATAATATTTGAAATCCTCTACCCCAAAAACCCATAAAACGATACCCCACTTCGATAGTGGGGTGGGGGTGGTGATAGGGGGGTGGTAGTGGGGGTGGATGAAGTAAAAAAATATTTTGAGGTTTCTGGTTTTTATACACACATTAGATCACATTTTTTTATCCCGTTTAATAATGGGGTGGGGCTGGAAATGGGAGTGGCTAACGCCAAAAAATTTTTTGAGACCTTAGATTCTCTTGTATATACTAAATACCAATTTTATGGACTCTTATCTGCTTGATGTACCTATTTACCCCAAATTTATCCCAATTTACTCCCCAACCCTTCGATGGAACAAGATGAAAATATAATGTAGTTCCAAATCTCGTTAAAGTACATATATGTACCAAATTTCAAGTCAATATCTTAAACAGTTCCAGAGTAAACGTGCGTACAAAAAAAGTTACTTTTTTTTCGCTCAAACTTAAAATCTCAATGTTTCATGACATTCTAAGCCTATTTGAACAATAATTTATTTTTTTATTTTTTTGAAGTCACTATACTTCCACTGGATGTGGAAGTAATATTTTGTTTGGTTGATTTGAAATTAATTTCTTTAAATTAAATACCTATTGAACATTAACAGTCGTTGTTTTCCAGAAATAGTTACGTGTTGCAAAAAATTGTATATATGCGACTGCCTAATGATAGTTCTTGTTAATCATTGTAGTATTTATTAGAACACCTTGGTTGATTCCACCACAGTGGATAATTGGTTGTTAATAATAACTGTAATAAGTAGCTACGCAGGTGGATTCCATAATGAATGCAGAATAAAATTTCCTGTAATGAAAAAAAGGCGTTGTTACTTTTAATAGGTTTTAACAAACCATGATTAATTTAATTTATTTGCTTCTGTATATTTGTCTCTATACAAATAATGAGGATAATAATTATTACTTATAGTATAAGTAAATATTCATTAGCAGGATAATAAACCCATTACAATTAAAAACTCATTTGTACAGGTAAAATTAAGTTATGTTACCGACGAAATTTTATATCGCAAATACTCATAATATGTTCACGAAATTGCTTCACAATAACATACAATTAAATATTCAGATTATTCTGATCAAATTTTATCCTTTTTTGTAGATCTTAGGGTCCAGTATTGCAATAAAAGATATGTTCTTTATGTTTTACCGCCTCATATACGAACATTAGCCTCCATGAGAGTAGAAATTTTGTTCGCAAAATTTCTTATCAAATTAGTCAATTCTTTTCAATAATGATCAGATTTTAAAATCAATCGTCAGCTGAAGGCATTTACGGAAGAAAGTAATTCTGGAGAAGTTAGAAGAACAAATGAGCGTGAAGAATGTCGCCTAAAACTTGCTGACCTTAGTAGGTATCGAATTAAAAAAATCTCCCTTTACTCTTCTGGCCTTCTAAATCACCGGAACTTCACTGGATATTTGTGGAGTATGTTGCGTACAGCGATTCGTAGAAATCAGTAGAAAGCCGAAAATATCATAGATTTTAGGCAGTGATATTTGTGTACTACGGCAATTATATCTGCGTCTCGCCTCTAGATCACTATATAGTAGTATATTCCTTATCCGCTAGGGGCCGCCACGATTTCCAAAATAACAAACACATCTCTCGCACCCTATCTCTACCTCCTGCATGCTCATTATTCTTTTTCGTGCGGAAGTGAACGTCACGTTTGTTTACGTTTGTTTACATTTTTGCTGTATATTGTGTATTTATTATTACCATGGGTAAATAAGCTAATCCGAGAAGAGAAATACCGGAAAATCTCAAAAGAAGTTTTACGAAAACATCGGAGAGACATCTACGCAGGACAAGGCGCAACCGAGTCATATTTTCAACTAGTGACAATTTTGACAGAGTTCATCTGCGAATTCGCCAGAAGGCCCCGAAAGGGGCCATCCATAAATGTCATCACGCCAATTTTTGAGATTTTAGGCCCCCCTCCCCCCATTGTTACGTTTTGTCACGCTGAGTTAGACCCCCAAAAAAATTACGCCCCCTTATGTTTTTTTCGATTCCGTTATTAATTATTCACGATATTTTCGCCTCATTTTACAGCCTCATGAGGGGGAAGAGCTAGTAGAGGTCCAAAAAAAATTTTTCCGCCTCATGGGGGGGAGGTGCTAATAGAAATCCAAAAGAAAAAGTTTTACCACCTCATAGAGGAGGGGTGCTAGTGAAAAACCAAAAAAAAATTTTTTGTCGCCTCATGGGCGCAATGCTACTAAAAATCCAAAAAAAACAAAATTCACCATTCGTTACGTCACACTGAGTCAGACCCCCTCCCTCCCCCTTATCACACTTAGTCACGTAATTGCGAACCCCCTCCCCCCCTGGAGCGTGACGTCATTTATGGATGGCCCCAAAGGGGTTATGTTACCGACGTGGAGGAGAACACTTTTTCACTTCTAGGTAAATAATTAACAGCCTAAGTGATAAGGTATCTGTTTTTAATAAGTACCAAGTTTAACCAGTTTAGACTAATGATTATATATATACAAGATAAGTACATTTTCTTGCGATCATATTAGGACAGGAGTATTTTTGCTGACAGTTTAACGAGTTTTAGACTAAATGCCTGTACACACTAGCCCGAACAGTCCTACACAGAGAGAAGTGAATATTTTTAGGTTGGTTTAACGTGTTTTAAACCTAGAACTTATTAGTTACATCTCTGGAATTGTCTACTGGTAGGCATAAACATTATTTGTTTAAGGAGCTTTATTTTCAATGAGTTTGGAATAAAATTGGACAATAAACTATAGCTTAACGAGTTTAAGACTAACAAGGGGCTCACTATATTGTAGCCCGGCATGGCATGTGTCATTCAATACGATATATTACGGAACGATGTCAGGCATGATTAATATGCATAGGGTTTTACACCTGAGCTGTAACTTTCTCTCATGGTACCTAGTAATGTTATAATTACTACAGTGCAAGAGTAATGTAATTGTACTATTATGGTTTTAGTCAACGAGTTTGAATATAAACCCCAACAACAATCAGCTTGATTTCTCCGTAAAGCACTTACTATTTTCCTTTCTAGGGTCCAGTATACCGGATGAACTCAAAGAAAATATACCACCAGCCACGCTGCAGCCGGAAGTGTTGGCACTACTGGGTCAATGAGGTAACGATGCAAATCTGCCTTCCGATGATATACATGAAGCTATATCGAGGAGATGGGAAAATATTCTCATGACTGGGCTTGAACCTCAGACTATATTGAATATTCTAAAAAAATATCCTTCTAGTGGTAACTTCAAATTAGTAGAGGCACCCAAACTCAATCCGGAAGTATCTGCGGCCATCACCGAACAACACCAAAAGGCTTGCGGACCTGCAGAACCAGTTGGGAGCTGCGTTAACGGCTATTGGTAAGAGCAGGAGGGGTGAAGAAACCTTCCGGTGATTAAGCTGTTGAGTGATGCTGGTCGATTGATTTCTGATGTTCACCATGCAGAATCGGAATCCAATAGATATCTGGTAAAATCGACTATCAATAAACAATACAGAGACACCTTAACTAATGTAGCTGTAGATGGTTGGCTGTTTGATAGCGACCTTGGAGATCGAGTTAAGGCTGCCAGGGAACAGGGTCCAAGAGCCCAGTCTCGCTCAAATCAACCTCAGGCGAGGTCAGCCAGACCTCAGGCTTTGCAGGTTCATCAAACCCACCGTTAGAGGTAACACCCTATTGTTGTAGATTAACGTTTATAAAAAAAAGTAACAACGATTAACTAATGATCCCACTATACTGTCCTGGATTAGAGGTTACTTAATTCCGTTTACCTACAAACCTATCCAGGTGTTGGTTCCTAAAGAACCAACTTGGTCGTCGAAAGAAAAAGTCCTTATTCAAGCCCAAATTAATAAACTTATCTCAATAGGTGCTATTAGTGCATGTACTCCTGTTAAAGGACAGTATGTTTCCAACATTTTTCTTGTACCAAAGCAGAATGACTCTAATAGGTTAATCTTAAATTTAAAATCTCTTAATAAATTTGTCTGTACAAGTCATTTCAAGATTGAGGATCACAAGGTAATTAAGAATCTCATATTCAACAAATGTTTCATGGCAACAGTTGACCTGAGAGATGCTTATCATTTAGTGTCCATTAGGGACAGTCAGAGGAAATACCTTCGTTTCAGATTTGATGGCAAATTATATTAGTATAATTGTATGCCTTTTGGCCTGAATACGGCGTCATATGTATTCACTAAAATAATGAAACCTATCTTAGCTTATTTAGAGGTACCGATTTTAAGTCGATATTATATTTGGATGATTTTTTGCTGTTAGGACAATCATATCAAGACTGTCTCAATAATTTAGCTGAAACCTGTAAAGTACTCGAGGATCTCGGGTTTCTCATAAATAAGGAAAAATCAGTTTTGAACCCTAAACAAGTAGTTAGATATCTAGGATTTGTGTATGATTTGGAAAGTATGACAGTAAGACTTCCAACAGATAAGCAACTGAAAATCATACAATATACAGTACAAGCTCGATAATGTGAACACTCGGTTAGGTGAATCATTCGATTTCATGAACACCACATTTTTTTCTATTAACCACTCTATATCGTGAACAGCATGACCCTCGATAACATGAATAACAAGGTTAATGCTTGCTTGTTAGATTAATGTATGAATTTGAATTGCTCAGTTGAATTAATTCTGTAACTCTGCACTGAAGTGTTAAATTTAAAATGAGAAAATTCAAACAAAAGCGTCACTCACTGCACGAAAAGAGTGTCACTGGAGTGAGCACAACATATCTCTGACATCTTAAGCATAAAAAACGTTTACGGAAAAGCCGTCACCTCAAACGCATCCCCAAAACTAAAACAGTCCAAAATAACTTCCTACTTTACCTCAATTTTTTACATGTATACGTAATATTAGTTGTGGTAGTAATATGTATTTAGTTATTTTCCCATTTTTGGTATTTTCTTTAAGTCTGAGTACCTAATATTGTGGTACATAATAATAGTTTGTGTTCTATTGTTTGAAAAAAATAAAAATAAAGGTTTTTATTTCCTTTTGTTTCTTTTCTTTTTTTGTAAAAACCATGAATTTGATATATCTTTTTCCGCACCCGCTAGTGCGAGCGCTTGCGATAAATTGAACACCCTTGGTTTTATTCTGTTCACGTTATCGAGCTTGTACTGTATTACTAAATTTGAGACGACTAAAGTTTGCAAAATTAGGGAATTCGCAAGGCTTGTAGGGAAAATGGTTTCTGTATTCCCCGTAACAGAGCTGGAGTATTTCAAATAAAAGTAATTGAAAAAAGTATTTCAAATACTTTCAGTATTTGAAACACTTTGCTTCAAATCCTTTCGATTCACAGTATTTAGTACTTGGTATTTGAAATACTTTGCTTCGAGTATTTGGATTTGGTATTTGGTTTTCAGAAATACTGGTATTTAAATTACTTTGCTTGGATTTATAATAATAATAATAATAATAAATGTGTCTTTATTTGAATTAAATACAAAATAACAAAGCAATAAGTAGAACTTGATGGCGACGTTCATATACATGCTCTTCCACGTAACCATCAATTTCAAGTAATGTCCCGGTATTTGAAGTACTAGACGTTATTTTAAATACTGCTTAAAGCACTAGAATGAATGAAATAAATACCTAACGTATCGCTCTTAATTCTTAATCGACCTACTTCTTTCTTACTTATTGTTCATCAATAGTGCTATTAGTTCTTAATAAGTAGGTAAGAAAGGTTAAAGGTATGTAACTGATCCTATAATCTGTTAGACTCACTTTTTGAACATCGGTAGTATGGGCAGGGTTACTGTAATGAGAAAAATTAACGACCTCTCTAAAGAATCCATTCAACAGGAAATAAATGACCTAACAATCCATTAGATTGATATCACTTACTTTCTGCAGCCCTTTCTTGTATAAGATTCTGCGGAACTCATAGTTACAATAAAATGACAGATATTCACTCTAAATTCCACATCAATAATGATGAATTAGTTGCCACTATTACAGATAAGGATCCAATTTCGTAAAGGCTTTTGGACGATTTGGCTTAGACTGTAATGTCAGTAATGAAAACACTTCCTATGACGAGTATTCAGATGAAGAATATAATTGAGGAGCCTAGAAGACAAAGGGTATAAGTGACAAATTGAAATAAAATGGGTTATGTTCACTAAAGGTTAACAAAACATGCATTCTGTTTGGTGGCTTAAGGATACAAATGATTTCAAACCCAGTGCTCACATCTGTTGACAAATTACTTCGACACTTTATCATATCTGACTTTTGATTGGAGCACAAGGAATACAACCAAGGGCAGCAAAAAGATTCCCATAAAATTTAGATGTCTGGTTGTTATACAAAAATATTCATTTAGAAAATGACATTAGACTGTATGAATCAATGTTTAACCGTGGAAAATGTAATACTCGTTTCCTTTCAATTACTGTTAATCTTCAAGTTTCAACTGTATTATCTCTCATGTAAAGTTATGATACTTATACCCCTCGTCTTCTAGGCTCCTCAATTGGTTCATGATTGTCGACGATTGCTCAGGAGAAAATTTGGGTCGTCCTAATTTACCAAAACATGTCCGTCCAGATAGTCACACTTTAAACTTAATAGTTAAAACTGATGTGAAAAATATTATCCAAAAAAGCCGTAGCCTACGAACGAAACATACAAATTGTATAAATAAATGTTCCATACTCTGGAAAAAGTCAGAATGACCCAAATCAGAAGAGATTATACAGAATGTTCTTAAACATACTCTTAGCTATCCTGGAGCTATCTCCGGAATTCTATAATGTAGTTTCACAAATAATAAAGGAAGTTTTTAAAGAACTGCGAATGGTAGATCAGTGTTTCAAAGAATTCGAGTTCGAGTATTTACAAGGAGAATATAACACCTTTTATGATGGGTATTTATTGCCGTGTTTAGGTTAAGATCTTAAACAATTTGAAAAGTTTGAAACTGAAAAATTGAATTACGGGAATGAAATATTAAATGCCTGCAAAAATGGACTCCTCAAGAGACTTAAAGTATTTTTTTATTTAACTAGCCCAGAAGCTAAAGAAGCTATTATTGCGTCTTTCACATTACCACAGTTGAAACTCAAATGGATAGGTAATTTCAAAAGTTACACAAATGACGATTTAAGTGAATCGATTCCAAAAATAATTATAGAAATGATTTGCCAAGAAGAATCAGAATCTAATAATAATGACGATGTACTGAGCGGCATCAGTGAACTTTATAAGCGGACATCAATTGAATAAAAATGTTTTGAACCAGATGATTTTTCGACAGGAATTTCAAATACTGAAACTACAAAAAGCAGCGCGAATAAAAGAATAGAACTCGAATTTTTTCAATATTTAAATTATGCTGATACCCAAATAAGTGTCTTTAATAAATACTCGTCCATCAAAACTCTTTCCTATCGCTATAATACTTGCCTACCTTCATCGGCTGTATAAAAACCAATGATAAAAAAAGAATTGAATTAGAGATTCTTCAATACTTAAATGACTGACACGCAACTTGTTTCTCTAGATAAATATGCAGCAGTAAAAACAGTTTTTTATCGGTTTAGTACATTCCTTGCATCTTGCATCATCAGCGCCTGTAGAAGGACTCTTTTCATTTGCTGAAATTATAAATGCTCCTAGAAGAAATGCATTAACTGATGAAAATTTCGACAATTTGGTGCTATTGAAAGCCTATGGAAATAAATAATTAATTTTATTTTTATTTGTACTTGTACTTACCTAAAGTTAGTACTATGTTTTATGTATTTTGTTTTCTTTATGACTTTCCTGACATTTGAAGGGAATTCGACCGCAGCAGTATTTATTTTTGTTCGTTTTACTTCCAATTTAATTCAATTCAAGAAGGTTTTAATACAAAAGTGCGCCTGAGTCAAATCCCGATTCAGAGCCGACCACACCACCACGGCGCGCAACGTCGTGGTAGATGGGTGGTCGGGTGAAACGGGTTTAACTCCGGCTTAAACGATAAAGAAGTATAAGGTTAGAACTCCTGTTCTTTGGAACAAAAAACTTAAATCTAACAATTTGGCGAACTATAAATAAAATGAGTTTTAAAAGCACTTAAAAATTACACTAAGGTTTTAGTTTGCACAGTACACGCGCACAGTTTTAAAAATTAGTTTATTGATACGGGAAAAGACTTAATGAAAAAACCCGTTCGAGCCAATGACAGTATTCTTCCGATGGTCTACCTGCCTTCGGAAAGATAGGGTGGAGAGGAAGTTGTGATTTAAAAAGTTTGATTTACAAGAAGTTATTGGTCGAGAAGGGATTTTGAAAGAGAACAAAAAGGGACAAAAGTACAGAAATTAACAAAATTAACAAAAAGGTGACTAATAGAGGGAATAGAGAAGTAAAAGGTGGTGAAAGGTAAAAGATGGTGAAATGGAAATTTTGGTATAGTAAAGATTTGGCTAGGGAGGTTGTCGAAAGATAGGCAACGCCTGGTATGGTACTGGGTGTTTCAGGTTGAAAAGTATGGCATTATGCTGTCTGATGCGTGTAATTTCTCGGGTTAGCGGACTGTCGCCCAGTTTGAATTGATAGAATTTTTGCGAAGTTTCTTGGACGAAGTCCGCTAGTGGAGTTATGTCGTGGCAACGTGCATAGAGATCTCTGAGCAGTGGCGGCTCGTCAGGGGAGGCAGGGGAGGCTGAGCCTCCCTTTGGAAGAAGCAGCATATCTTCCAATCTTCCAAATTAATATCTTTTACTTGTAGAAATTTCTCTAATTGTCTTTCAAAATATCAGGCCTCCTCTGCAGACAATATCACGAGCCGCCACTGTCTCTGAGGGAGGTGTATCTACCAGAGGCTGAAATGAGGCGCATAAATTTGTGTTCTAGTACTTTTAGTTTTCGCATTGTCGTGGCCGGGATGCTGCACCACACCGGCGCCGCGTATGTGATAGCCGGCCTGATCACCATCGTATACAGCAATTTCTTATTGGTCCTGTTTAGTCCGCTACCCCGCGCCAGGAGCGGATACAGACTCCTGGACATGGAGTAGACCTTCCGTATCGTCTCGTTTATGTGCGTATTGAATGTCAGTCTCCTGTCCAAGTTCACCCCCAGTTTTACTTCCACATCCAGTGGAAGTATAGTAACGTCAAAAAAATGTTTAAAAATTTTTATTGTTCAAATTGGCTTAGAACGTCGAGATTTTAAATTTGAGCGAAAAAAATTTGTCTGTCGGTCTGTAACTTTTTTTGTGCGCACGTTTACTCTGGAACCGTTTGAGATATTGACTTGAAATTTGGTACACGTATGTACTTTAACGAGATCTGGAACTAGATTATATTTTCATCTTGTCCGTCGAAGGGTTGGGGGGTAAATTGTGGTAAATGGGGATAGATAGGTAAATGAAGCAGGTAAGAGTCCCCAAAATTGGTATTTAATATATACAAGAGAAGCCAAGGTCTCAAAAAAAATTTTGGCATTAGCCACCTCTATTACCACCCCCACCCCATTATTAAAGGGGATGAAAAAAATTGTGATTTAGTGTGTGTACAAGAACCAGAAATCTCAAAATATTTTTTTACTTCATCCACCCCCTATCACCACCCCCACCCCACTACCGATGTGGGTATCATCTTATGGGTTTTTGGGGTAGAGGATTTCAAATATTATATTATTAAAGTTCCATAAACAATTATTTCCACATATAATTTTTTTTCGTTGTGAGTGACCTGGATAGAAAATCTGGATGTGGAAGTAGTGATTCCTTGGGCAACGATTTTTTATTTTTTCCCGATTTGAATCAAATTTTACTCAAGTATAGAACAAATTAGAATCTACTTATGACCAGAAAAACATTCGCCTGCTACAAAGACAAGGCCACCTGCAGTGCCAAAATATGCTAAAAAAAATTAAAAATCGTATTGCAAAAACTGAGGATCCCCTTTGCCAGGTCAGCTTATGTATGAGAAATCCATCATCAATAACCAAATCAAATTTTGGTGTATGTACGTTTGTGGCGCCAATTCGAAGCATTTTTTAGAATTTTTAACATTCAAAATGTTTTTATTTTTTTCCGCATATTTATATTTATGTAATAATTTTTTTTTATTGTTTTTGAATGATGCTGAGTTGAAGAAAGCTGTTAATAAATAATAATAATAACACATTATAAAAGAAAAACTTAATAAATATAAAATTTTATGAGTATTGGAAGAACTGTGGAGCATTTGAAATATGTTAGAGTACTTGAAATGTTTGGGTACTTGAAATACTTTCGAGTATGGTGGATAAAGTAAAAAAATATTTTGAGGTTTCTGGTTCTTGTACACACACACTAAATCACATTTTTTTTCCATCCCCTTTAATAATGGGGTGGGGGTGGCTAATGCCAAAATTTTTTATGAGACCTTAGCTTCTCTTGTCTATATTAAATATCAATTTTATGAACTCTTACCTGCTTGATTTACTCCAAATTTACCCTAATTTATCCCCCAACCCTTCGACGGAACAAGATGAAAATAATCTAGTTCTAGATCTCATTAAAGTACATATGTGTACTTACCAAATTTCAAGTCAATATCTCAAACGGTTCCAGAGTAAACGTGCGCACAAAAAAAGTTACAGGCCGACAGACCGACAGACAGACAGAAATTTTTTTTTTCGCTCAAACTTGAAATCTCGACGTTTCGTGACATTCTAAGCCTATTTGAACAATAAAAATTTTTAAAAATTTTTTTGTCGTTACTATGCTTCCACTGGATGTGGAAGTAATACGTAACAACATCTAGTATACTGCTCAACATTTGAATGGGGTATATTACCAAGTGCAAAAACGACTAGGTAGTAGGTAATCAACTTAATCCTAAAGGATAGGGATGGATAATGAGAAACATTTTGGATTCTACCACTACCACCAGTTTCAGACATTCTGTTGAATGCAATTTTTTGTAATTGCCCCAAATGCTGTAAATCAAACAGTGGCTGTCTCAGTTAAATAATGTAACTACTTACGGGGACAGACTTTAGTGAAGGGTCGCTTAGCTTTAATCTATACTTTAGCCACATATTACTTCCACATCCAGTGGAAGTATAGTAACAAGTTAAAAATTTTTATTGTTCAAATAGGCTTAGAAAGTCATGAAACGTCGAGATTTCAAGTTTGAACGACAAAAAATTTCTGTCTGTCTATTGGTCTGTAACTTTTTTTGTGCGCACGTTTACTCTGGAACCGTTTGAGATATTGACTTGAAATTTGGTACACGTATGTACTTTAACGAGATCTGGAACTAGATTATATTTTCATCTTGTCCGTCGAAGGGTTGGGGGGTAAATTGTGGTAAATGGGGATAGATAGGTAAATGAAGCAGGTAAGAGTCCCCAAAATTGGTATTTAATATATACAAGAGAAGCCAAGGTCTCAAAAAAAATTTTGGCATTAGCCACCTCTATTACCACCCCCACCCCATTATTAAAGGGGATGAAAAAAATTGTGATTTAGTGTGTGTACAAGAACCAGAAATCTCAAAATATTTTTTTACTTCATCCACCCCCTATCACCACCCCCACCCCACTACCGATGTGGGTATCATCTTATGGGTTTTTGGGGTAGAGGATTTCAAATATTATATTATTAAAGTTCCATAAACAATTATTTCCACATATAATTTTTTTTCGTTGTGAGTGACCTGGATAGAAAATCTGGATGTGGAAGTAGTGATTCCTTGGGCAACGATTTTTTATTTTTTCCCGATTTGAATCAAATTTTACTCAAGTATAGAACAAATTAGAATCTACTTATGACCAGAAAAACATTCGCCTGCTACAAAGACAAGGCCACCTGCAGTGCCAAAATATGCTAAAAAAAATTAAAAATCGTATTGCAAAAACTGAGGATCCCCTTTGCCAGGTCAGCTTATGTATGAGAAATCCATCATCAATAACCAAATCAAATTTTGGTGTATGTACGTTTGTGGCGCCAATTCGAAGCATTTTTTAGAATTTTTAACATTCAAAATGTTTTTATTTTTTTCCGCATATTTATATTTATGTAATAATTTTTTTTTATTGTTTTTGAATGATGCTGAGTTGAAGAAAGCTGTTAATAAATAATAATAATAACACATTATAAAAGAAAAACTTAATAAATATAAAATTTTATGAGTATTGGAAGAACTGTGGAGCATTTGAAATATGTTAGAGTACTTGAAATGTTTGGGTACTTGAAATACTTTCGAGTATGGTGGATAAAGTAAAAAAATATTTTGAGGTTTCTGGTTCTTGTACACACACACTAAATCACATTTTTTTTCCATCCCCTTTAATAATGGGGTGGGGGTGGCTAATGCCAAAATTTTTTATGAGACCTTAGCTTCTCTTGTCTATATTAAATATCAATTTTATGAACTCTTACCTGCTTGATTTACTCCAAATTTACCCTAATTTATCCCCCAACCCTTCGACGGAACAAGATGAAAATAATCTAGTTCTAGATCTCATTAAAGTACATATGTGTACTTACCAAATTTCAAGTCAATATCTCAAACGGTTCCAGAGTAAACGTGCGCACAAAAAAAGTTACAGGCCGACAGACCGACAGACAGACAGAAATTTTTTTTTTCGCTCAAACTTGAAATCTCGACGTTTCGTGACATTCTAAGCCTATTTGAACAATAAAAATTTTTAAAAATTTTTTTGTCGTTACTATGCTTCCACTGGATGTGGAAGTAATACGTAACAACATCTAGTATACTGCTCAACATTTGAATGGGGTATATTACCAAGTGCAAAAACGACTAGGTAGTAGGTAATCAACTTAATCCTAAAGGATAGGGATGGATAATGAGAAACATTTTGGATTCTACCACTACCACCAGTTTCAGACATTCTGTTGAATGCAATTTTTTGTAATTGCCCCAAATGCTGTAAATCAAACAGTGGCTGTCTCAGTTAAATAATGTAACTACTTACGGGGACAGACTTTAGTGAAGGGTCGCTTAGCTTTAATCTATACTTTTGCCACATATTACTTCTACATCCAGTGGAAGTATAGTAACAAGTTAAAAATTTTTATTGTTCAAATAGGCTTAGAAAGTCATGAAACGTCGAGATTTCAAGTTTGAACGACAAAAAATTTCTGTCTGTCTATTGGTCTGTAACTTTTTTTGTGCGCACGTTTACTCTGGAACCCTTTGAGATATTGACTTGAAATTTGGTACACATGTGTACTTTAAGGAGATCTAGAACTAGATTATATTTTCATCTTGTTCCATCGAAGGGTTGGGGGGTAAATTGGGGTAAATTTGGGGTAAATCAAGCAGGTAAGAGTTCATAAAATTGATATTTAGTATAGATAAGAGAAGCTAAGGTCTCAAAAAAAATTTTGGAATTAGCCACCCCCATTACCACCCCCACCCCATTATTAAAGGGGATGAAAAAAATGTGATTTAGTGTGTGTACAAGAACCAGAAACCTCAAAATATTTTTTTACTTTATCCACCCCCTGTCACCACCCCCACCCCACTACCGATGTGAGGTATCGTTTTATGGGGATTTCAAATATTATATTATTAAAGTTCCATGAACAATTATTTCCAGATGCAAACTTTTTTCGTTGTGTGACTTGGATAGAAAATCCGGATGTGGAAGTAGTGATTCCTTGGGCAGCGGTTTTTTTATAGTTGATTTGTATTTTTGTTTTGTGTAGTTTTCTTCCATGGTATAGTGTAACTGTCTCTACTGACATTACAGCGTTTGGTTCATTAACAAGCATCATTTTATGCTAAAGTTGTAGATTTTTACAAACAAATCCTGTAGTCAGTGGCGGTCTGGTTGTCTAGGGCTTAGTCGGCATTTTACAATAAACATTCAAACTCAGTTCGTCAGCGATTTGAATATTTTTGCTTCGCATGTATCTAAACGTCGTCCCAAATTTTTTTTGATGAGCGGGGGCGAGAAATCCGAAAAAAATTTTTTTCGTCCCAAAATTTTTTTGATGAGCGGGGAGGAGAAATCCGGAAAAAAATTTTTTAACGTGCAGAGGAGGAGAAATCTAAAAAAAAATTTCCCCGTATCAATTTTTTTTTGATAAGCATGACCCCTCGTTAGACACGACGCGACCCTAGGGCCCAGTCGGCATTTGCCGACTAGCCGACCTGGCCAGACCGCCACTGCCTGTAGTGAACGACGATAGCAACGAAGATTTATTACTTAAGCCCATTGAACACATATTATATTCTTACTGCAATGTAGAAACAACGATTGATTGTTCATTTATGTACTGTTTACTCACTATACGACAGTTTTATAAATTGCAATTTAGCAACATTCAATAAAGGTTAAGCGCTACAGTATTGAGCCGAAGCGTTACAAAATCGAATTTTAATTTCTTACACCATGAGTCACCACTCTAAAAATCAAGCCAACAAGTATATGAAGTCGTTTTTACTGAAAAAAAAAATGAAGATAGTCACTTGATAAATTCATAAAAAAAATTGAATTCCAAAATGTCAAAAATTTTTGGCAAGCCGAATTTGAAGTCAAAAAATCTGAAAAAATTCCTGACGTGCAGCCTTAAGACTACATCTATCATGATTTTTTTCAAAATTTTCAGTGCAACAGGAAAAGCGAAATTAAATCAAAACTGAAAATCACGTTTCCTTCTGTAACTGGTCCAACAATGAGGGATACGAAAATAAAACTTGCCATGTACGCGGAGTTCAATTTGACTCAGGAACATTTTTCACTATGATTATCCGACTATATACCTTTTGTCTTACCTTACAAAATAATTTCGATTATTAAGGGACAAAGTTAACATCCCGCAACTCAGTAATGAAGCGTGTTAAGGCATATATTTGGCATTTCTGCTTTCAAATTAAGTGAGGAACGTGCTTTTGAAATCCTCTCTTTCGAAAACACGAAGCACCCATTTTAAGTAAATGAATTAATTAAATTTGCACAGTGTTGACATAAACGTAAATATAATAAATTATTAAACTTCTTACAAGTCAATATATAAATAATGTAATTAGCTGTATTTTTATTGGAATGATTGCAAAAAACAACTGTTAGATGCTTAATGAGACGTTTCCGTAATTTATACATACATGAATCACAATTAAATTACATTAAATTCTTCAATAGCCTTATTAACAGTAATATAAGAAATGATGTACAAGTTTTAGTACAGTACCTAGATGTAAAAAATATGTAAGATTTAGGAATAATCTCATATGTAATGATAATTTTTCTTTATGAGTTATATAGGTCAGACATAAAATATAAGTTTTCTACAATGATAGTGAACCGGAACATTACGAATTTTTTTCCAAAATAGGTACAAAAAATCAATTTTGCCGAAAATTGATTTCTTGTACCTCTTTGGAAACATTTCGAAATGTTCCGGTTCCTTTGCCGACTGGCCTAATAACAAAAGGTATTATTTTTAATTCGTATCTGGTCCGAACACTTGCTTTTAGTCTCAAGTGGTGAAAACCACCCCCAAATTTAGATACCTAATCTTTGAAAAAGTATTACTTATTTATTTTTGAAACGTAGGATATCTATGTTTTTGGGATCACTGATTGCGAATCTGTAGTCAAAATAAAAAAAATTAAATTAGTGGCTTTAATATGGCGGATAAAATTTTTTCCTAAAGCAAGTGTTTTAATCGAACAAAAAAATTAAACATCTAAGCGATATATTAAGAAAAAAAGTAGAATTTTTTAAATAAAAATTGAATTACTGGGCAATTATAATAACAAAATGACGACATTTTGTTAAAAAAAATATGAAAACGAATATTATCTCGGCCACAACTTCTTCATTTTTGTAATACAGAAACACCAAAAAATCATTTCAAACATTAATTAATCATCTATAATCTTGTTCCTTAAAATTTTTTATGCATGTGTCAAAGTTTCTAATATTTTCAGCATTTAAACTAAATTCTCATCCTGTAAACTTTCGGATGCCGTCTACAAATTTAAATTTCTCCGAAACTGATAATTCTACATAAATATATAAAAAATAACAATTTTTTTCTTCAATTTATAAGCTTCGTTTTTGATGTTCGCTATTTTTTCGGTAAAACTAATATTCCTTGAAATATTTGCACAGAAGCAAAAATTTTACGTTTTTTCGAAAATCCCTTTATGGTTTAAAATGCAATTTTTTTTCCAAAGCAAGCGCTGTATACGGACGAAAAACTTTGAACGACTAGGTCATACTATAATATGTTAACGAGTATTTGAGAATATATTTTCTTAATTGCTGACTACCTATTATTATACATTAACAAAATGGCGATGTTATTATTAAGAAAACGTGAAGAGGCAGATTGTTTCTGTCATAACTTCTTTGTCTTTGTGCTATAGAAATAATCAATAGATCGTTTGAAAACCTAATTAATAGTCTTTTATTCTGATCGTTGGCATTTTTGACGTGAGTTTCTTTTATATTTAATACTTAAACTAAATACTTCGTCCTATAAAGTTTCGGACGCCACTTCCACATCTCCGAGACCATTAATTCTACAGAAATTAAGAGAAAACAAAGTTCATGATCAGTTAAGTAGCTTTCTTATTTGTCTCAGGCATTTATTCGCTAAATGTAAGACTTTTCGAGTTATTTGACGAAGACAGTTTTGGAATACTTTTTTTCACGCTAAAATCACAATTTTCAAGTCGTTATAACTTAAAGACTATCAATTCATATGAAGAGTTACATAGAACTTTTTCTTCTGAAAATTTTATTCTCTTTCAGCTCCAATGTTTGTTTTTTTTTTTTTTTTTTTTTTTTTTAGGTGCCACCCCCTATAAATTAGTATGCCCCCCGCATAATATACAAACTTATCTTTGTTGATACATTTTTTACTATTACGTTGCCAAAAATGATCGAAATCTAATCCATATGACATTATTCCGAAATTAAAACCACTATGTTACTGTACTATTTATGAAGAACTAAAAAATTGTTGAATTACAAATTAATAAGAAGGTAATAGTAGTAAATGATAAATTAATATTTGATGCCAATCATTGCATTACGCTTCACATATTTCCATTAGCACTTTGCCCAGCAAACCGAAATCATTTTAACATTATAATATCCATGGTCTTTGAAAGTGATGTCGTCACAGTGACGTTAAACGACCGCATTCAGACACGTCGTCAAAAGTGACACTTTTCAGCCATATCAGCACCACTCATTTGTGATATAGATATGATGATAATTTGTATAAAAAAATATATATTATAACAACTTGAATGTTACCGCACAATTAGTTTTGAAATAAATAAGAATCTATTTTGCAACAAATAATTCTACTTTTATATTACGAAAAAATTACTCCAATTAAGCTTAAAAATCATTAATTAAATGTTTATATTTTCTATCCAATTCCAATAAAGACATTATCAATTTTGAATAAATTATGTTCCTTCATATTGAATTTTTTCTTGTTGTTTTTTAACGAAAAAAATTATTTCATCAAAGTCGGCTGTTATTTTATACATAGCGTCTGATTTTATATTTTGAACAACTTTTCTCCTTATTTTTTTTTTATTTTGTAAAATAATAAAAGGGTAATAATATTATTTCTTAAATATTCGTTTACAAATCACCCTGTATATATAAAATTATTCTCATTGCATGAGAAATTTGTAAACAAATATTTAAAAAATAATATATGAGTAAGTACACCTATTATTTTCCAAAATGAAAAAAAAAACCGCTGCCTAAGGAATCACCACTTCCACATCGACTTCCTATCTAAGTATCTTACAACGAAAATACTATAATTGCACTCTACTAAGTGGAGATAATTGTTTATGAAACTTTAATAGTATAATATTTGAAATCGTGTACCAGAAAAACCCATAAAATGATATGCCCCATCAGTAGTAGGGATGGTGGTGGTGGTGGGGGTGAATGAAGTGAAAAAAAATTTTTGATGACTGGTTTCTGTACACACATTAAATCACAATATTTTTTCACCCCGTTTAATAATGGAGTGGAGGTGGTAATAGAGGTGGCTATTGCCAAAAATGTTTTTGAAACCTTAGCCCCTCTTATATTTACTAAATACCAATTTCATGCACTCTTAATTGCTTAATTTACCTATTTACCACCATTTATCTCAATTTACCCTTCAACTCTGCAGCGGAATAAGATCAATATATAATCTAGTTCCAGATCTCGTTAAAATACATACCTGTGCCATATTTTAAGTCAATATCTTAAACGGTTCCAGCGTAATCGTGAGCACCAAACAGATACCAGACATACCGACGCGACAGACAAATTTATTTTATTCAAACTTAACATATTGACGTTTCATGACATTCTAAGCCCATTTGTACAATGAAAATTTTCAAAAATTTTTCTGTTAGTATACTTCAACTGTAAGTGCAAGTAATACGCAGAAAATAGCATGACAAAGATATAAAACATCATTCTGTGCCGTGGACTACACGATAGAAGTAAAGCCTCTACTTCAAGCATTTTCTTCAATGAAACCTACTACGCATCCATATTACTCGAGGTAACCCACTGTGTATCTAATTTACTAGAGGAAAACCACTACGCATTCATACTTCTTGAAGAAATTCACTGCGGATCCATTTTACTCGAGGAAACCCACTGCGCATCCATCACTTGAGGTAACCTACTGCGCATCTATACTACTGGTGGTAACCTACTGCGCATCAATGGTACTCAAGAAAAGCCACTGCGCATCCATACTACTTGAGGTAACCTACTGCGCATCTGTGGTACTCTAGAAAAGCCACTGCGCATCCAAAATACTCGGGGAAACCTACTGTGCATCCAAACTACTAGAGGCAACCTACTACGTATCGATGGCACTCGAGGAGAGCCACTGCGCATCCATGCTACTCGAAGTAACTTTAATAACTATAGTGCTCTAGAAAAGCCACTGCGCATCCAAAATACTAGAGGAAATTTACTGCGTATCCATACTACTAGAGGTAATCTACTGCGCATCGATGGTACTCGAGGAAAGCCACTGCGCATCCATACTACTCGAAGTAACTTTAATAACATGATATTTAAAATCGCCTACCCCAAAAACCTATAAAACGATATGCCACATCGGTAGTGGGGGTTGGTGGTGGTGGCAGAGGGGTGGGGGTGGGAGTGGATTAAGTAAAAAAAAATTTTGAGGCATAGGTTCTTGTATGAACGCTAAATTACAATTTTATTTTTTTCACCCCCTTTAATAATGAGGTGGGGGGTAGTTATGGAGGTGGCTAATGCCAAAAAATTTTTTGAGACTTTACGTTCTTTTATATGCACTAAATACCAATTTTATGGACTCTTACCGGCTTGATTTACCTATTTACCCCCCATTTACCCCAATTTACCCTCCCAAAACCCTTCGACGGAACAAGATGAAAATATAATCTAGTTCCAGATCTCGTTAAAGTACATATGTGTACCAAATTTCAAATCAATATCTTAAACGGTTCCAGACTAAACGTGCGCACAAAAAAAGTTAGACAGACAGACCGACAGACGACAGACAGACAGAAAATTTTTTTTCGCTCAAACTTAAAATCTCGACGTTTCATGACATTTTAAGCCTATTTGAATAATGAAAATTTTTTAAATGTTTTTTGTTGTTACTATACTTCTACTGGATGTGGAAGTAATAAGGAGAAAAGTTGTTTACGATATGAAAACACAGACTATATAAAATGTCAGCCAACTTTGATGAAATAATTTTTTTCGATAAAAAACAACAATAAAAAAATACGACATAAGGAAAACATAATTTATTCAAAATTCATATTTTTATTTTAATGGCTTATTTCAGCAAAAAATATTTTATCAAAGTTAGCTGAAATTTTACACAAAAGTGAATGTTTTACATTCACTTTACTTATTTTCTCTTTACATTTTTTTAGTACCTATCTGAGAAAATATGTAAAAGGGCAGTTCCTTTGTAATTATTATTTAGTCCCTTCAAATTAGTCAAACAATCGCTGTTTTATGGAAAATCTTCCCACAGTTATGAGACCTGTAAAAAGTAAAGTATTTGGGTTTGGGTATAAGAATTTTAGCGTTTTTTCGTCTTTCTCTCTATTTTGAGGATTTTGGTGAAAAATATCAAGAGAGAAAAGTTGCAGAGCATAAAATTTCCTACAAATTTTGTCTCTACCTTTTTTTTATATATATTTTTATGAAAAAATAAAAAGGAAAAACACCTGAAGATAGTGAATTTTATGTTCTACAACTTTGATAGTATCATATTACGGTATTAGATAACAGCATCCTTTGGGAATTGCTTATCTAGATATTAAGTTTCATTTTAACTTCTCACAATATTATGCTGATTTGCTATCTTGCATTTCCTTTGTTTAACTTTTGGCTAACACATCATTTGTAAACTTAAGTATCAGTAACGATTTTGTAAATCTCAGTATTATACTCAACATTTCATTAAACACATTTAAACTACAAATGTAATTTTTATTAAGGAATCAGGCTTGATTCCTCTTAACTAAATGCATATTTTTTAAAAACATATAAGCACAACAAATGATCTAACAAATGGCGCAGTCTTGGTTGATCTGAAAAACGCACAGTTCGGGAGCCTAACTAGTGGAAAAGTGTCCGGAGGAACAAGGAGAACATCCGAAGAAGGTCCTTAACCCTGAAAAACACCCCCTAGAACAAGGGGAACTTCTAAGCTGTGACGGTGGATCCTAATTCTTCAATTCAGAAAAGAATCTACACGACTACTCTATGAAGAAAACTCTTATTAAGTCTATAGTCTTATATAGTCTATATAGTCCAATCAATGAATGCCCAAAAGGGGATTGTAGAGAACATTTAGGAGGGGAGAATTTTCCTCTTCAGGGATGTGTTGCGGGTAGTTAGGAGGTAAAAATACTAAAAGTCTCCGCCCCTAGCTCCGCCGCTTCAGGGGGGGAGGGGGGTGGAAAGGTTCCTTTTTTCGATTCTTCGCTTATAACTCGGAAACGATACGTCGTATGGAAAAAGGTATTCTATGCAAAATTAAACGTAATTAAATTATTCACAAGAATGTTTATATTCATTTTCTTCCTATGTGTTATAGTTTACGAGATACTCGCCAGCGAAAATCGATGATTAATAAAAAAAAAATTAATTATGTACCCTGAATATTTCTATCAAAGCGGTTTACCGTGGTCTGCTAATAAATCATAGTCACAAAAAAATCTTTATTTTACAACATTCGACGTATTTACTAACGTAATTTTTGTCGAAATCTATACATTTCCATAAATATACAGTGTAACTCACTTAAAATGATGATATCCTTATAACTTTTTTATTTTGTTTCCGATTTGAATCAAATTTTACTCAAGTATAGAACAAATTAGCCGACATCAGGCGTCTCTTGAAACGATAAATTTTTCTAAGATAATATTTTTGCCCTGCATCGACTGATTTTCTATAACAAACAATACCTGAAAGAGAGACTAAGAATGAATTACGTTTAAATGAATGGAAAATTTTGTCACTCAATTTTAACAATTAGAACTAAAACTATGAAAAAACCGCTGCCCAAGGAATCACTACTTCCACATCCAGATTCTCTATCCAAGTCACTCACAACGAAAAAACTTTGTATGTGAAAATAATTGTTTATGGAACTTTAATAATATAATATTTGAAATCCTCTACCCCAAAAACCCATAAAACGATACCCCACATCGGTAGAGGGGGTGGAGGGTAGTGATAGTGGGGGGTGGATGAAGTAAAAAAATATTTTGAGGTTTCTGGTTCCTGTACAAACACTAAATCACAATTTTTTTTCATCCCCTTTAATGAGGGGGTGGGGGTGGTAATGGGGGTGGCTAATGCCAAAAATGTTTTTGAGACCTTAGCTTCTCTTGTATATACTAAATACCAATTTTATGGACTCTTACCTGCTTGATTGACCTATTTACCCCAAATTTACCCCAATTTACCCCCAACCCTTCGACGGAACTAGATGAAAATATAATCTAGTTCTAGATCTCGTTAAAGTACATATGTATACCAAATTTCAAGTCAATATCTTAAACGGTTCCAGAGTAAACGTGCGCACAAAAAAAAGTTACAGACAGACCGACAGACCGACAGACCGACAGACCGACAGACCGACAGACAGACAGACCGACAGACCGACAGACAGACAGAAATTTTTTTTTCGCTGAAACTTAAAATCTCGACGTTTCATGACATTTTAAGCCTATTTGGACAATAAAAATTTTTAAAAATTTTTTTGTCGTTACTATACTTCCACTGGACGTGGAAGTAAAATTAATAAACAGAAAGCAAATGTTTACACAGTATGCAATTGTGAAAACAAGAGAAAGATAATCCATATTATCTTACACTTGTCCTATCAGATGAAAAAAATGGTATATACGGCGTGTCTCACTTTTATAACCACCCCCTCCACATCTCAGTTATTAGTAGTCCGATTTCAACCAAATTTGTGTCAGTTATGTCCCTTTTGAATAAAACAAAACTTATTTTAGTCACTGGCGTGCATTTTTATTAAGAAAAATATGGTCGATTTTTCGGAAAGTCATATTAAACATTTTCTTATTGAAGAACTAATTCAACATTATATTGATCAACATGCATGGGCGGATCCAGGAGCTCCCTAAGGGGGGGGGGGGGGGGGGGCACTTGCACAAATATTAAAAGTACCTGATAAAAAACCCAAGTAGCAAAATAAATAATTTATTTTATAGTAGTTTATACAGCCTTTATAAAATTACTTTGCTACTTGGGAATGGTGTAAAAAAACATATGCCGGGTGACTTCGACAAAGCGGCGGCGCCGGACCGGACGTTTCAGATTTTCGCACAGCACATGGAAGGCCCAGGGGGGGGCAATTGCACCCGTTGCCCCCCCTCCCCCTTGGATCCGCGCCTGTCAACATGCTATAGAACATTTATGTTTAAAATTTATTAACATTTTGATGTATGATTTTCGAATTACATGTACCCTTAAAATTGCGTTTTTTAAACATTAAATAATCAATAACTTGGAAATGAATTGTTTTTCGGAAAAAAGTCATTCCTCATTTTCGCTTTAAATTCACTTAATGTCATCGATACTTTGGGACGAGGTGGGAAAGGGTGGGAAGAGGTGGGTATATGGTAGGATGTGGTTGGGAAGGGGTGGAAAGAGATGTGGAAAGGTTGAGAATAGTGGAAAAAGGGTGGAGAGAGGTGAGACGGGGGTGGGAAGAGGTGGAGAAGGGGTGGGAAGAGATGGGGAAGGGGTGGGGAGAGGTGGGAAAGGGGTGGGAAGAGATGGGGAATGGGTGGTAAGAGGTATGGAAGGGGTGGGAAGAGGAGGGGAAGGGAAGATTAGAGTTGGGAAAGAGGTGGTAAGGGGTGGGAATAGGTGGGAATAGGGTGGAAAGAGGTGGGGAGAGATGGGGAAGAGGTGGGAAAAGGGGTGGGAAGAAGTGGGAAGTAGTGTTAGACTGTGAGTGTGAGAAGATGGGAGAGGGAAGGAGTGGATGGCGGCGGCAAATGAAAGGGTTTTGTCTGTCTGTAAAATAAGTAGACTAAAAAGTAAAAAATAACATTATATAAAAAAAATATTTTTAAGAAAAAGCTTTTATTTGAATAAACTACTAAAAAGTAAAAATATTTTTTTTTAAATTCATACACCTGGAAACCAAAAGCTTTGGGGGCGGTCAATTGATCAAAGTAACTATACAATAGCGCTATATGACCGCCCCCAAAGCTATTATTGAGAATATTCTCTAAAATTTTCAGCGAGTTCCGACAATTTCCGAAACAAAAATCGAAATGCTTTGAACTAAAGTATCTGTATCAAAACTTTGTTTTTCACTATCATTTCCGATATTTTGAAATTAGTAGGGCCACCCACCCAAAGATGTTTTAACTCCTAGATCGCTCGACCCTATCTCAATTCTGTGTACAACTAGAGGTGGGTAGTACTCGTATTATTCGTATCATTGGTACGAATCCTTGCAGTGATACGAATGGTACGAACCCCACAACGACAAAAAAAAATTATTTTTTTTGTCGTTACTATACTTCCACTGGATATGGAAATAATAAAGATTCGTATATTTCGTATCACCGTTGTAACCGTACCGCCGATACGATTGATACGAATATGAAATTTCGGTACCGGTATTGCGATGCGATACCCTTAGGACCAGTTGTATATAAGGTTAAACTTCAAACGATGGATGGGGAAAGTTTCGCAAAGCGGTAAGAAACAATGAAACAAACTTTAGTCACCTGTGTACTGCTGCATTTAAAGGAGGTGAATTTTCAAAAATGCGAAAAAAAAACGCTTCTATATTATTTTATTGTTTCAACCACTTTGCAGGAAGCTTTGTTTGTTTGTAAAGCACAGAAAAAAACAGTGGCTGAAATTTACAATGCTGATTTCTCATTGGCTCACGTTTCTTATTAATAATTAAGAAGTGAAAAAAATATATGTTTTTTCGAAATAATTTAGCAATGCTCGATCCTACAAGAAGAATGTTCAAGACAAAGTTGCCCAGTAAACAATATATTATAACTTTAATGTAACTTCAACGTTGCTAGAAAGTATTTTGTCATACTATTAAATGGTATTTAATGTAACCAATGTTACTTAAATGTTTGTTTAATATTTCGAAATTTAACATTTCTCAGTTACGTTGTGTTAATATAAATATCATATTGCAAGATAATATTAAACATGTTACTTCCACTTAACATTGCATAATATTACAGCTACATTCTTTGTTTGCTGGGTGAAGAGGACAAAATTGCATACATTTTTTGTATATACATTTTTATTGTAAGTCTAGTATGTAACGAGATACAGCGGTGGGAAAATGAAGTTTAACGATTTTTTTTTTAAATGCTCAAACTTCATTGTTGCGCGAACGGTCCTACCCTTAATACGTACAGGCTTAGAGAGCAGTGTTTTTGATTTGATAATAATTACTTACATTTTTGATATATTGAATGTCGCTAAGCAATTGTGTAAGGATTAAATGTGTGTAAGGATTTTGTAAGGGATTTAAAATTTTGTAGCCAATAGTCGGGACATAAAATTTTATAATTTGAGATTTCCTTAAAAAATGTTGGATTCTTATCTAAAAATTACAAAAAGAGTATAAAAGCAAGTACCGACTCTGCCAATTTTTCTGAATACCTATTATTAAAATTAATAACTCTTGTTTCCTATTTTCGAGGAATGATGTAAGCCACTGTAATACTATCCCGTCAATTTAATATTTTTTTTTAGTTTCAATACAAGTATTATTATATCTTTATTATAATAATACAAATATTATAAAATATGTTGTTATAAACATGCATTATATAATAAAAAAAATTTTTCTTCTTAAATCCATTTGTCTAACGCTGTATCTGTTTAAAAATTAGACTTACAATAAAAATGTATATACAAAAAATGTAGGAAAATTTGTCCTCTTCAACTTTGTCTTCAACATTTTCCCCCCACCTCCAAGGTTGAAAACTTGTGTTTTTTATCATGGCCTCGACTTAAACAACATATATTAAAATCATTACTACTTCACCTTTTGCAGGGCAAAATTCCTGACTGATCGTCTTACTTTGACATTTTTTGGAGTAAATTGAGAATATTTCTGAAAAATCAGCAACGTACACGTCAGCCAATGTTTTTCTCTGCTAATGGATATAAAAACTAACAAATTACCAAACACCATTCGAGGTTTCTATTTTACATAGCATACATTTTTATTTGCACTTAAGCTTGGTTGCCATTTTGATAATATAACTCGATAACTGAAAGACACTCGACCTATGGTCTCGTATTTTTGCACCATAATAAAGATAATGATTAACTATGTTATGTCAGTAACTACGATACATCTATACTGTATTCTCAATCAGATATTAATATATTCCACTTTTTAACAGAGGCTGTCAAAATTACCTTCTCAGCCACCACAGCAAAACAATTCGAAGATGTGGTAGCTGAATGGCTGCGTTTCACCAAACAAACCCCCTACCATACCAGGCGTTGCCTATCTTCCGGCAACTTCCTTAGCCACACTTCCCTCTACGAAAACCTAACCCTACTCTATTATTTATCTTTCCTCGACTTTAACTTTCCAACCCCTTCTTTATGTTTGTACAATTTTGTTCTTTTCACCTTTTTGTCCCCTTTTTGTCTTTCTAAATTCCCTCTAGGCCGATAACATCCTGTGAATCCAAACTTTTTAAATTCCATGACTTTTAACTACCCTACCTTCCTTGACGGCGATCAGACCACAAGGACGTCATTTGCTCGAACGGGTTTTTTCGTTTAATTCTGTTTTCCCGTATCAGCAACCAAAAATTTGTAAGTGCAGTGCAAGTGTTAGTTTTAAGTTTTTTATTCATTAGTTTTAGGCTCGTGCGAGCACATTCCCTAATTTTAACCTAGTTTTAAGTCTGCCTAAGGCGGACAGGTGTCCTAGCTGCAACAAGCATTATCGTTAAACCAAATCGGACCCGCCTCGTCCAACCACACATTTTCCACGACGCTACGTGCCGTGGTTGTCTGGTTGGCTCCGGGCCGGGATCCGATGAGGTGCATTCTTGTAACAAGAAATGTCAAATAAATTTGTTTTCTCTCTCTCTCTCTCACCAAACAAAGGAAACAGCGAGAGAGGCAATGAATAATATGAATTTTTTTTATAACACTTATTGTTGAGAATTTGCAGTTTTATTTTTATTTATTTTTATATATTGTATATTTTTATGTATATTTTTAAAAAAATATATTTTTGATTAAATGTTTTCTTTTTATTTTAGGTTTAGGTGATTATTTATTAAATACTATAGATGCCTCAACTGATGCAAGTTAGTGCTGAAGGATTATGGACAGCCTGTCGAATAATGTGTCCCCCACTCATTTGTACAGTACATGTTACAATTTCCTATGAGTAGAAACACATAATTTGACACAATATTTCTGTCCGTAATCCTCTAATACTAACTGGCACTGGGACAACTATAGTATTCAACCAAGGTTGTTACGTTGGGTCGATATTAGGGAGTTATCGCAAAAGATAACGTATTTGCGTTAAACGTTATTTTTGACATCTAAGCAAGCGCATATTGGTTTTCACGTACAAAAACAAACATGCGCAAGCGTAGATGTCAAAGATAACGTTTAACGTACATACGTTATCTTTTGCGATAACTCCCTATTAATTCAGAACTAAATTAATGTTGCCTTAATATTTACATTTATCTTGATACTACATTGCCTTACTAGTATTCGAATCAAGTGCGGATCTAGAAATTTCAATAATTTTTTTCTCGTCTGTGGCGCATGGGACCCATACGAAATATGGGAAATAACATCTCGAGAAGCACTTCTGTAACGACCTCTAAAAAATTTTGAAAAAGCAGTTTGCGAAATTTTTTTTCAAAATTCGGTCTAGGGACTCCTGTTTAATTTTTTGTTTGTCATATGCATTTAACTTTTCATAAAAATACAACAATATGTTTTGAAGTTTGATTGATTGATTGATTGATTTACCAGCGTGCGGTAGGCATTGCTGCCACTCCCAAATTATACAGCTGGGCCTGCTACGTCCACGCTGGGTTGGACTAAGGTCATGCTTGTTGCCAGCAGCGAGAGCCACATGGCGCATGGTAAAGTAATGTGGGATGGGAGGTGTAGGTATTTGTGAGATGCGTTACCGCATTATGTTGTGAGGGAGCGTTTAAGCCCCCTTTTTTTGTATTTTTGGTTCTGGGCTTCTGCCTATTCTGAGTCTTCTTGTGAGATATGTTGCCGCGTTGTGTCGCTGCTATTTGTGCTCCTATTTTTTTGTACTTCTGTTTCTACAGGTCTTCTTCTTCTTCTGAGACTTCTGATTCCTCCGTTTCTGATTCTGGTAGAGTATATATCGCTCCGATTTCTTTGTGAAATTCATTCTTTCCCCTTGCTTTTCTTTCCCAGTATGTTTGGTCCTTTCCCAGTTTGTTCATGATCCTCTCGATTGTTGTTTTCCACGTGTAACATGGTCTCCCAATTTTAAGTTTGCTGCTATTCAGTGTTAGTGCTTTCTTCAGTAGGTGTGTTGGTTCCCTTCTTTGGACGTGTCCCCAGTACTTCATTGCGTACATTTCTATCCTTTTTGTGATTGTCTTCCCTTCTAGTAGTGTTGATGTTTTATGTCGTTTTTGCCCTGTTGTTTTTCTGAGTAATTGGATGATGTCTCTTTCAGCTCTTCTCAAACTTCTTCTGTTGGCTTTTGTTGTTGCCGCGTTTTTAACTCCATATGTCATTGTTGGCAGTATGATGGCTATGTATAGCCGTTTGGCCAGGTCCCATGATAGTTTATTTTTCTCAATGAACGGTATAATTGCTCTTGTGACTCTGTATGCTGTTTTTATTCTCTCCTTTACTGTTTCTCTCCTTTTCAGTTGGTTCGTCAGATATGTTCCTAGGTATTTCAGTTTGTTCGTTGTTCTTAGGGAGTAGTCACCTATTTTGTGTTCTTCTCCACTGATCCGACTTTCTTTTTTTGATGGGTCTCGCTCCATTATTAGACATTTTTTGAAATTTATTTTCAGCCCAAATGTGTCCAAATGCGGTTTCATGTTTTCTAGGAAGTTGAGAATTTGTTGCTCTTCTTCTGCGACGATTAGGAGGTCATCGGCGTAAGCTAATACGATTGGGGTTCTCAGTGTTTTCGTGTCTTCGTTAAAATTTGGTGTTTCCCTTATTGTGTTTTGTATCGCTTGGTCTAGGACCGTGGTGAATAGTCGGGGGGATAGGGGGCATCCTTGTTTGACTCCTCTGTTCTTTTGTCTGGTTTCCGTCATTTGTCCGAACCATTGTATGGCAGTTGTTTCATGAAGGCAGGCCTTTATTATCTTGTTTATTAGATAGTGCGGCCCTCCTTTGTTATACAGGGTGTTGACTATGGCTTCGTGATTGATGGTATCGAATGCCTTTTGGAGATTTATAGCGGCTATGTGCAGTTTTGTCCCTTCTCTCCATTTTTCTTCCAGTATTCTTCTGGTGGTGTACATGTGGTCGTCCGTTGATCTGCCTTTGATGAATGCTGTCTGGTAGTCTGGTGGTCTTCCAATGTACTTCTCTAGTTGCTCGAGCAGGAATTGTGCGTAGTATTTGTATCCTATGCTGCAGAGTGTTATTCTTCTGTAGTCTTCTATGGTCTGTGGCGAGTTGGTTTTTGGGAGGGGTATTTGTATAGTCTTGGTCCATTCCGTAGGCAGAGGTGTGTTTTCTGTCCATACCCTGGTGATGATTTCTAGGGTTTGCTCCTTTAGCTTTTCCGTGCCGTAGTGTATTAACTCGTTGTTTATTTTATCTACTCCAGGTGCGGTGTTTCTTCTAGCTCTGGCTATTATCCCTAGCAGTTGGTCTTTTGATGGTGGCTTGTCCAAGGGCCAGTGGTCTGTTTCTCTTATTAGTTTTGTTCGTTCTTTAGTTGCTTTCTCTTCTTCCTTCAGCTTCTTGGTCCAATGTTGTATTGGTATGTATCTTTTCTTGTGGGTACTGTTGTTTCTTCTATATTTTTTCAGATATCTGAAGGTTTGGTTTAGTCGTTGTCCTGTTGGAAGTGCTTCTATGTTTTCGAAGAATGATTTCCTCGTCGTGGTTTCTCTCCGCTTCCCTTTTTTCCCTCAGTGCTTCTTTTAGTTTTTCGTTTATATTCCCCATCGGCTGTTGTTCGCCTGTGGCCTTCATCTTTTTTAGCTGTTCGTACTTGTTATTTTTTTTCTTTCTTGTCGGGCTCATAGGTGATCTGTCCCTTTTTAACGTTTTTCTTGCTGCAATTTTTATTTTTGCGCCCATTGATGTCCAGTCTAATTCTTCTCCTGTCAGTTGGTTTTCTATTTCTTCCCCGTATTTCTTCCGAAAGTCTTCGTGCTGTAATAGAGAAATATTCCAAATACTGTGTAGTGTCTTGTTGTTTCCTTGACTTGTTTTTCCTTCTTTTATTTCCAGTTTTCCGTATAGAATTTTGTGGTCTGTATTGATTTCTGCTGCCCTTTTTGCTTTAACGTTCTTGATCCTTTCTCTTATCTCCCTGCTTACCAGGATATGATCTACTTGTGAGGTTGATCTTCCGTTGGTCCAGGTGTCAATGCAGGTTTGGCTTTTGGCCCATGTGTTTCTTATTGTTAGGTCAAACATGTGTGCTAGATTTTTCAGCGCATTTCCGTTTTCATTTGACCATGTGTGGAGTAATGTTTTTCCTATGATGCTTTTATCCTCCTCCGTCTGATCGTCTTTTCCTATATGCGCGTTGAAGTCTCCTAGTATTATGATGGGCATTTTTCTTTTTTCGTTTCTACTGGTTTCTTGAGTTAGTTGCCTGAATACCCTTCCTGCTCTCTTGTCTGAGGGTACGTGGACTCCTATCATGCAGATGTTCTCCTTTTCATTTTGTATGATTGCCGTGACTATGTTTTCGTTTATATTTTCCGTCCTTATTTCGATGGGCCGTCTGGTTACCCATGCAACTCCTCTGCTGGTCTTTTCTTGCCCCCCCCCCCCCCCCGCTTAGTTGCCATTTGTAATTTTGTGTGATTGCTGTTCCGTCTATCATGTGTGTTTCTGGTATACATGCAACGTCGATGTTTTCTGCTTGCAAGGCCTCGTCGATTTTTTCTCTTTTAGCTCTTTGTATGCATCCTCTGACGTTCCATGTTGCCAGAGTTATACAATCATCTGGTGCTTCCTGACTGTGTCCCTCTTCCGTTCTTTGCGATATTTGGAACCTGTTGATATTCGTCGTTTCCTCCCATTCTGGGCGGGGGGTTATAGCTATGCTTGGGGGGTTTGTTTTTTCTAATCGTTCTAGTTCGTTTCTTTTCTGCGTAGTGATTACGCTGTCGTAGTGATTTCTGTTCTTTCCCTGCTTCCTGTACACGATCTCAATTGGCATGTTGTCGTCTTCTTGTTGGTTGTTGGGGTGAAAAGTTATGATTTCGCCCTCCTCTTGGTGTATTATTATTGTCCTCCTCTTCAAGTTTGCTGTTGCTGCTATCGTCTCCTGCCCACACCAGAAACCATCTTTTCTCAGGTCTCCGATGAACGCCTCTATTTTTTCTTTGTTTGTGCTGTGTTGATTGTAACGGGGTTCCAGTTCGTTGATGGATGCTAGCATGAACGGGGTGAAATAATCTATGTTGTTTTGTATATAGTCCGCTACTTGTTTCCGTAGATTTTTGATGGCGTTGGTGTGTGCCGGGGTTGTTATGTTTTCTCCTTCTAACTGATGGCTTATTGCTCCATATAGTCAGTTTCCGTCGCCGTCGATTTTTTGTACCAGTAATTGGTGTGTCTTCGTTGTTACGTTCTGTAGTGGATACATTGTTTTTGTGTTTTCTGGAGAGTTGTTATTTCTTGCTTACTTTTGCTTATTCTTGACCTAAATTTTTTAATAAAATAAAATTCCTTAGCCTTACCAGAGACGTACCAGACGTGGAGTGTAAACAGTCAGTATGTTTTTAAAGCATGCATGAGAATTTTCTAGATATTAATGGCTCTGAAACCAGGATTGGCAACAATTTTATCCAAAATTTTTGTAAATTTTGAATTAATTTAATTAGGCGCGATGTGCTGTTACTCTGATGGTACGCCCCTGGGGCTTAGTCATATATGTATAGCTGAACGAGAAATTGTTTATTGACTTATCTAATTTATTGCCCGATCTGTTTATGAAATTCTTTAAGTTGTCTACAAAATGTGACTGGTTTATAAGTGGTAATTGGACACTTACCTTGATTTATGGTACCCTTTCTGGTCGGTCCCTTCGTCGAAACCTGGATCTGTCAGCTTTTCTCACTGCACAACACTGAAGAATTTAATCACGTATTTATTCATTATTGATTATTGGCACTTATCACTTAATTGTTGTTTTGTTGGCACCACCACCGTATGCAGAATTTTTTACTCAATAATTAGGTTAATTTTGACCTAATTAGGCCAGCTTATTACCGGCTTTTTTCACGATTTACACTCCGTTTTTAAGAAGTGTCTATTCGCTTTCAAGTACGAGCTTGGACTCAACAATATGTTTTGAAGTTTATGAAAATATTTTCATTACTAACTGAAATACAACAAATTGAAATTTTGTGATTTACAATTTAACAAATCACAAAATTTCAATTCGTTGTATCTCAGTTAGTAATGAAAATATTTTCATAAACTTCAAAACGTATTGTTATATTTTTTTTTCTATATTCTCATTGGGATGCTCTGCCACATGTATTTTCTTCTAAACAATGTCTGAAATCTACAAAATAATACAATTAACCAGTATTTTACTGGAAAATAACCTCTATGCCTGTGACTTTTACGTCAAAGGATCAGTTAGAGGGTAGTTTTTGACAAATAATGAATAAGAACAAAAATATAAAAATGACGTATTTTGCTGACGTTTCGGAAAACGAATCTGTTTCCTTTCTCAAAGCGTATTTATAATGTTTGTGGGCTGTGTATATTAAATACATAGCTTTAAGAATATATTTGTTATATTCAGTATCCATAGATACTTACTGCTTACACAGAACTGTTGATATATCTAGTTAATAGCTTTATTTTAAACAATGTTGAGTTTGTTAAGTTCTTCTTTTAACATCGGCAGCCAGGTTGTGCAAACATCTACGGAACAATTCGACACGCATTTATCCTCATTCAATAGTATTATAGCCGCTTCTTTAATTGTATTTTTATGAAAAGTAAAATGCATATAACAAAAAAAAATAATTTTAAACAGGAGTGCCTAGACCTGGGGGGTAACCGAATTTTGAAAAAAATTTTCGCAAACTGCTTTTTCAAAATTTTGTTAGAGAAGTGCTCCCATATTTCGTATGGGTTCCAAGCGCCACAGACGAGAAAAAAATTATTGAAATTTCTAGATCCGCGCTTGATTCGAATATTAAGCGTACATTGCAGCAATGATATTCATGGTGAGATATAAATAAGTATGTAATGTAACACGTTAAATAAGTATATGTAATATAACAAGTTATATTGATAAATTATTACGTCAATATGTTATGAACATTAAGTAATATTTTCACAATGTTACCTTTTTAACAATGTAACAGAGTAACATTTAATAGTAAGACAAATTACTTTGTAGTAACATTACGACACTATTCACGATCTGTTTTACATAACATTACATGTAACTTTGTAATATTGAGGTCAGCGGCGGCTGGTGAAATTTCAATATTTTTTTTCTCGTCTGTGGCGCATGGGACCCATACGAAATTTGGGAAATAACATCTAGAGAAGCACTTCTCTAATGACCCCTAAAAAATTTTGAAAAAGCAGTTTGCGAAAAAATTTTTGAAAATTTGCTAGCCTCCCCTGGGTCTAGGGACCCCTGTTTACTTTTATTTTTTTTTGTCATATGCATTTGACTTTTCATAAAAATGCATCGACAGATTTTAGAGTTTGTGAAAATATTTTCATTACTAACTGAAATACAATGAACTGAAATTTTGTAATTTACAATTTAACAAATTACAATATTTCAATTCGCTGTATCTCAGTTAGTAATGAAAATATTTTCACAAACTCCAAAATCTGTCGATGCATTTTTATGAAAAGTCAAATGCATATGACAAAAAAAAAAAAAAGTAAACAGGGGTCCCTAGACCCAGGGGAGGCTAGCGAATTTTCAAAAATTTTTTCGCAAACTGCTTTTTCAAAATTTTTTAGGGGTCATTAGAGAAGTGCTTCTCTAGATGTTATTTCCCAAGTTTCGTATGGGTCCCATGCGCCACAGACGAGAAAAAAAATATTGAAATTTCACCAGCCGCCACCGATTGAGGTTCTGTTAAAGTAATAATGCATTGTTTAGTGGGAAGCTTCATTTTGATACCAAATAAGTCCATACAATTATATTATTTACATGACTTACAAACTTTTATTAAATATGGAAAGTTTCCTCGGCACGTCTCTGGTTTATAGCGACCTTTCCTGAAGGAAATGTTTCTTTGAAACGTTTCTTGGGTAGGACATCTCTAGCTACAATATATCTGAAACGTTTCTGTAACAGTTCCAGGAACGTTTCATATTTTTCATTATATGCATTCTTTGAGATGTCGGAAACATTTTTGTAAATAAATGTGTCAGGCACGTGTCTTTTTGAGTTTCTGAGCCTAGAACGTTTCTGTCGTGCTTCTAGATACGTTTCATGTTTCAGTACATGCATTTTAGAAACATTTCCGAAAGAGAAAAATGTTTAGTGGGTCAATGACACGGCGCGGCGATGTCCCTATTGTTCAACCGAAAACAAAAAACGCGGCTCTCGAGGCCACGATGCAGTGGCAGGGAGCCAGCCTTGTCGGCATGCTTTGAAATCATTCGTAAAAGTGAACTGGTCCGCTGGAATTCCAATTATCTCCAAAGCGTACCGACAATGTTGGCTCCCTGCCGCTGGATCTTTTTTGATCTCGCCGGTCGGCTTCAGTTTTTATGTCAATTAAGGAAATGTAAACAACTCGAATACGTTCTTTCACAAATAAGTTCGTCGACCTATTCAGGAGTAGGTCAGGACTTACTCAACATCAGTAGTGTATCTTCGCAAATCTACTAATAATTTAATATACTAAATTACCTCAGAATTCACTAAAATTTTGCAGGGGCTTTCCTTCATTGAAGAGTAGTACACCGTTTTATTTTCCGCATTTCTTGGTAGATCACGCTGTATTCGAAATATTTGATTACTATTACTACGGGAGCCCACCCTAAGTGTCCGTGCACCCGGCCCCCCGATCCTTGGGGACAATGTTTTTCATAAAGATTAAAGCCTAAGGAACAATTTTAGACATATGTCCCCAAAAAAAAAAATTGACTGCACTTTCAAAATGGCGTTCGTTTAAAAAAAAATTGCAAATATTATTTTAGTCATTTAACATAAAAACTAAAAAAGATGGAGAAAAACTTTCTTCACAAAAAACAAAGTGCATACAATTTTCTACAATTTTGTTCCTATACCATATTTGGATAGGATAGTTACCATTTTCCAGATACCATTGTTACCGTTTTCGAGATAATTGTCTGCAAATTATAATATTATTATTATTATTATTATTAATTTTTTCAGTTTATTTTATTTTTTGTTATGTTAATAATATATAGTTATATTATACGCGTTACAATCATTATCACAGTTATTTCCTCTAAGTGATTTACCGATATATGAATTTCCATATTTTCTTAATTTTGGACTCATTTATCTGGAAAATGGTAACTCCTATCGAAATATTGTATAGGAACAAAATTGTAGAAAATTTTATGTACGTTGTTTTTTGTGAAATAAGTTTTTGTCCATCTTTTTTAGTTTTTGTGTTAAATGACAAAAATAACATTGGCAACAGTTGTTTTTAACATATGGCCGTCATTTTGAAAGTACACGAATTCCTTATGGGTTAAACCAACTAGTAGTTAAAGATCTTTGGGGCCACGACACCTGTTGATGTCAAAATGATCCTAAGAGATCGTAATGAACGCAGCCCAGCTAATAGGTACTTTTAAGGAAGAAGAAGAAGGAATTAGTGGAATCTATAACTGTTGTCAAAGTTGAATAAATAAAAATGTTTTGATTAGTTTAGGTTAAGATAAGGAATAATAATCAAAATAAAATATTACCAATAATTTGCGATATACCCACTCTTAATTTGATGATTAAGATGACTTTGGAAAATGTAGCCAAGGATTATAGCAAATATTGTGATACTGACATAAATTTAAAGGTATTTTTCATTTTTTCAAATAAAGAAATAGTAACTTACCACCTATTAATTTGCAACATAAACTGTTTAATGTCCTACTTATTTCCAGCTTAAACCAATAAGCAAGTCAGTTGATGATATGCTTACAAGATTGGAAGAATTTCAAACAATGATGTCGTTTGTTAAACAAGATGAAACGGATTCTAATGACATTTTAAATTCCTTTCCAATTTTTAAACCTGACTTAGATGAAATGTTTGCTAGGATAGATACAGTTGAAAATTTAATAACACATATAAAGTGTAATTTAGAGAAATTAGAAAACGATATGGATAAAGCCGAAGCAGAACTAGGCTATAACGAAAACAAAAATAAAGTTACCAATATTTTTACACCACTCTTTGTAAGTTAAATTATGTATTACAAAGTGAAAAACCATGAATGAAAGAGTCATTGGCTATATAATATTCTGCACGCTGTGTGCCCTTAATATACCCATTGTCTATATGTTGCAGATCACCTATTATAATTGTCCAGTACATAATATGTACCTACCTATATTTATTATTATATTATTTTGTATTATTTGTACTAAATTATGGTCTTTAAATTATAGCCATAAAAATATTTTGTAGATATATTTTTCATGTTCAGTTATTCAGTATTTCAGAGTGTATACTTTCTGAAATCAGAACAAAGTAAAGGAATTAATAAATTTATTAAAAAGTTGGGGAAAATTAAAACAATTATATCAAAAGTTTGCCTTTATTTGAGAGCTACCATGTGACCTTATTATTTTGCTTCGTAGTTTGAAATCGTGCAAACTAGTTATTGTATTATTTATTTAAAAGGTTTCTCCTATAATTTTGTTATAATAGGTAATATCTTACTTGAATTACTACAAGTGAATTTGTTCCTTAGTTGGTTATTTTTTAATAAAATGTATTTTTTAACAGATTTTTTAGGTTGTTTTAATAAAAATGCTCTATTAATAATATAAAATTATGTTTATTCTTTGAGAATCAATAAAAAATTCTTCTGAAATTTCTATTGAAGGGAAAACCTAGAAAAGTCAGAAAACTTCGAAATTATGATTTATTATACACCCTGACACTACTAACTGGATAAAATTGTGTCCACCCTGACTTTCATGTTAAAATTTATATTATTTGTTTCCTTTATATTGTTTGTTCTCCCTTAGAGCATACAATTTTTTCACAAAAACAGTTAGTTTATGTGCTAATGTAACTGACATAATTTTTTCAGAGATTTCATTACCTATTTTAAATGCTGAACATGAGTTATACTATTACAATTTTTAAACTGCACTTTTACAAAGTAAAGATAACAATTTTATACTCACCGCTTTTATCACTGCACTGTAGATTTTTTTTTTTTTTTTTTAATATATTTTGACTGAAAAATTAGTAACAGTGACGAGAAACTTACAATACAATTTTCATATTTAAAATGTTTGTTCCTATAAATAAATAGCCCAAAAATGTCAATAAATTGAAAACTCTCCCTTGTTTTCTTAATGCTGGTGCTTACGCGATTTTGAAATCTTTTCTAATTAAAACCTTTATATGATATACTAATTTATTTTTTTTAGAGGAAGAACGTAGAGAAGAAGCAGACAGTAGCAACACCAAATCTGAAACTTTTCAATGCAGAAGAGTATTTTAATTAAGAAAACAAATGAATATATTTTATCCTTAATTATACCTAACAGAAAATAAACTGTATGCAATAAAATTTTTTACATACTTAATAACTGTCTTGATTATTTTTGTTGAGTTTTAATTCCCATTCGAATAACTTACTCTTGTAATGTGGGTCATTAAAATGTGTAATTTGTTAATTAATTCCGTCATGGTATTTCAGAATTCTAAAAAAGCTAATTCGGCAATTACTCTAAAAAGTTAGGCCAGACCCCTTAGAATAGTAAGATAGGTATAGTACCTATGTAAACTTTGGGCAAATATTCAACTCATTCAGAAAAGTGCAAAACAGTTAATAGATGAAAATACTAATATTTAAATATTAAATGTATTATATATATAATCTGGTTATAAAGGGAAGTTGTGCATTGAAACTTGGCATAGCATTATTTAAATCCTAGTCTAAAATCAAAACAAGTTTCAGTTTGATCTACAATGTTCCCTGAAAATGTCTAATGGCTATGCAACCATACATTCATTAACTAGTATAACTGGTTATATATCGTATGTTAAGTATGTTCAATTTAATATTTTTAGTGCAATACAGCACCACAGTGTTGTTTTCTCTACTGACAGCACCCTGCATGGGGGAAAGGTCTATTAGGTACAGAATTTAGGGGCCCGGGCTTGCGAGGAACCCGTAGAGAGGATCCGACTGACTCTCAGGCGCGTGTTGGTGGTAAGTTAATTGGTCTAATTTTTTCCGATTCTCCCTCCCCCGCTCATCAATTTTTATTTTCGAGGAAAAATTTTTTTCCGGTTTTCTCCCCCCCGACTCATCAATTTTCATTTTCGAGAAAAAGAAAGCGGGGCATATTAAGCCCAGCGGTTACGGAACCCACAGTAAGATGCGGCGAGACCTGGTGCAGTATATTAATAATAACAATCCTTATTCATGAAAGTAATGGTGGACTGAGAATAAATGTGTTCTTGGAATAATTAATTAAAAACACCAAAGTGTTAGAATGTAAAATAAAACTTAAACAAAAATTTAATTAAAAAGTTATGGAGGCTATATAGAGGTATATATATACATATACCTCCCACCTATAATAAAGTTAAATTTTCGCCTCATGATTCATGAATCACGAATCATGATTAAGATTTTGCCATATATTATATAGATTTTCAAAATTTTTGGAGAGGTATACTAACAAAAATTATTGAATAGAGATAAAATTTCTATACGTACCTATATCATTATCGTTGACAGAGAGTAGCTATATCTTTTTTCCGTATTTGGGGTACTTTTTGTACTTATAGGTCATTTTTGTCGCTGTACAAATTGTACAATTAAAATCTCAAATAACTTGATCTTGTAATGTTAATTAGGTCAAATTGTGCAATTTGTTAATTAAAATTTCGTCTTGATATTTCAGAAACAGTGCTGGAACTAGTTGGTAGATTGACGGTCGCCAAGGATGCAAGCCTTTGAGGGGGGCAAAATTTGATTAATTGGCAAGCTCTACTTCTTCAATCCTATGCCAACTTCCAGTGAGATGCGCCAAAATGAAGCATGCCAAAAGTTCTCCCTAGTCCAGCTATCTTCAGAAATTAAAAAAAAATTAATTGGCTAAGTACTCTAAAACGTCGGACAAAACTCTGAAAACTAGGTATGATATGTGATATATTTGTGGAAATACCTATTCAAAAACTTAAAAAAAGTTTGAGTGCAAGAGATGAAAACTGATAGGTACTTATCCAATGGCTATTATTGGCTATGCAACCACAAAACCGTTACTTGTATAAATGGATACATATCCTATAGATAATTCTTATTTCTTATATTATTTTTAGTAGGTACCGTTAGATTAGTTCACAAGTTCAAAACCGTATTAATTCTTGATAAAGTTCGTAAAAATATGAGTGAGGGCTCATTGGATTCGGAATGACGTCTAGAAAAACGTGCAAAAGTTTCAAACGCACACATAAACAATTGCAAAAGTTATAAACAAATGAAGATTGAAAAAATAACAGGTTTCGTTTTTTGCAAATAACTCGAAAACTATTAATATTAAAGAAATTTTAAAGAGAGTTTCTTAAAGAGGAAGAAATTTCCAATAAAAAAGTCCTACCTCTATCTCTATTATTAATAATTTTAATTTAATGTAATATAATAGAGCTCCGCGCGGCGAACACTAAGCCGTTACGATGCATTGAAACCGGCCGTAATAAGTAAAAATATTTTTTATGTTATTAAATATTACTTAATGTAAAAATTTTTAAAATTATGACGTTTTCTAGACACTTAAAGGAACAATATCCCGTTGGAAAAAAATTGTTTCACCGACTTTTCATAAAATGAGCCTATTGTTAATTAACAATTTCTTTTAGAGTTTGCGTTTATATTTCAAGTCGGATAATTGTTAAACAAAGGCCACTAAAATTATTTCGCTTCGTGGAGACCTTATGTCAACTATAAGTACTTTATGGGATTATGACATTGCGATGTTTTTAATTGTTATATTCTATTAGTTATTACTTATTTAACCTAACAAAAAACTAAAAAATGAAAAAGAGAAGTTGAAATTTTTTTTATTAATTATACTCTTCGCAAACACGAAGAGTATATTTTATTTGATCGGCACATTTCTAAAATCGTAAATATCGCTTGTAGAGAAAAAAAATTTCATATCATTGTGTTAGTGAACGAATTCTGAACAACTTTCAAAATGTCCGTCCGTATGTCCGTCTGTCCGTCCGTCCGTCCGTCCGTCTGTCCGTCCGTCCGTCACGTTTCTTGTAAGCACGATAACTTAAGAAAGAAAAGTCCGATTGTATTGAAATTTGGAAAGTAAGTTAGTGTTAGCTAGAGGAACCATATTGTTTTTGAAGGAAATCGATCAGCAAATAAAAATGTTATTAATTATTTAATTTAAAAAAAAAATTCTCTTAATTTTTGTCACTTGTACTTAAATAGAAATCTTGCGAAATGTTATCTCCATAATATATTTTTTTTTATTTATGAATTTTACTAATATATTTCATAAAAATATACCTACTGAGCTGATATATGTATGATTGTCGAAGACAAGCAACTTTCGTAGCAATATGTGTTGGTGTAGTAGCTAAAGTTTTGTCTTGCAATTCGAAGATAAATAAATAAATATTTCTTGCTTGCTTGCTTGCAATCCAAAGATAGTGTGTTCGAATCCCACACAGGTTAGATATTTTTTTTTTTCATTTTTTTTAATATAATTTTTTTCACAACAAAGATGGTATCGCAAAATTTAGGATTTCCAAAAACTAACAGTATTTTTAAGAAAACTGCAAAGAGTATCCTATAGAAAATTGGCGAAGAGTACCTACGTTTTACTTCCACATCCAGTGGAAGTATAGTAACGACAAAAGTTTGAGTGAAAAAAAATTTGTCTGTCGGTCTGTCTGTAACTTTTTTGTGCGCACGTTTATTCTGGAGCCGTTTGAGATATTGATTTGAAATTTAGTACATATATTTTCATCTTGTTCTGTCGAGGGTTGGGGGTAAATGGGGTAAATTTGGGGTAAATAGGTAAATCAAGCAGGTAAGAGTCCATAAAATTGGTATTTAGTATATGCAAGAGAAGCTACGGCTTCAAAAAAAAAACCGCTGCTCAAGGAATCACTACTTCCACATCCAGATTTTCTATCCAAGTCTCTCACAACGAAAAAATTGTGTATGTGGAAATAATTGTTTGTGGAACTTTAATAATATAATATTTGAAATCCTCTACCCCAAAAACCCATAAAACGATACCTCACATCGGTAGTGGGGTGGGGTGGTGGGGGTGGATGAAGTAAAAAAGATATTTTGAGGTTTTTGGTTCTTGTACACAGTACACACACTAAATCACAATTTTTTCTCATCCCCTTTAATAATGGGGGTGGCTAATGCCAAAAAATTTTTTGAGACCGTAACTTCTCTTGTATATACTAAATACCAATTTTATTGACTCTTACCTGCTTCATTTACCTATTTACTCCCATTTGCCCCAATTTACCCCCCAACCCTTCGACGGAACAAGATGAAAATATAATCTAGTTCCAGATCTCGTTAAAATACATACGTGTACCAAATTTCAAGTCAATATCTTAAACGGTTCCAGAGTAAACGTGCGCACAAAAAAGTGACCGACAGACAGACAGAAATTTTTTTTCTCTCAAACTTAAAATCTCGACATCATGACATTCTAAGCCTATTTGAACAATACAAATTTTTAAAATTTTTTTTGTCGTTAGTATACTTCCACTGGACGTGGAAGTAAAATTTGACATTAGCCACCCTTTACCACCCCCACCCTATTATTAAAGAGAATGAAAAAAAACTTGTGATTTAGTCACCAGAAACCTCAAAATATTTTTTTACTTCATCCACCCCCACTACACTCCCTATCACCACCCCCACCCCACTACCGATGTGGGGTATGGTTTTATGGATTTTTGAGGTAGAGGATTTCAAATATTATATTATTAAAGTTCCATAAACAATTATTTCACCATACAAAATTTTTTCGTTGTGAGTGACTTGGATAGAAAATCTGGATGTGGAAGTAGTAATTCCTTGGGCAGCGGTTTTTAGCTTGTTTTAATTATTATTACTATTTTTGTATTTATATTCAAAAATACTATAAGATTACATAAACTTAAAATTTGTATTGCTATTTGTTTAAACAAATTTTATAAACAAATAGATAAATTACGTATTTTTGAAAAATTTTTTTGCCATTATATTTGTTATGAAATATTGTGATTAAAAAAAAAATGAAAAAATTTTTTTAATCTTTTAAAATCATTTTTTTTCTTTTTTCATTTAAACACATTATAAGAAAAAAAATTATTCTTGAAATGTATTATTTGCAATTCTCTACAAGGTGGGAAAAAGAAAATAATTTTTTGTTGTTAATTTATTTGTTCATTTACTAAACAATTTGTTATTAACAATCGCAAAATGTGTTTATATTTAGATAGAAAAAAAATAACAAAAACAACCGTATACATGTCAAAAAA
This sequence comes from Rutpela maculata, assembly GCA_936432065.2. NCBI lineage: Eukaryota > Metazoa > Arthropoda > Insecta > Coleoptera > Cerambycidae > Rutpela > Rutpela maculata. The sequence goes on from OW386286.2 coordinate 107,860,689, forward strand.
CATTTTTACCATTTTTTTTATAGAATTTTAAATTTAATTTTTTTTTTTTGACATGTTTATGTATACGGTTGTTTTTGTTTGTTTTTTTTCTATCTAAAAAGAATATAAACACATTCGGCGATTGCTACTAACAAATTGTTTAATAAATAAACAAATAAATTAACAGCAAAAAAAATTATTTTTTCCATCTTGTAGAGAATTGCAAATAATAAATTTTAACAATAAAATTTGTTCTTAATAAAATTTAAATAACGAAAAGAGAAAACAATGATTATAAACAATTAAAAAAAAATTCCTAAGAATTTTTATGGCAAGAAACTTTTTCAAAAATATTTACCTATTTGTTTGTAAAATTTGTTTAAACAAATAGCAATAAAAATTAATGTTTATGTAATCTTATATTATTTTTGAATATAAAAGCACTAATAATAATTAAGATTAATAAAAAAAAAAATTTCAACCTGTTTTTCATTTTTTAGTTTTTTGTTTGTTTTCCATTTTTTTAGTTTTTTGTTAGGTAAAATAATTAATAACTAATAGACTACAACAATTAAAAACATCGCAAAGTCATAATCCCATAAAGTATAGTTGACATAAGGTCTCCACGAAGGGAAATAATTTTAGTGGCTTTTATTTAACGACTTGAAATATAAAAACTTTAAAAAAATTAACAATAGGCTCATTTTATGAAAAATCGGTGAAAAAATTTTTTTCCAACGAGATATTGTTGCTTCAAGTGTCTAAATAATACCATAATTTTTAAAAATTTTTAAATTAATATTGTATAAGATTAAAAAATATTTTTACTTATTACGGCCGGTTTCAGAGCATCGTAACGGCTTAGTATTCGCCGCGCAGAGCTCTATTTTCAACATTAAATTAAAATTATTAATAATAAAAGATAAAGTTTCGGGAGTCCGGACTTTTTTATTGTAAATTTCTTCCTTTTTACTTCCACGTCCAGTGGAAGTATAGTAACGACAAAAAAATTTTAAAAAATTTTTATTGTCCAAATAGGCTTAAAATGTCATGAAACGTCGAGATTTTAAGTTTGAGTGAAAAAAAAATTCTGTCTGTCGGTCTGTCTGTCTGTCTGTCTGTCTGTCGGTCTGTCTGTCTGTAACTTTTTTTTGTGCGCACGTTTACTCTGAAACCGTTTAAGATATTGACTTGAAATTTGGTACACATATGTACTTTAATGAGATCTAGAACTAGATTATATTTTCATCTTGTTCCGTCGAAGGGTTGGGGGGTAAATTGGGGTAAATTTGGGGTAAATGGGTAAATCAAGCAGGTAAGAGTCCATGAAATTGGTATTTGGTATATACAAGAGAAGCTAAGGTTTCAAAAAAATTTTTGGCATTAGCCACCCCCATTACAACTCCCACCTCCTTATTAAAGGGGATGAAAAAAAAATGCGATTTAGTGCATGTACAGGAACCAGAAACCTCAAAATATTTTTTTACTTCATCCACCCCCCCACTACCACCCCCCTATCACCACCCCCACCCCACTACCGATGTGGGGTATCGTTTTATGGGTTTTTGGGGTAGAGGATTTCAAATATTATATTATTAAAGTTCCATAAACAATTATTTTCACATACAAAGTTTTTTCGTTGTGAGTGACTTGGATAGAGAATCTGGATGTGGAAGTAGTGATTCCTTGGGCAGCGGTTTTAAAAATACTTCTTTACAATTTCTTAAATATTAATAGTTTTTGAGTTATTTGCAAAAAACGAATCTGGTTATTTTTTCAATCTTAATTTGTTTATAACTTTTGCAATTGTTTATATGCTGGTTTTAAACTTTTACAAATTTTTCTAGACGTCATTTCAAATTCAATGAGCCCTCACTCATATTTATGAGCTTTATCAAGCATTAACATCGCTTTGAACTTGTGAACTGGTCTACATACACATAATACATAATAATAATAATCGTTCATGAAATTCATGAAAGTAATATTAGATTAAGAGTAATATACATATTTTTTGAATAATTAACTAAAAACAAAACTGTATTAGAATGACAAATAAAACGTTACATAATCGAAAATTAAATTAATTAAGTTGTACTGCTTATAACAAGTAGGTAAAGTCAAATTTCAGTCTCATCTCATGATCTTTGAATCGTGATTAAGAATTTGAAATATTAGATTTTCAAAATTCTCCTATAAGTATGCCCCTAATAGCACACGATATCCGCCGGACATCCATTTTATATCCATTTAATGTACTGACGTCCATGAGCATAAACTGGACGTCTATCGGGCGTTTGTCATCGGATTTATTTTGAAATTGTACTGAATGAACGTATTCTGAATGTCCATATTATGTACGGGAAGTATGTACATTTTATGTCCCTATAGGGACAGAAGATGGACGTCCGTTTCGTGTCCATTGATTTAAATATTATATTTTTCTAATAAATGATAATATCTCCATACCGCATTCTCTCCAACACGTTTCTGAAATATGTATACATACCAGCGAATACCACACTGAACGTCCAACATGTGTGCCGCAACGGACGTCCTTAGGTTCGGCAAGTACACACATTTTAGGTCCCTTTAGGGACAGCAGCAGGACGTCTATTTAATATGAAAACAAAAGAAAAACGTTAACAAATCTGGTTTTTCAATTTTACAATGTTTTTGTTTATATTTGACCGTTATTTCTATAAAATTTGTAGTTTATGTTTTATAGTAATTTGTAATTTATCATTAATAATTTAATTTTATCCTCTTTTCTATATTATTAATGATTTTAAAAAACAAATACCTAGTATTTCTGCTTACATCATTATTAAAAATTATTATTTTGGGTATTCAGCAGATAACTTTCAAAGAAAATATGCGCTTCTTTCATATACCATTGGTGCATCTGGCCAAAATAGAAGATCAACAAGAGTTCCCCCTACGAAACGGCTTGTCGACTTCTTTCCTACTATATCTAACATTCAGCATGAAAAACAATAAAACAACCATTCTCTCTATACATTGATGATTCAAGTCTGATGATGCCAATATGGTATAAGAAGCCTCCTTTACTAGGAATTCTTTTTAGTGTCTCTAGCCCTACCTAGAAGATACTACATCACCGTCAAACATTTGTTACGTTTCAAAGCCAAAAAAAAAATATTAAAAAAACACAAAGAAGCGAATGTTTTCTTTGAAAGTTATCTGCTGAATACCCAAAATAATAATTTTTATTAATGATATTATTTGATACTAAACATTTATTAAACACTCAAATACTTTGAACATTTTGAAATAAATAGCTATATTAGTTTAAGGTAGTATTGTCGATACTGCAGGAGTCAAATATATAACGTGATCTACCAGGACATGCGGAAAATTTAACAGTAGGTTGTCCCCACCGAAAGGAGTAAAAAAAATGAAAAATTTTTAAAAAATGACCAAAGAAATTACCTTATTTTTTTGTAGGAATGCGCCGCCAATGACTTCAACTAATCGAACGTAACGCGGTACAACCATATCACTTTATCAGACTTGGGATTGACACTACTGACAGCAAAAGCTGGATAATAAGATAGAAGTGACTTTTTGGTTCTAATCAAATCACACTACAAAAATACCGAAATAAATCGAAATAAATCGAAGATATTGATCTCATGCTGAAATGACAAGCAGATATACGAGATATTTAGTTAAACCGGTTAATGACGGCCGTGTAACTATTGTTCGACCGGAAGCAAAAAACGCGGCTCTCTAGGGATCTACACACGATCCAGCTGCACGGAGCCAGCCTTGTCGGCATGCTTTGAACTCATTCGTAAAAGTGAATTGGTCCGCTGGAATTCCAATTATCTTCAAAGCGTACCAACAATGTTGACTACCTGCCGCTGGATCGTGTGTAGACCTCTTTTTTTGACCTCGCCGGCCGGCTTCACTTTTTATGCCAATTAAGGAAATGTAAACAACTCGAATACGTTCTTTCACCAGTAAGTTCGTCGACCTCTTCAGAATTAGGTCAGGACTTACACAACATCAGTAGTGTATCTTCGCAAATTGACTAATAATTTAATATACTAAATTACCTCAGAATCCTCTAAAATTTTGCAGGGGCTTTCCCATATTAAAGACTAGCACACCATTTTATTTTCCATTTCTTAGTAGATCACGTTGTATACACTGTCTCGTTTGACTTGCGCAGTATTTAGACTAGGCAACGTCGCGATGGAGTGACAGAATTGACAATGATTTACCGAAATCGTCGCTTCAACTGCCTTCGAAATCACTAAACGTCAAAAAATGCCACTTTCGATTCGTTCGTGCCGAGCCGAATTTTCTAATTACGATGTGCGATTTACGATCAGGTTTAACTGGAAATCTTCCTCTTTACATCGCGACATCGTACGGCCGTCCCGCTGGTGTTTTTCCAAAAATATGAACGTGTCAAGATCGCGTGTCTTTACAATTTTTCCGGTTCCGAAATGCGAGTTATTGTTCTTTGCTATTTTTCTTTTGCGAATATTCTTTGCTATGTTTCGCAGATATCTTCGGAACCATGAGAGCTATCTCGAAATTAAAAATAAGGTTGAGGTGTTAAAAATTTTTTTTAGATCTCTACTAGCACTCCTTCCCATGAGGTGTAAAAAATTTTTTTTTGGATTTCTATTAGCACCCCCCTCCCCCCCCATAAGGCGAAAAATATCTAACGGAATCGAAAAAAACATAAGCGTGACGTAATTTTTTTGGGGGGTCTAACTTTTACATTTAATTGGTAAATTGGTAATTGGTTGACTCACAAATCATGAGGTCGGCCGTTTTTTTTTTTTTAAATAATTGGGAGGTACTCTGGTACTAATATTGTACAAAGTTGTGACATTTGGAAGTCCCACGGCTGCCCGCTACTTTGAACCAAAAACGAACGTCCATCGGATGTCCTGTATGTCCGTTGAGGACGTCGTTCAGATATCCATAGGACAATGTTGTGCTATTAGTTGCAGTAATAAAATACAAACTATTGAATACTTATCATTTATCGTTGACAAATAGTATCTTTTTTGTGTATTACTTTTTTTTAGGTATTTTTTTGTCGCTGTATGAAACAAAAATCTTCAAGAACGTTTTGAAGCTCGTTTTAAATTTTGCAAGAAAAATCATACTTTTGAATTTTACTCAAAATTGGAGGATTCTAAAAAAAAATACAATGCAAATTTGAAGGCTTATTTAATTTAATTTAACTTATTGTTTTTTGTCACTATATGATGAAAATAAATCAAGCTAATAAACGCTTGCCACGGTTACCGCTAGAACTAAACTTTTCTTCTTCTTACTCACAACGTCTGGTCAGACGTTTTGTAATTCATGAAAATTATTCTTGTTGGCCTGCACTTGCTGTATAGCACGCCAGGTGGCATCACGCCATCTATCGCGGTTGGCTGTTAGGCCCACAGCATCATTGAAGCCCTTTCCCATCAGCTCCTTCGTGACATCGGCCCAACGCCTCTTGCCATCTGATCCTCTCTCTGATTGATGTGGCCAAAAAATGAGAGGATTCGAGAAAATACGGTGCTAGGGAGTCGGTTTTTGGAGACGTATTTCTTGGAGAATCGAGTTAATTGTGCGATAGACCGTCCAGGGAATTTGTAACAAACGTCTCCAGACCCACATTTGGAAAGCATTAATACGTCGTCTGTCTGCTTTCCTAATGGTCAGAGGCGCAAAGAAAGATGGAGAAAACTAGGGCGTTAGCTAGCCTGATCTTTATGCGCTTCGTGATATTTCTCACGCCAAATTTTGGTCAGCTGGCTAGTTGCCGATCTTGCCATCTATACTGCCCAAAAAAAGGCAAAAGGTAGTAAGTGATGAAATATCGAATCTGAATAAATCGAACTTTAATTAAATGTATGGCCCTTCCGTAAAACTAGCGCGATGAAGTAAAATTAGGGTCTAAAATAAACACAAAAAATCACCATTTTTTTCTGTAATATTAATAGAATGTTGCTCTCTTTAATTTAAGAAGAAAATCACATACTGCCTTAGAACGAAAAATCTTTCCACTGGATGACGGCACGAATACAAAGCTGAAATTTATTTATTCCTTCCCTCTCTGCCCACGATCCCGATCTCTGCTCCACTCATACACAAGCTCCACCTGTCAGTTTCTTTAGAGCAAGAATAAGATGTCAAATCGAATGAACAAAAGTTTTTTTTTTTGAATACCGTGAAAGGTAATTTTGAATGGGCGGGAAGGGTTTGATCATTTCAAGCAAGGCGTTCATATAATTATGATCGAACTTCACTTAAGGTACGTTCGTTTAATCCTATACTTATATTCATGCCTTGCTCTCATGATCAATCCCAGATAGCACAAAACGTTTTTAAGACGTCCATATTATTATTTAGGTCTGAACGTCTTAATACCTTATAAAGATGTCTTAAAGACATCTTTCCTTAGACGTCTTTAAGATTTTTACGTCTTAAAGATGTTTTAAAGACGTCATAATTACGATGCCAATGCTAGTATTGTCCAACAAAAACAAACAATATTAACAAAACTGTTTTTTCAATTTTACAATGTTTTAAATTAAACTAATTTTAATCTTTTTGTAAATTATTAATGACATTATTAGATTTTAATGATTAATGTTAACTAAATTACAGCCAGATTGCCCAACAAAATCTAGCCATTGCAATTTCTAACTATACAGTCTTTAAGTGAATAATAACACAACCGTTCAGTAGCCGTGTGAGTTAAAGATTGCGGCGCCGGTGTGGTGCAGCATCCCGGCCAGGACAATGCGGAAACCAAAAGTTTTAGAACTCTATGCACGTTGCCACGACTAGCGGACTACGTCTAAGAAACCTCAAAAATTCTACCAGTTTAAACTGGACGGTATCCCGCTTACCCGCAACATTACCTGAATCAGACAGCATAATGCCATACTTTTCGATATAAGACACCCTCTACCATACCATGTTGTCTATCTTCCGGCAACTCCCCTAGCCACACTTCCCTCTACGATAACTTACTCCTACCCTTACTCTTATCGTTGAGTGAAACTCTTCAATCAACGCTCTTATCTTTCCTCAACTTTACATCTTTCCAATCCATCTTTCTTATGTTTGTATAATTTTGTAATTTTATCCTTTTTCATTTTTGTTCCTTTTTTGTCTCTCTAAATCCCCTCTAGACCGAAAACTAAATTCCAATTTTTTTAAACTACAATTTTATTTCTACCGTACCTTCCTTGTCGGCGATCAGACCACAAGGTCGTCATTTGTTCTAACGGATTTTTTCGTTTAGTTGTGTTCCCCGTATCAACAATAAAATTACGAAGTGCGCTCGCCTATGATTTCAGTGTTGTGTTTATTTTTAAGTTACTTTTAGGTCCATGTGGACACATCAAAAATTCTAATCTAATTTTTAAATCAGGAGCTTCTAGCTCCCCCCCCCCCCCCCTCGAATTTACTTCCAAGCCGAACCGGATCTACCCCGCCCAGCCTCACACCCACCTCGGCGATGTTCGCCGTGGTTGTCTGGGTGGCTCCGCGCTAGGATCCGGTGAGGCACATACCGGGTGTAAACGAATAGTGGGCCACCCCTGTAACTTCCTTGTTTTTGAATATATCGGGATGAAATTTTGTATGGTGAAATTAGGTAAGATTTCCAAGTTTTTGAGACCTATCCGCCATATTTATCACTTCCGGTTTCACCGAATATGACCCCAAGAGTCTTTTCTAAATGGACCATCCTGTATGTTTTTACATTTTTGAAATAAAGATCACATTTTGGATACATATATACTATTTTGAACAATTTATACAGTGCTGCACGAAAAATAATTCGAATTTTAGTTATCAATCTAGATGGCTGCGAATATGTTATAATTAATTTTGTTCCAATGTATTCATATAAAGAATACGATAACGTCAATATGTCCAATAATACATCATACAGGGTGCTGTAAACTCATTAAAATTACATTTTTCAAAATGACTCATTTTGTTTTAAACATTATGATATGGGCCACCCGGATATTCAGAAAGCTCTATTTAGTAGGGGTTAAACGGTACCAAAAGTTCCGTAATGTGTAATCGTTACCAGCAGGAATGACAATTTTTCTTAAGAAATTTATGATTTGTATCTAACTTCATTTAAATTTTGATCAATCCTGTATATTTGTGATAATATTTTATGATATGCCACCCTCCGCAGGAGACAGAATGGGCCTCTGGCTCATTCTTGTTGCATATCATAAAATATTAACACAAATATACAGGGTTGATAAAAATTTAATTGAAGTTAGATATGTCATAAATTTCTTAAGAAAAATTGTCATTCCTGCCGGAACGATTACACATTACGGAACTTTTGGTACCGTTTAACCTACTAAATAGAGCTTTCTGAATATCCGGGTGGCCCATATCATAATATTTAAAACAAATGAGTCATTTTGATAAATGTGATTTTAATAAGTTTACAGCACCCTGTATGATGTATTATTGGACATATTGACGTTTTCGTATTTTTTATATGAATTACATTGGAACAAAATTAATTTTAACATATTCGCAGCCATCTAGACTGATAACTAAAATTCGAATTATTTTTCGTGCAACACTGTATAAATTGTTCAAAATAGCATAAATATATCCAAAATGTGATCTTTATTTCAAAAATGTAAAAACATACAGGGTGGTCCATTTAGAAAAGACTATTGGGGTTATTTCCGGTGAAACCGGAAGTGATAAATATCTCAAAAAGTTGGAAATCTTACCTAATTTCACCATACAAAATTTCATCCCGATATATTCAAAAACAAGGAAGTTACAGGGGTGGCCCACTATTCGTTTACACCCGGTATATTGTACTTAAACTTTCAATAAAATATTATTGAATTGAGTTGAGTTACCAATCAAGCGGTTTGGTCAATACTGACTCGTTTTTTTTTTGTTAAAATAATTGCGAAAAAAGTTTTGGTTGGTTTTATAAAGGTAACAGTTGCTTGTAAAACCTTTTTTTCAATTTTAGGTCTGCTTTAGACCAACAATGGACCTTGAACAAAGTCTGTAGGACGTCTGGATTTTTAACATAACACCTAAATAAGACGTTTTAAGACGTCTGTAAGGCGTAAATGGACGTCTTTAAGACGTAGTGAAAGTCTAAGGAAGGCGTCTTTGAGACATCTTTGTGCTATCTGGGATATTATAGATGTTCAGAGTGATTTGAGGTCCTTGAGAATGAATTAAAACATTCTTTCCACGAACAAGAATATTTATTTTAAAGGTTCCACTAAACATATTCCGTATTTCATTTAACTTAACTTATTTCTTAAAACAACCATGATAAGTATATCCGAATATGAACAATAAAATAATTCAGTACAAAATCAACCTAGCAAATTATTTTTGTTAACAATAATAGGCCTGTTATAAAACTTCGCAAACGTTTCAGAAACTCTAGACCAACCTGTCGTGCTTCTAATTATATCAATATTCATACCATTATTACTGATGATGTAGAGGCAACTGTGGGATGAAAAAATGTCTATGTTTATTCCGCTATTTTTTAATGTCGTTTTAATCCAGCGACTGAGAGTCTAAATTGCCACTGGTTTATGAGGTCTTTTAAAGGTTAGGAACAGTTTTTGTTGGTTTCCTCTTAACTTAAGGCGGTAGTTTTATGTAAGTAGGCCTCCAAGGTCTTTGCAGTGCAGATTGCAGGGTTATTTCGGAAGAAGAGTACATAAAGTATTGGTTTAATTTTGTTTACCCTTGAAGTCTTTATCATATCACTTATCAAAATTTCAAAATCTGTTTCCTTTTTATGATTGTTATAAAGCTTAATGAGACAAAAAGTTTGTGCTCGATGAGCCGCTATAAGAGCAAAAAGGGTAATTAACTTATGTGGTAAACCCTTCAAGGATAAGTTTTCGTTTGGAAAAAAAGTACTTAAGTAGTGTAAAACTATGGTGTTGTCCCAAATATAATCATATCTTGAGGCAGTCGGCCTAAGGTTTTGTACACCTCTGAAAAATCTCTTAATTTTATTGTTAGACCCTAATTCTAAGAAAAGCATCAATGCTAAGGCAGAGTGAGTGCAATTTACGGTTCGTTCCATATGAGGATTCTTCTTCAAAAAGCTCTGTTAAGAATCTTAGCATATGGGTTAAGTTATCTTCACCATAATTTTAGACAACTACTGTATTTTTTCTCACTGTTTTGGCTTATAGATGCAGTTGCTATATGTATTGTCTCCTCCGGAAAGCCTTTTAGTCAAAAGGCTTGTTCCATAACAGTCCTACCAGTACCACCAGGGAAAGCTTCCTACAAAGAGGATGGAGTGTCCTATCAACAGATAACAATAAATTCTGCTCAGGTTTTAAGATAATGGGTTTTCTTTCAAGAGTTTATTAAAGATAGGGAACCCTGGTTGTGTAGGCCAATATGGAACTACTAAAATCATCTTTGCATTATCTGATATTACTTTTTGGAACACTTTCAGTATGAGCGAAAATGGTAGAAATGCGTAGCAGACTTCATTAGACCATGAAATCGTAAAGGCGTCGATAGTTAGGGCATCCGGGTCCCTCTTCCAAGAAATAAATATCTCGCATTTATTATGGTTTCTGCTAATGAACAAGTCTATTGTGGGTATGCCAAATTTCTCTCATTTCGAATTTTAATTGGTACAGCTCATACTCTATATTTTTAGAAATTTTCCTAGATTCGTAGTCTGCTTCCACCTTATTCTTTGAATAAATATAAGATGTGAATATTATAAGATTGAATGTTCTCATCATTTCCATATCATCCGTGTTATGGTGTTAAGGCCTGGAAACTTAATGCCTCCCATTCGGTTGATATATGCCACCGCTGTTGTGTTATCGACCCGGAGTAAAATATCGTAATTTTTTAACTCGTTTGCAAAACATTTTAAAGCAAAATATGCTGCTAGTAGTCCCAGCCTATTGATATGATACTGTTTTTCAGTTGAATTCCATTGACCATTTGCTCTTTGGCCATTGCAATAAGTCTCCCACCCTTGAGAAGAAGCATCTGGGGAAATCTCAACTACAAATGTTTTGGTTTGAACTATAGAATTCCAAGATATAAATATATTCCTTTTCCACCAGTACAAGTCACTACCATTAAAATTTGAAATCGACATCTATTTTTTGTATGACCCATGTACTTTTAAAAGAGACAAGTATTTAGCTCGTTCAAATTGGTTTACATAAAGCCACCCATACTTAATGGCAGGGTATATTTCATTTATTTTCCCTACAAAAAAATTGAACGAATTAGAAACTCAAACGTATTTTTAACTAACTTCAATATCAATATTAGGTGATAAAGTTCAATTAACTAGGTGACGCGACGGTGAAATGTTATTTCCCAATTTTTAGCGATCTCTTTTTAAGGCGGTTCAAATTTTTTCTAAAAATTTTTAGAAAATAGAACCATTGGATATTAAATAATTATTTAGATTTAGTTTTTAGGAAAATGCAAGTAATAACTTTACGTAGAGCAGGCCTAGGCTAAGAACTTTTAATTTTTAAATAGTTTGGTATATTTTTAAATAGGATAGCATTAATTAAATATTTTTGAATAAATTTAAGCATTTCTATATTTAAAGGAAGTGCTTCAACCCAGCTGGATCCATATCTACCAGAGCATAACAAACACACTTTAATATGGACGCAACCAAAATATTTCGCAACTTCCAGTTAATCATGAGAATTTTATTATTTAAATGTGCAGTCCACTATAAAATCTGATTTATTTTACTTAAGTATTTCATGCTACCTATAGATTTTAACACTTCACTATGAAGGAAAACCGTGGTGAACACTAGGGTGCCAGTCACGTTCCTTCCTTCAATTTCTTGCTCTCAGTGGAGATCGGTTAATTCCAGGTACGAGCCGAAGAGAAATTATTGGGGGGAGGAGGGAATAGACTACTTTCGCAACTAGTCTAGTTTATTCATAGGAGGAGTAGAGGTTGTATTCTCAAGGTCAAAGGCCTTAAATTAAAAGAAACCTACTTTTATCGAATTTATTGTTTAATACACACAACAAATTATTTCACTGTAAAATTCGTATTCTTCGAGTTTTTGTATTCCAAAGTAATATTCTAATATAATAAAGCATTTATTTTGTGATCTGTGTTCCGTGGCCGTGCTCCGTGCCATCTACCGTCTACTGGGTCGAACATCGAATTGTCGCGAGTTTATTTTGTTGGCCCGTCTCGTCGTTGTTTTGGAAGAACTGGGCAATGAAAGTTTAGAATTAAGAAGAAAAACAATTTTTCAGGAAGATGGATACGCAGCACTTTCTACAATTCTAGTTAGACAATGGTTAGACAATCACTCACACAACGGGTGAATTGGCCGTAATGGACCAACAGCATGACCAGGCCGTTCGCCAGATCTAACCTCGTTGTATTAATTCTAGCAAATTAAAGCAAAAAGTATATGCAAACGATTTCAAAGACGACGTAGATTTATGAAAGGAAAAAATGTGGATACTGTTGCAACCATAAATGAAGACGTGATCTCTTCTGTCTATGAAGAATTTAGAAAAAGATTAGAAGAATGTGTACTAGTAGGAGGTCTACATGTGGAATAATTTTCAGATTAGTTGAATAAAATGATATATTTCCCTCACTTTATAAAAAACCAAGAAATAGCAAGATTTTTAAAATTTCAAATAGAAATCCTGTTAAATTCGCTCATCTCTAATCACGTGTGCCGAAACAAACAATCAGAACAACATTACACTGAAAATTTTTTAACTGTAACAACCAATTAAATTTCGTTATTTCTTGTCAGGTGACACAAATCACCCAATCATTTTAACATTACACTGATAACACCATCCACGGAAATTTTCAATCACTATGACAATAAAAATTTTAACCAATCTAATGCTGCGTTAAATTTTAGTAACTGTACCTTTACCATCTGTACTTTTAATAAATAAATAATTGTGTTGTTGTGTTGAGACTTTTTGATTTTATTTTTTCAAAAAATTTTCTGACATTGACAAATGCCTCATAATTTTATGACAATCTCAAGCACGTTGCTTGGTAATAAATATTACCAAGCAACGTGCTTTCGATTGTAATAAAATTATCTCGTACATTATCAATGTCCTAGGGATATTATAGCTGATAATGTCCCTAGGGCAATTTTTATAGTATATAACCATATGTAGGTACACTTCTGAGAATGGGTTGCATATCTATAAACTTAATTCCATTCAAATAGTTTTAGTTACTTTTGTTTTGTAGCGAATGGTAGTAGTGGAATGTTGGTAGTAGTAGTAGTAGTGAAGAGATGGTTCTCTGTTGTACAAGTTTTTCTTACACTACCCACCTCGGCGATGTTCGCCGTAGTTGTCTGGCTGGCTCGGGCTAGGATCCGGTGAGGCACATATGTTGTACTTGAACTTAAAATAAAATATTATTGTTGTTGTTGTTGGCAACCCAAAGGTCTTGTTTTCGAATCCCCGATAGGGTGTTTTTTTTCTTTTTTTTTCAAATATTTCTTTTTGGTATTACAAAATTTAGAATGTCCAAAAACTAACATTATTTACAAGAAAATTGCGAAGAGTATCCTATAGAATGTGTAACAATTATATAAAAATCTCAGTAAATCGGCGAAGAGTATAATGCTTCCACTAGTTTTTTATGCACCTGCATGATATGGATATCAAATGAGAATGTTTGCTGAGAAGAATACAAAAATGAAATGACTTCACACTAAATTCAATATGGCGGACGCCCCAAGATGGCGGACACATTTTTTAGTTTTAACACTATAATTTGATCGTATAGTGTATTCGCTCATACGTTGTATTCTAAGAAATGGTGAAGGATCCGGTTTAAACTATAAGTTTTTTATCGGATAGGAACGTCGCAATGAATATATAAAACTAATTAAGGCGGAGCTAAAAATTTAAAAATAAAATTAAATGTAAAAAAAAATTTTTTAAAAACAAGCTTTTATTATTTAGGTGTACTAAAACGAAAAAAATAAAAATAAAAAAAAATTAATTGTCTGAAAACCTTGTCGCGTGAATAGAAATAAGAAAAAACTTACTTAGGTACTTACAATCTCTGTCAAAAAAAATTAATGCCTGTATGAATTTCTCGCGCGCGACAAGATTTTAAGACAATTATAATTTTTTTTTAATTTCTATTTTTTTCGTTTTAGTACACCTAAATAATAAAAGCTTGTTTTTAAAAAAGTATTTTTTACATTTAATTTTATTACAACTCTTCCAGTTATATTCATTTTAGTTGGTGCCAGCAACACTAGCAAAAGAGCCCGGCGAGAGTTGTTTTAAGTTTGGCATGCAGAAACGCAAGACAGTGAAAAAACGTTTGCTATATAGTAGGGCCCACATTTATTACAGCGATATAAAAAAGGTCGCAAAAAAACCTAAAGGGTTCCGAACATGTATCAATTTCAGTCTATTTACAAAAGGCCATAAAAGTGTTCGGCTTCGTTTATTATGATCACAAAAAAATGGTCACGTATTTCGTAACAACAATGTGGGGCACTCCCACTGAATATATTTGGTTGAAATTTTCTCTACAGGAATTATGATAGGTTGGAATGAACTGTGTGGTCAACGTGGACTAGCGATAGACAACGTGGACCGGCGGGCGGTACATTAATCAAAGGCGGTCGGTACCCTTTACCTTTTTTTGCGAGCTTTTTTATATCGCTGGATTACTGATGGACCAAACTATATATAATTACTAAATTACACTTAGTGGATACTAAAGGAAATGGAGAAAAATTACTTGAGAAATCGGCTAATACCTGCAAACTGTTTGTTAGAAGATGGAAGCAATGTCATGCCAACATTAACTATTTTAAAATACTGATACTGCAAAATTGTACATAGAAAAATATAACTGGTATTATATGCCAATCACTTTAATTAAAGTACTGATCCATGGATCGGAAATCATTAAATCTTCTATAGTGCCTATAAGAAGAATGTTTAAGGAGGCTCAAGAATGCCGTCATAAAGATGCAAAAGATTCAGAGAACATAGTACTCGGAAGGCATCTCGAATTAACACCATGAAAGATTTAATACACATGTTATTGGTAACAAGCGATCCATTGATCAATGTTTTCAGAACAAATCTAAAGGATCACTTTCCCAGGAAGTTGTTAATTTGTTCGAAATTGATAAGTTTCAAAGTATGTGCTTTGATTAAGGCATAATACTACACATGAGACAAAAAGACAATATGTACATACGATTATAATTTTCGCAAAAATTATTGAATAACAAACATTACTTCTTGTAGGTAAACAAATTTCATTACTAATTAATGTTTTTACAATTAATTATTTTTTATTTATTTGCTTTCAACATGATTTGAAAATATTATTTAGGTATTAAGCAAATCACAACTTACACACTTTTTTATTTATTATGAAATTAGCTGCTACCTTCATAATAAATAAAAAAGTGTGTAAGTTGTGATTTGCTTAATACCTAAATAATATTTTCTAATTAATGTTATTGGATACTTTTCCCGTTTTATTATATATTAGATATTAATTACAATTATTATGAATCCATGTTTGTTTATCAACAGAAAAATTTTATTCATTCATTTTAATTGCTTTTAATAACAGTGGCTGTTTATTTTTTCGTTTCAATCATAGTTTGGAATCCTAGGAACACAGAACAGTTCAATAAAGTATACTAAAATAGAATTAAGGTATTTTTATTCATAATGAATATTTTTGATAAGCTAAATCCGCTCTCTGAACCACTGTGCGTCTCGGGCACTTTTAATCAAATCACATCAAAATGAACTCAAGCAGTTTCTAGGCAACGTACGCTGAATTTTCTATAATTTTGAATGCACTTAATATATTACTACAGAAAATTGTTATTTCCTTATTTTTCAACTAAACTCCGTATTTGAGCTTTTCTTCATAATTGAGAAAACTTTATTAAATGAAATTTTCAATAAAAAAAAAGGTAGTTTGCTTAAAGTCGATTTCATATTTTCTAATTTTTTGAATATTCTGTTTAATTTTCTAAAGTTTGACAACTGTTTATGACAAGCAAAACGTTTTATAAAGAATGACTTTTTCTCAGCAAATCAAAAAATAAGAAAGTGTACAAGAATGCGGTACCCCATCCGGGGACACACAGTATGTTTCAAATATATCTGAATATCGGTTGTACCAGATATTCTTGCAAAAAAACTAATAAATATTTACTACGTGCTCTCCGTTAATCTGAATGCGTGGGCTTAAAAATATGACGAAGTGTACCAGTTTTTATTTAAAAAAAGTACGTGTGTGGAGTGACTTGCCCCAGGACAAAATGATTTCGCAATACTTTATTCCAAAAAATATTACTTAGTACATTTGCAATAAAAAGCTATAAAAATTAATGAGACCATTTATTTGTGGCACATTCTAATTTTTTTCCCTAAGTAATTTATTTCTTTAATTAAACCGTTGAGTGATTAAACGTAAGAATAGTTGAGCTGATCTTGACATTTGTCTAACTATTTTATATTTTTTAATTAGAACGACACGTCCTCTAAAATATTTGTGGCATCTCCAATTCCCTTGTTACCTAATTAATATACAGGGTGTCCGATTTTCATGCCCCACGATTCAAATCTCGTTTGTCTTTTAAAACAGAAAGCAGATTAAGTAAAAAAAAGTGTGTAATCTGTCACCCAAAACCTGATTCTTATGTAATATTTCCTGCCGGATTAAAATTTTGGAGAAAAAATATTTTTTGCAAAAATTGCGGAAAACATATAATTTATTATTTCTCACTCAATATCCCGCTTGCTATTAGAGATAGCCAACTTAAATTTTAGCAAGGTGTTGTTTCAACTTTTTCCTTAACTAGAGTCAGACGAAAAGTTCTTTTCGTACTACTAGCCTTGTAAGTGACATTCTTTGACGTCTGTCAGCGTTATGAAAGTGTCACTTACAGCCCATAGGCAAAAAAGGGATCATTCTACATTTTTAGAAAAAACAATCAATAAATCGCAGAGATATGGCAGTAAAAAAAATGTTTGTAAATTGTCAAAAAAAAAAACAGGAAAAAAGTCATAACTTGGCAACGCTGTATCCGATTAGAATAATATCTTTGGGTATAATACAGGACCCTTGAAGACTTAACATGCGACAAAAAAATATAAAAAAATTACACTTTTTTGTATAACTCGTTTTTGGGACACCTTGTATAACTGAAAATAATTTTACGTTGTAGTAGAGATGAAATATTGAAAGTCTTGTTAAGAAAGTTTTTTACAGTTAGCCGTTTTTGCACAATCTTCCAAGGAAGCATTAACTGAACACATTGTATATGTCACCCTTAAAAATATATCGCCCAATTAGAAATATATCTTATCGTTCAGTATGTTTTACTTAATTTAAAATCATGTTGAGCTATTGTATATTATAGATACATATTATATATTTTTATTATACCAGGTGTAACAGGATCATGGTACCCCCCCTTTTCTCCTTCAGTTTTGAAGATAATTGATTGAAATTTGGGATATCCCATATACATAATACGCGGCACTTTTAACATATAAGTGATTATTTTTCACTTCCGGTTTCGCCGGAAGTGACATTAACTTTCGATTTTTAAACAGAACACCCTATACTTATATTATTGCATTTTTGAAAACTGCATAATTTTCTGAATCCAGCGATAGCAAATAAGTGACATTTCAAATGTTAATATTTTTTATAATATAATTTTTAGTTTTCCATTTAAGTGTGCCACTACGGTTCTGATTTATTCTAAATGACCCGTGTAATGCTAGAAAAATCGAAATCCCGTCAAAAATACTAAATTACGTGATTTATGAGCAAATAAAGTTCATCAAAATGGTTTTTGGGGCAAAACTCAATTTTTTCAGATGGAACCATATTGGTACCGTGGTACCTTTTTTTAGTTCTATTAATAAGGAATTCATTCATATGTCGTATTAGAATGTGTGATAAATACAAAAAAAATTACAGCTAAAAGAAAATAAGAAAATACGATTTTGTTCTAATTATTTTGCTATACATAAGGTGGCTTTGGAATATAAAAAACCGCTGCCCAAGGAATCACTACTTCCACATCCAGATTTTTTATCCAAGTCACTCACAACAAAAAAATTTTGTATGTGGAAATAACTGTTTATGGAACTTTAATAATATAATATTTGTAATCCTCTACCCCAAAAACCCATAAAACGATACCCCACATCGGTAGCGGGGTGGGGGTGGTGATAGGAGGTGGTAGTGGGGGTGGATGAAGTAAAAAAACATTTTGAGGTTTCTGGTTCTTGTACACACACTAAATTGCAATTTTTTTTCATTCCCTTTAATAATGGGCTGGGGGAGGGGGTGGTAATGGGGGTGGTTAATGCCAAATTTTTTTTTGACACCTTAGTTTCTCTTGTATATACTAAACACCAATTTTATGGACTCTTACCTGTTTGATTTACCTATTTTCCCCAAATTGACTCCAATTTACCCCCCAACCCTTCGACGGAACA
The DNA here is from genome assembly GCA_936432065.2 of Rutpela maculata. Classification (NCBI taxonomy): domain Eukaryota; kingdom Metazoa; phylum Arthropoda; class Insecta; order Coleoptera; family Cerambycidae; genus Rutpela; species Rutpela maculata. Next base: position 107,879,228 of record OW386286.2, read on the forward strand.
AGATGAAAATATAATCTAGTTTTAGATCTCGTTAAAGTACATATGTGTATCAAATTTCAAGTCAATATCTCTAACGGTTCCAGAGTAAACGTGCGCACAAAATAAAAGTTACAGACAGACCGACAGACAGAAATTTTTTTTTTTGCTCAAACTTAAAATCTCGACATTTCGTGACATTCTAAGCCTATTTGAACAATAAAGATTTTAAAAAATTTGTTGTTACTATACTTCCACTGGATGTGGAAGTAAAAAACCGCTGCCCAAGAAATCACTACTTCCACATCCAGATTCTCTATCCAAGACACTCACAACGAAGAAACTTTGTATGTGGAAATAATTGTTTATGGAACTTTAATAATATAATATTTGAAATCCTCTACCCCAAAAACCCATAAAACAATACCCCACATCGGTGGTGGGGTGGAGGTGGTGAACAGGGGGGTGGTAGTGGGGGTGGATGAAGTAAAAAATATTTTAAGGTTTCTGATTCTTGTACATACACTAAATCACATTTTTTTTCATTCCCTTTAATGAGGGGGTGGAGGTGGTAATAGTAAAGGGGCGGCTAATTCCAAAAATTGTCTTGAGACCTTAGCTTCTCTTTTATATACTAAATACCAATTTTATGGACTCTTACCTGCTTGATTTACCCATTTACCCTCAATTCACCCCAATTTACCCCCTAACCCTTCGACGGAACAAGATGAAAATATAATCTAGTTCCAGATCTCGTTAAAGTACTGTAATGTGTTACAACCCCTAGAATGATGTATTTGCACCTACTCGAAAAAGAACCTACCAGAAGATTCCAAAGTGACATCTGGAATTATCTAGAGAATGGTGGCGTCATCACAGAACAATCGAGATCTGTCATTTTTAGGTATAAAAGACCGACCGCATTCTCGGCGAGTAGTTCAGAAAGTATAGAAAGTGAGGTTAAGAGTTCAAAGAGAAACAAAGTGATAAACATTGTGATTTTTAGTCAGTAAAGTGTATTTAAATTAACAATAGTATTGTGAAGTATCCAGTAAATATTTAATAAAGTGTGTTAGTGGACATCTCTTGTTATAATTTTTGGAACCCACGGAATTTGCGAGGGGTAGTTTCCTAACCCAGATAGCATTACAGTACAGTACATTTTGCATTCCCAATGTTCTAATTGCATTCTGTACTTGCCATGTATGTTCCCTCAACATTTCCATATAAATAATATTTTCACATATACAATATGATTATACATACGATATAAATGGAAAATACAGAAAAGTTTATATTCACAGTCGCATAGACTGTGTACACGTATCAGGGAACGTTCTTCGTATATGTGTTCATGTACATCGTATGGACATTCGTCAATGATTTTATCTGTATAATACAGGTATATTTTTTGTAGAAATATTTGCATCGCCCGAGCGCCGCGCCGACAGTAATATCATCAAAAGTTCAGCACTTTTAACGCGAACGCTGATTGGTTCGATTTTTGAACTAATAAAAATAAACCTGCATCACAACTGATGAGACAGCAATGCTAGTTTTATAGTACCTATCTACCTACCTACCTACAAAAATAATAATGATATTTCTCTATCTATATAGATTTGATTTAAGTACATTTATAATCATCCCCTGTGCGGTGTATGACGTTTTATAAATTTTAAATCGTTCGTCAGTATTATTGTATATATGAAATATGTTTTAAATTTTGAATCCAGACTTCAGATTTGTGATCGAATATTGAATAATAATGAATATGAAATATTAAATAATAATGAATGAAATATTAAATAATAATGAATAATAACCCTGTTTTAATTTATGTACTGTGTTCAATTAATTAGTAACTATCTCGGTAACTATCGGCATTTCTTAAGCAGATAGTTCAGACTTAGAATAGGTATTTAATTACTTTTTATCTTTTATATTTAGATTTCCGTTTTCCATGTCATTACAATCCCCTTGTAGAATTTTTTAAATGCGCGCCACGGTCCTTAGGTTAGTGCGCATGCTCCACGGTCAGTCACGATTCTGCTGTCAAATGCAAATGTCGATTTCTTCAATTTGTGTTTTGTTTTTTGTTTTCCCGTGATTTATTAATTAGTCCAAGTATACATTAATTGCATTGCAGTAAGTATTTTACAATTATTGTATACAATATAACTACCACATAATTTTGTTGTCATTTGCAGATATTTTATATTTAGACACTAAAGTTTAATGTGTATCCCTTTGTACATATTATACTAAGCATACCACCTATATTAGTTATAATAATTACGGCGTTTGTAGGTATCGATTTTTAGAAAAGAAACTGAGGTGTCTTTGTAATGGTCTCGGTCCACGAAAAGGAAGCTTGGTAGTCACCATTCAAACAATTGACTGATCATTGAAAAACAGGTGAAAATGCAGATGAAATGTGAACACTTTACGGGGTGTTTAAATCTTATTTTCAAGAAGGTAGGTTCGATCTATTTCAATATTAAGGAGCTTTTGTTTATTTAAATCACAACCATTGGATTTGATTACAACATACGAGTTGTAGTTGTAGTAATTTGCTTTATACCTATTTCAGAGGATTATAGAAGAGCTGCAATTAATTGAAAAGGGCAGAGATCTGATGTACAGAGTGAATGAAAACAAATCAAAGGACTATGTACAAAAAGCACGTCAGATGATATCGAAGAACATATTGGAAGCCGTCGACTTCCCAAGAAATGTTGTCTTTACTAGAAGTTGAAAGAAGATAGGTATGTTGTTCTTTTAATAACCCTGGTAGGCATTTAAAATCAAGTACCTGAAATTTCGAACGTTCACTTGAACGAATTTCATGTGAAAAAGAAAAATTAATAAAAGCCACACTTCGATTTAGGTGTAAAAACTTAAGTATTGTGGATATTTATTGTCAGCAAATGTGGCAATGAAGTGTTTATGCCTAAATCGATATGTGGTTTTTGTTAACTTTTCTTTTTCATCTAAAATTCATTCAAGTGAACGTTCGAAACTTCAGGTACATATAAAATCACACGTTAAACAAATCCTCGTCATAATATGATACTCTCAACTATGACAGTGGGTACCGATATTCCTGATCTTTGACCTTTCATATCTCAAAAACTGGCGATTTTCAGATATTGTGCCCATGAAAACTTTTGATCAGGATATTATGAAGTACAACATACTACATTTTCAGCCCATTTGACTGTACCTTCTTTTCCATTTATTTTGTGCCTGCCGTGTCCTTTCTCGTATATACAAAAAAATGTTGAGTATTCTATAATTAACATTTTTAACAAATTGCCGGACAACATAAAAAATCTCACTTTAAAAACATTAAAACTAGAACTCAAACGGATACTAATAAAAAAGGCTTACTATACGGTGGACGAATATTTCACTGATGTTTTAATACATTAATAAAAAACTTACTTTTGTACTCTCAAACTAGGCTGTTCTCAAATTTATCATTGTATTGTATTGTTATACCATTTTAATATTTTAACCAAACACATTTTTATCCAAACTAGGCATATTATCTATTTTAAAATTAACTTTAATTACTGTTGTCGTCCTCTATTTATTTTCACTGTTACCATTTGTTAGTGTTTCAATTTTATTATGATATGTATTTTTTACATTAATATTAACTATATTCTTTTTTTCTGTTGTATTCTCTTAATGTTTTTGACGTGTTCTACATCCAATGAGGTATTGTATGTAAAAAGGAACAAATAAATGTATCTATCTATCTATCTATCTATCTATGATAATATCAATTTATTTAATTTATGTTTGATCAGTTTTATTTTTTCTGTAAGATCTTTGTAAGATGTTTTTATATTTTTCAACTTTATCATGGCCAGTTTTTAAAGAGAAATAAGTACCTATTCAAATATAATACAATGTATTTTCTTTTGTAGTTGGACTGCACGTGTATCTCCTCCTCTGGACAGGAAGGAAATACCTTCTTAAAAATTGGAAAAGCCAAAAGAAAGTATTCAGCCAATAGGATCAGTCACAGATGATGTGTTGAGAATGAAAAGTGGACTTTCGCAATTACAAGTATCACCATCGGCAACACCTGGACACTTGGTTTTGAAAATGTAAGCCCTCCAATTTTTACTATTTTTTACTTACTGACAAAAAATTCGTTATAGTAAAATATGACAGTTCATAAGTTGCAAAGAAAATTTTTTTGTTAAAAAAAATCTGAATTGAAATTTTTGTCACAATTGTTTTTTATTATTACAATTCATTTTTGTAACAAAAAATAAAAATATATTTAAAGTAACACAACTGTTTTATTTATACCTCTTCCTATTTTATAATTTAAGATGCATACTTAATTGTTACAACAATGTAAAGTAATTAATAAAATAAAATCATGTTTTGTTCTTGGCAATTTAAAACACGATTTGAAATAGATAAAACTTTAAGGTAGTGTAATATGATCATTAGATTTTTTCACAAATAACACGTTAAATATGATTTTTAAGCTGAAGTTTTAGAGTGATAAATGTTTGATCCATTTTAAAATGGTTTTTAACAGATCTTATTAACGTAAAACTATTTTTTTTACATATATTCGTGGACCTTTGTAAAGTATTGTTATAACAAATACAGTTTTATTTAAGTTTATTTAGCATTTGTGTGCTCCATTCAATAAAATTTGATGAATAAAACATTTGACTTTAGTGGAAAACTGATGGTAAAAACAAATTTTCTGTGCATATATTCCACATGTACTTACATAATATTCTTCACAAGGAATATGAAATGTGGAAAATTAGAGTAAGTACCTAATAATTGACTGTAACAATTAAACTTTAAAATTAGATATTGGATTTATTATATGCAAGTACTTCACTCATATCATGTATTCTCTTGAGTTTAGTTATTATAATAATTTATTATTTGCTATAATCATAGATGAGTCGCTGCGTCATACTGAACATATTCAGAATGAAGCAGCGACTCATCAGTGATTTCAATAAGTAATAAATTTTTATAATAATTAAACTTTGAAGAAAATACATGACATGAGTGAAGTACTTATAGCTGTCACTGATACTTAATGTTCATTCCTACAATATACATGCATCATAGATTTATGATCCATGTGTAACATACCAGGCACCTACGGCTTAATTCCTGCGAAGGTAGTACTCATATACCATGAACATGCAGTGTACATTGTGAATGTAGGATGAACCTTCCTCCTATATACCTCATGTATTTATCAGTATGTCAATATACGTTTCTGGTTCATATCAAGTTCCGTTTTGGTCTATGGGTACGTTGTAGGAATCTTACTCGTATATCGAGAGGCGGTCATCTATACGTCTCTCTGACATTCAGATTTTCTACACGGAATACAAAATGAATATTCATTCTTAGTTCCATGGGTACATAAAGTACGTTCCGAGCACATGCTCTGAATGTAAAAATGCTATCTGGGAAGGGTGGAAACACGTTACAAATTGGTGTCAGAAAGCGGAATTTTATGACAAGAGGAGCTCTGAAGTTGTGCTGGAGTGTTCGAGAAGTATTCTCGAGGTTTAGTGCTAACACGGAGGACTCATTTACTGGACATTTGTTCGAGGGTTATTTTCGAACAGGAAAATAGTGTTAAGAGTGCATTTTTGAGACATTGTAGAACATTTTATTAGGACATTAGTGTGATAATTAAATCCTTTGAACTGAGAAGTGATAGAGACACTGAAAAAGACTCATTTAGTGCGTGAAAATTTCTAGAACTTTTCTATTTGGACATTAGTGGAGATTATTAAATTCTCTGAACTGGATAGTGACAAAAGACTCTGGATAAGACTTTTTCGTGCTATTTCGAGATTTGTCTAGAAAGTTCCATTACCGATATTGACGTGACAGTTAAATTTATTTTATTTTAATTTCATCCTATGCCCGTAACAACAAGAAGTATGGCATCCGATAAACAAATACAGGACTTATTCGAACAATTCCAAAAAATGATGGCGCAGCAACGGCAGGAAGACAAAGAAGAACAGGAGAAAAAACGTCAGGAAGAAAAAGAACAGCAAGAAAGAAGACGTCAAGAGGAGGAAAAACGGCGTCAAGAACAAAGGGACGAATTAAAGAAAATTATGGAAGATCAGGAAATAAGACGTCAGAATGAAAAAGAGGATGAAGAAACAAGACGTCAGAAAGAAAAAGAGGATGAAGAAACAAGACGTCAAAAAGAAAAAGAGGATGAAGAAAGAAGACGTCAAGAAGAGAAAGACGAATTGAGACAAATTATGGAAGACCTGAAGATACGACAACAAGAGGAAAAACAGGAGCAAGAAAGACGCCAGGAAGAATTAAGGAAAATTCTAAATGAACAAATCAAAATACAACAGGACGCTATAATTTCTGCCAATGAAGTACTAAAATGTGAAGTCAAAGAAGAGATAAACAAGGTCGAAGGTAAAGTAGGAGTAATCGAGACAGAAGTCAGTCAAGTAAAAGGAGAAGTAACTGAAGTTAAAGAGAAAGTAAACAAGTTCGAAGAAGAAGTCAAAGGAGAAATAGACCAGCTTAAACGACAGTTGAGAGATAGAGGAAGCCAGCAGGTGGTATCATCAGGACAGCGACTAAAACCTCCTTCTTTTGATGGCCAAAGTTCCTGGACGACGTACAAGAGGCAGTTTGAGGCAGCAGCGAGTGCGAACAATTGGGATAATGAGGAAAAGGCCATGGCATTAGTTCTAGCACTAAGGGGCCAAGCTTCAGAGTTACTCCAAACCATCCCAGTTGAGAAACAAAGGGACTTTAAAGTCTTGGAAGCTGCATTAGACTTGAGGTATGGCGATCAACACCTTGCCCAATTATACCAGGCTCAGCTGAAATCCCGGATGCAAAAAGCTGGGGAAAGTTTACAAGAATTTGAAGCTGCGATAGAGAGACTGGCACACCTGGCGTATCCGAGTGCACCTAAAGAATTCCAGGAACAATTAGCCGTGGGGGCCTTTTTAGATGGTATAAGGGACGAAGAGGTCAGGCGAGTTCTGAGGCTGACGAGACACCAAAGTAGTAGCGAAGCTTTGGTGCGTGCACTCGAAGTAGAAGCCGCTTACAGGGATACTCCAAGGTCGAGAGTGCGAGCTGCGACTCTCGAAGAATCGCAACCAGAAATGAACCAGAACCCCTTGCTGACTGAGATGCAGAAAATATTCACCAAATTATGCGATAAATTGGATGGCCTCGGAAAGCAGGAAAAACAACAAAATAAAGGAAAGCCGAGCGGAAGTATTAAATGTTACAACTGCGGCAAGGTAGGACACATGAAGCGAGACTGTCGACAGCAGAATTCGGAGAGTCGAGTAAATGCTGTGAATGTTGAAGAGAAGCAGGAAAACAGTACCAGGGGGTTGTTCTGGCTAGGGAATGCAGTGCCCCCAGAGAAATTAAGATTTCCCAGCTTCGAAGAATCGCAAGCAGTCTGTTGTTGCATGGATATGTGAACGAAAGAAAATGTTTGTTTACCATCGACACAGGTACTACGTCATCAATAGTACGGCCAGGATTTATATCGGGCATAAAGATTACCAAGAGGCAAAATGAAGAAGTGATCGTCCGGACAGCTACGGGGGACAGGGCTACGGTTCATGGAGAAGTAGACCTGGGTTTGCAGATTGGACAATTAAGGTTCGACCACAGGGTCATCGTGGCTGACATCACGGATGACTTCATTTTGGGACTGGACATCATGGAACAGTACGGATTTATTGTCGACGTAGGAAAGCGAGTCTTAAGGATTGGAAACGAACAATTTATTCTGTCAAAAGTGAACGACCAATGCGAGAAAACCAGGCTGTTGACAACGCAGGCAGGCAAAACTCCTGCATTATCCAGAAAACCAGGCCAGGAAGATTGCAAGCGCTACCCTCAGGTGGGAAAATTGCCGAACATGGTTGAAGTCAACATTGTCAAGGTCGATCTTCCAGACAGCTGGACAAAGAAAACTCTGAGGCAAGAGCAATTGCGCGATGTAGAAATTGGACCCATATTGAGAGCAAAAGAATAGGGAACGCGTCCAGCATGGAAGGATGTTTCCAACAAAGAAGTGGGGCTGAAGGCTTTATGGTCACAATGGGATTCACTTACAGTCGTAGACGGGCTTTTAAGGAGAGCATGGGAAAGCCCAGATGGGAAGCAGGTTGCCCTGCGTCTAGTGATTCCCAGGTGTCGTGTACCAGAAGTACTCCAGAAAGCGCACAATGAAACGTCCAGCAGACACTTCGGCATAAACAAGACATTGAGTAGAGCACGGGAACAATTCTATTGGGTTAATAGTCGCCAGGATGTGGAGGCCTGGTGTCGCAAGTGTAAGAATTGTGCTGCCCGTGGGGAACCATTTTCCATGAGCAACTACAGAAATGGAAGTCGAGAACAGCCGAAGAATGACCGAGAGCAGATGAACAAAACTAGTAACCGATTAAAGGCTCGTTATGATCAGAATACCAGTACAGGGGGATTCAAGGTGGGAGATCTGGTTTGGCTGTACAACCCACAGCGGAAGGAATGGAGACCCCCGAAACTTCAACCTCCTTGGGATGGACCGTATACTGTTATTACCCGAATAAATGATGTCGTTTATCGGATTCAACGAAACAAAAAGTCCAAGATGAAGATCGTACACTTGGATAGACTGGCGAAGTATGTGAAAGAGGCTGAATTGCCTGACCGGGACGTTCAGGCTTAAGGAGGAGGCAGTGTAATGTGTTACAACCCCTAGAATGATGTATTAGCACCTACTCGAAAAAGAACCTACCAGAAGATTCCAAAGTGACATCTGGAATTATCTAGAGAATGGTGGCGTCATCACAAAACAATCGAGATCTGTCATTTTTAGGTATAAAAGACCGACCGCATTCTCGGCGAGTAGTTCAGAAAGTATAGAAAGTGAGGTTAAGAGTTCAAAGAGAAACAAAGTGATAAACATTGTGATTTTTAGTCAGTAAAGTGTATTTAAATTAACAATAGTATTGTGAAGTATCCAGTAAATATTTAATAAAGTGTGTTAGTGGACATCTCTTGTTATAATTTTTGGAACCCACGGAATTTGCGAGGGGTAGTTTCCTAAGGGTGGAAACACGTTACAGTACATATGTGTACCAAATTTCAAGTCAATATCTCAAATGGTTGCAGAGTAAACGTGCGCACAAAAAAAGTTACAGACAAACCGACAGACCGACAGGCAGACAGACAGAAATTTTTTTTCGCTCAAACTTAAAATCTCCACGTTTCTTGACATTCTAAGCCTATTTGAACAATAAAAGTTTTTTTAAATTTTCCACTGGATGTGGAAGTAAAATAATTTAATTTCAACAATGTTGTCTAATTCGTGGCGAAGAAATTAAGAGACGGAGGCAATACAAAAACAATATGAAATGTTTGGATAATTGAATTTGGGTGAGCAGCTAAAATAGATGTGGGGAAGAACTGCAACCACCAAAAATATTGTTTAGAATGAGAACCTTTAGATATATGTTATGTATAATAACGTTAATTTATTTATCGTTAATAAGTAACGATAAAATTGACTAAATTGAAGATTACGACTCAATAATTTTTTTGTTGGAAACCGGTGATTAGAGGAAGGAAGGAAGAATGACTTCCGGTTGCAATAAAACCTCGTATATTTTCCGGAAAGGTAAAGTGAATGGTATGTCCAACTGAGTATATAACAATAACTTAAATTGTTGAGATTATTCGACCCTGCGTTATTGCATAAAAAAAAAGCGAAACAGAACTTGATATTGTTTTGCGACACTTGCTCTTTGAAAGGGAACGTTGATTCATTTTACTTCCACATCCAGTGGAAGTATAGTAACGACAAAACTTTTTAAAAATTTTTATTGTTCAAATAGGCTTAGAATGTCATGAAACGTCGAGATTTCAATTTTGAGCGAAAAATGTCGGTCGGTCTGTCGGTCTGTCTGTCGGTCTGTAACTTTTTTGTGCGCACGTTTACTCTGGAACCGTTTGAGATATTGACTTGAAATTTGGTACACATATGTACTTTAACGAGATCTAGAACTAGATTATATTTTCATCTTGTTTCGTCGAAGGGTTGGGGGGTAAATTGCGGTAAATTTGGAGTAAATAGGTAAATCAAGCAGGTAAGAGTTCAGAAAATTGATATTTAGTATAGACAAGAAAAGCTAAGGTCTCACAAAAAATTTTGGCATTAGCCACCCCCATTACCACCCTCTCCCCATTATTAAATGGGATGAAAAAAAAAATGTGATTTACTGTGTGTACAAGAATCAGAAACCTCAAAATATTTTTTTACTTTACTTTACTTTAAACTCGACATAGCCACCTGGCAAGATGGCATGTCTATCGAAGTTTTGACAAAAAATGGACTATGATCGTTTTTCCCCTGATATTACTTCACATATTACTTACTATAATAATTTTTTTAACTGTGTAATTTTCGGTGAAATTTATAGGTGAAATAAAAAGTTGTTAGTTAACAATTGTTTCCAACAACACTATTATTATATAGATAAACCAGGTAAATAACAACAATATGCTTAATTATGCATTATCCTATAGAGTTTTTAGTCCGTAGGTTGTAGATATCTGTGTGTCGATGAATGGATGAATGAATGTGTAAAAATGGATGGATGTATTTAGGTGATCTTATATTTCAGGTTTAATATCTACGTTTATTATTATGATTTATCATTATTTTTACAATGATTTTTTCTGCCCTATACGGTGGGTATTTTCTAAAAGAAATATTTATTTATCTAATTTTTACAGGAACTCCCCATTACAAAGTGTACAAAACTTTGTAATGGGGGTTTCCTGTAAAAATTAAAGAAATTAATATTTCATTTAGATAATAACTACCGTATAGGGCAGAAAAAATTATTGCTAATTTTTGAAACAAAAGTTATTATCAATTATATTTTTGATATATTGATATTACTATTTTTTTAATAACATTTTAAAGTGGAAAAATCATCGAAAATATCACTTACAATTGAAATTGGAAAATGTAAGCTTTTAAACATTTATAACAATTTAATAATAGTGGTGTTTAAAATGCAGAAAAAGTATGCGAATATTTTTGATTCAGAGCTCTTTCAATTTAGTAAAAGAGATTTCAAGAAAAGTTATTCTGATTTTCTTAAAAACTGCGCGAAGAGATTTTTCCAATGTTTATTTACTAATAGATAGGTAACGGTAGCATTTACGATGACAGGAGATGACAGGAGATCGAATTTTTTGAGCTAGAGATTCAATTTAAATTCACCCAGCTCTCACAATTAGATTTCACGAATGACAAGCACTTTCGAGTCATCTTGCTGGTTCCTTTTACCCTTCATCTATTGATTTTAGAAAGGTACAGCTACTCATCCTTTTATTAGAAATTTCTCCTATGCGTTCTACACGAAAATACTAATATTTTCTTGCAATAACGCAGGGTCGGACAATCTCTACAATCCAGATTAGTACTACATACTTTTCTTGAACATATTAAGAGGTTGCATATGTTAGGGGGTTAATCGAATTTTCAGATCCAAATTGGCCTAAATATCTAGAAAATATCAAAAAGGTAATTTTTAAATCGCTAATAAGAATAACGTCAATTTTTCCAATCAATGTTTTATTTTAACTAACCTTTAGTCGATTCATTGAAAAAGTTATTTAGTTACTGAAACACGTTTTATGGTAATTTTTTAAATATATCTTAATGCTTGACAATCAATCGCAGTCCTTGTAGTAAAAAACTTATGCTAGAATTTAAATATCGAACCCAAATGAAAGACGTAATATTGGTTCTTACGTTCTTACAAGCAAAATAGCTTTGATAATAATTAAGATATAACAGACATTATTAATAACACATTTTAGTTGTTCCTGAATATATAAATAGTGTAACACGCGTAAATTTTTTATATATCATATGTGACCTTCAGGTTTTTTCGATTTAATGTGTAATCCACGTTACATTCCAAAAAAAAATTCGTATCAAATAACCCTGAAATCTGGCCAACTACCCACATACCTATATAGGTAATCAATTGCACAATGCTATTTCAAATATTTTGGACGTTCTCCTTGCAGCAAGCTATTCCCTCTGAGACAATGTATGCGAAAATTATTTCTTAATTAAATACTCTATGGGTAAATATAATTTGGTGGGGATTCATGTATAGTACAGACTACTTTCTCTTTACCGTTGGTGACGGTCTGTTCTATCCACAATCTGTTAGTGCCAAGCATAAGAATAAAGGTTCGTGATCGATCATCGCTCTTTCTTTAAGTTGGATTCAATATTACTTTAATATCAGAAATGAAATATTTCTTTGTGGACGGCTAAATAGTGATTTTTTATTTGATATTTTTATAATTCATCGAAATTACACAGTGTTTCTTTTAAGTGAAAAAAGTGAATGTGTACAATATGAACAGCTGATTTACTTAACTAGTGTGAATTGGATGATACGATGACTTCGAGATATCTCGATTTTTCATATCTCGACCTCTGTGTCATTGCCCTCCTTATTTTCTCTACTGTTAACTCAGGTCAGTACATTTTATTATTATAACATAGATTCAGATGGGAACAGACTAATAATATAAATGTTATACAAAAACAGATTCCAAGTATGAGAATAACTGCATTCAATTATGGATAAAATTGTCGAGATTATTTAATCTTCATGTATTTATTACATTAATAATTATGCTAACGTCCTTCATTAAATCCTTAAAGGTATGCATATTGCACGTAACATATATTACAACTGATGTGAGCTAATTTTAAAGTTCTGTAATAACGAATGACATATATGGAAATAACTGTTTAAATATGTTTTAATTAGTTCAGTAACATTCATGTTTTTTTTCAACGAATCCAACGAATAATACTCATAATAGTATCTAATCATCTTACACCCACCCACGCAAAGAATCCGGTGGCTCGGCCAAACAATTTAAATGAAGGTATTATATTTTATATTTCATTTTTAGGGTTCCTAAGACCTAATTTTACACACTTCAGAAATGCCAAACTCAGTAACTTGGATAATTATTTCCAAATTTTCCTTTCCTGTGACTGATTTTACCCTGAAATAAGTATTGTTTTGATAAATAATATTATCTAAACATAAATTCACAGGTCGACAAAAAAAATGGGCTGCGCTTTTGATCAGAACCATCTTATCCTATGTTTTTTGACATGCTGAAACCGATTATGATATTAAAAAAGCTATCTCATCAGTTTTTGTTTACCACCCCTTTGGATCTACGTCAATTGGACGCGGTAAAATAAGACGTGTAACATTGGACGCGTTTTAAAAAAAAAAATCACGTATACACACTCTAACCTAACCTAACCCAACCTAAATAATAATAATAATTACAAATACAGTACAGAAACAGACTCACTATGAAAAATAGGTTACACTAAAAAAACCGCTGCCCAAGGATTCACTACTTCCACATCCGGATTAGAAAATCCGGATAGAAATCGGGATAGAAATCCAAGTCACACACAACGAAAAAATTTTGTATCTGGAAATAATTGTTTATGGAACTTTAATAATATAATATTTGAAATCCTCTACCCCAAAAACCCATAAAACGATACCCCACATCGGTAGTGGGGTGGGGGAGGTGACAGGGGGTGGGAGGGGGGGTAGATAAAGTAAAAAAATATTTTGAGGTTTCTGGTTCTTGTACATACACTAAATCACATTTTTTTTCATCCCCTTTAATAATGGGGTGGGGGTGGTAATGAGGGTGGCTAATACCAAATTTTTTTTTGAGACCTTAGCTTCTCTTGTCTATACTAAATATCAATCTTATGAACTCTTACCTGCTTGATTTACCTATTTACTCCAAATTTACCCCAATTTACCCCCCAACTCTTCGATGGAACAAGATGAAAATATAATCTAGTTCTAGATCTCGTTAAAGTACATATGTGTACCAAATTTCAATAGTCAATATTTCAAACGGTTCCAAAGTAAACGTGCGCACAAAAAAAGTTACAGACCGACAGACAGACAGAAATTTTTTTTTCGCTCAAACTTGAAATCTCGACGTTTCATGACATTCTAAGTCTATTTGAACAATAAGAATTTTTAAAAATTTTTTCGTCGTTACTATACTTCCACCGGATGTGAAAGTAATATGGTTAACATAAGGAAATAATTATCCAAAAAAATTATCAAAATATAACATAGAAATTGTAAAATATAATTTATTTGCACTTGCATTTGGGCAATTCCTCGCAAGTAGTCCAAAATGCTTCTGTTCGGCATAATCAGCAACTACTGTTTGTAATCATGACAAGGCTAGGTATGCAATTTGATTATTACTTCCACGTCCAGTGGAAGTATAGTAACGACAAAAAATTTTTTTTAAATTTTTATTGTTCAAATAGGCTTAGAATGTCATGAAACGTCGAGATTTCAAGTTTGTCTGTCTGTCGGTCTGTCTGTCGGTCTGTAACTTTTTTTGTGCGCACGTTTACTCTGGAACCGTTTGAGATATTGACTTGAAATTTGGTACACATATGTACTTTAACGAGATCTAGAACTAGATTATATTTTCATCTTGTTCCGTCGAAAGGTTGGGGGGTAAATTGGGGTAAATTTGGAGTAAATAGGTAAATCAAGCAGGTAAGAGTTCATAAAATTGATATTTAGTATAGACAAGAGAAGCTAAGGTCTCAAAGAAAATTTTGGCATTAGCCACCCCCATTACCACCCCCACCCCATTATTAAAGGGGATGAAAAAAAAATGTGATTTAGTGTGTGTACGAGAACTAGAAACCGCAAAATATTTTTTTACTTTATCCACCCCCCATTCCCATACCCTGTCACCACTCCCACCCCCTGTCACCACCCCCACCCCACTACCGATGTGGGGTATCGTTTTATGGGTTTTTGGGGTAGAGGATTTCAAATATTATATTATTAAAGTTCCATAAGCAATTATTTCCAGATACAAAATTGTTTCGTTGTGTGACTTGGATAGAAAATCCGGATGTGGAAGTAGTGATTCCTTGGGCAGCGATTTTTAATAAACGCGTCCAATGAACACATCCTATTTTACCGCGTCCAATTGTCGCACGCGTCTAATTGTCGCACGCGTCCAATTGTCGCGCATCCTATTACCTGTGTCCAATTGACGAAACACCTACCCCTTTCATCCCCTAAAATG
Organism: Rutpela maculata; assembly: GCA_936432065.2. Lineage (NCBI taxonomy): Eukaryota > Metazoa > Arthropoda > Insecta > Coleoptera > Cerambycidae > Rutpela > Rutpela maculata. The sequence continues at coordinate 107,894,432 of OW386286.2, forward strand.
GGCAAAAATTGTCCTAAGGTTCTGATGTAGCTTTTCTGACGTATTTTGACGCGCTGAAGCTAATTTTGGACAAAAAAAATTATACCAATACCACCTCTGTTACCCCCTAAAAGGGGCAAAAAAAAAAGGTCTTGTACTGAGGTTCTGATCTAACTTTTCTCTGAAGACAATTTTGGACAAAAAAAATTCTATCGTGTCAGTTTCTCTTTGCCATACCTAGGAGATAAGAGGGGGTTGTAGAGGGAAAGCAACACGGACATTTCTTTTACTCAAAATTGGTTTCAGCACATCAAAATATCTCAGAAAAGTTAGATCAGAGCCTTAAAACAATACCTTTTTTTTGCCTTTTTTATGGGATAAAAGTAGCGGTAGGCAAAAACTGATACGGTAGATTTTTTTTTAATATCAAATTCGCCTTAAGCATGTCAAAAAACATAGGATAGGATGGTTCTAATCAAAAGCCCAGCCTCCTTTTTTTGTCGGCTCGTGTAATTTACAAATAGCAACTAGATACATCAATTTAATGATTTTGCAGACTGAGAAAATAACTAAATGATATTTTCTACTATCTATAAGGTTCGGTACTCAAAAGTGAAAATTAATTTGTCTTCCCGTCCGTCCGAGCATTTGTATGTCACAACGGTTTACCTCCGAAACTAGTGTAGCTACAAAGGGTCAACCGCGCTCAAAATTTTGTACACCAGATTTTCTCTTTGACGAAGATTACACAGATTTCCTCCAGATTTCCCTAAAAGATTTCCTCGGATTTACTAAGATTTTCTCGAATTTTTTCCAAGTAATGTTTGAATAGCGGGGGAAGAAATCCGAAAAGCAAAAGATTTCCTGAGATTTTCTAAGATTTCCTTGGATTCCCTTAATATTTCCTGGGATTTCCTAAGGTTTTCTCGGATTTCCTAAGACTTCCTCGGATTTCCTTTTGAGTGTACACCAGAATTCCTTCGCGGTTTGCCCATCGAGTAGCTAGAAACGTGCAATTTCACATACAGTTAAAATTTAGTATTCTGCACTTGGGAGTCGATGCAAAAAAATTTTCTGACGCTCTTTTGTAGGTTAAAATGTGGGTTTGATCCAGGCAAGTAGGGTGTTTGAAAGGTCTAAATGTAAGGATTCCTATTTTTAGATTCCTTTTTTTTTATTTTCTTAATGTTTTCATTAGTAATATTTATTTTCATTAGCCCCCCCCCCCCCCCTCCCCATTTATGAAAGTACTGGACCACAAATTCCGAAAAACATCTAAAATGTTGAAACAATAGATACATTTAAGAAAAACTATATAATAGCGAACTTTGATATTGTTATTAATATTAAGTCATTAGGGCTGGATATAGAGTACCCCAGCTTTCATTTTGACGTGAATACAGGGCCGGTTTTCTGACTAGGCCTCCTAGGCCCGGGCCTAGGGGCGCCACTCTGCGGGGACACCTTTGCCTTTCATCTTAGTGGTTAGTGCCCATAAACTGATAGCAAGCATAGAGATACAAGACAATTTAATATACAAGACATTTAATTCCCAGGTAGCAAGGGTACGTTATAATGACGTCAAAATCTGGTGATTCTGGTCAAAAAGTCGTCAGGGCACTAAAAATCGACGACAGAATGACGTCTTATAAATGACATTAAAATGACTTGCTACACATCACGTCATATTGTCGTCTTTTTTCGGTGTTAAATTTATTTATATTTTATCGGATTACAAACTTTAAAACTCGCTAATGGCATTTTGTTATCGTAAGCAGAGTGTAAAGTTTAAAAAAAAATAAACCGTGTCGTGAGGGATAAGTATTGGCGTTTTTATTCGAGGATATAATGTTTTTTAACATTATCCAAAATAATTTATATTCGAAAGAGTTTGCAAAGATTCGGCAGTTTAAATTATATTTCTATCTATTCTTTTAATAATAAAATTAGATTAAAATGCATTAAAAAGCAAAATCTATCCGTTGCGTGTTCCAACTATAAAGTCTTTAGGTAAATAGCCTCAGAAAGGTTGGTGGCCGAGTGCTTAAGGCGTCGTCTTCCAAGTCATGAGGTCGGCGGTTCGACCCCTGCTCATTCCGTTTTTTTTATTGTGAAAAAAATTTTAGTTGTTTTTTTTAAGGTAATAATTGCTTATTGGTTTTTTTCAATTTTAGGTCTGTTTTAGACCATTAAATATTCTATTTATGTTGTAGATGACGATATTACACCTTTACCGTTTTTTCTCCAACACGCTTCCCAGGTTTGTATAAGTACCTCAACTTAAAACTTTAATTCTTAAAATAGTTGACTCCTGACTTCCCCTCCACCGCTCATCAAATTTGAGATAAGGAAAAATTTTTTTTCGGATTTCTCCCTCTCTGCTCTTCAATTTCGAGATCTGGGGAAAATATATTTTTTTTAACGAACCGCCACTAATACTAATTAATGTAATAATTACATTGTTCAACAACTAACTACTCGTACTTCTCAGGTGACACTGGTGACAGTTTAATTAAATTAAATAAGTTCTTCTTAATAATTATAAATAAATAAAAATACTAGTAACTCGAAGCGAGAACCTGAAAGATTTTCATATATTTTAAATAAGGCAAGAAATTCAATTTCACATAATAAAGACTTCATTCACCACCATAAATACTGCTTTTAGCATCCGAAATAGTGGTCGCCAAGCTAGCTCAGTTGGTTGAAGCGTCAGTACTGCAATACGGACAACGGGAGACATTAGGTTCGAATCCTACGGACCGCAATTGGTAAAGGTAAGTAAAAATACATTTAATAACTTAATAAACATTATAATTTGCAGGCAACCCTTGTGAGAAAAAGTTGGAGTGATGGTAAACAATATTAGATATGTTAATGTAAATAAAATTACGGATAGCTAACAAACAAATTCATTAGGACAAAACTTATTTATGCATTAATTATTTTATTTTTATCAAGTAGATTACTTACTAGTATGTAGTTTTATATATATATATATATATGTTCCTATTACTAAAAACCTGTGGGGGGATTACCAAATATAACCTGAAAAAGACGTCATTCGTCTGAGACATTAGGAAGTCATTTTCACGTTTCATTTACGTCATCTAACTCGTCATTTCTCGTCACTCATGACCATTTTTTCACGTCATTTTCACGTGCCTTTGCTACCTGGGTTTGTTCCTATTCTGGGGGGAGGAGGGCGCAGAATTGACCTGGGCCTAGGGGCAATTTATATCTAAAACCGGCACTGCGTGAATAGTGAACGATTCGGCAAATCGGTCACCATTTGGCACTTTCAGCACTCAGTAATTATATACATAAAAACCCGAGCTCGTAAAAACCATACATACCATGTCAATCATATAGATTAAATACATTTTTAGACATGCCTGAGTTGTCAGCCACACACAGTTGCTGATGCGTTTGTTTTACAATTTATATTAAAATAATTATCATTAAAAATAAACGATTTATAAAATTCTTTACGGATTAAAGACTTCCTTAAAATCCGATGAACGGCTCGTGCAGTCAGTAAAGTCAGTCTGAATGACATTGGAAATAATTATAGAACTGCTTAGTGAGATAACAGCAAATCAAAAAAGAAAAAACCAAACCTTTAGTATCCCCAAAAAATACTTTCTTTTCGTTGTATCAATTATGTTCATAAAAAATATCACGAATAAAACTAAAAACTTAACAGAATTATTAGAATCCAAACAACTTAATATATTTCAAGCAATATCATTAATTGACTCAACTATCAACTCACTAAGGTACCATCAACAATCGTCGTAACGGCATAGTTGGGCTCATTGAAAGTGCGCTTGCATTTGCTAAGAAAACTTTTAAAAGACTTAAAAAATATCATGATTGTGGAGAGACTACCAAATCTTTAAAATTCCCTTAAGCCAACACACTTTCAGCTTAGAACTTGTACAAGCAGCAGTATAATTATTTCCGGACAAAGACAACGACATAAATATAGAGGGCCATCAGAAATATTTAGCGACCAAAGTTGAGAAATTACATCTTTAAATGAAATTATTGAAAAGGCTAATGAACTAAAAATCATTCTACCATTATGTTACAAACTATGTACCTCAATTCAAATAGTAGGCAAAAGCTCATAAATAACATGTTTAGACACTGACCGATTCATGATTAGATTTGTTATTAATGTTATCGTCACATTAGGATATTCTGGAATAAATACCTTCCGAAATTTTAGTTACACGATATGCCACACAAGTGGGAGGAAAAAAGAAATAAAGTTGTATTATAATTTTATCGTTTTATATATTTTGTAATTTGTTGTAGATACTTATTGTATTTTATTAGAAATTTTTTTTTTCAATAAGATTTACATTTTCTGGGTATCTCAAAAATTAAATGACCATCATATAGAGAAGCAGAGTGGAAGAAGTCATTCGGAATTCTAACAGTTTCACGCCTCCCATAAAAATTGCTTAAAACCGACACTGTGAGTAATTAGTAAAAGTGCGCATGCTCCATATACAGGGTGCGCCTCTTAAAACTCCCCAGACTTGTAACTTTTTTATTTTTGAAACGATGACCATGATGGGCACATTCAATTATAGACATTTTTAAAGCCTTTAAACATGCATACAAAGTGATTTTAAAAAAAAAATTTGAAAAAATTATTAAGAAAGGAAACTTAATTTCTTTGAACATTTTTTTATCTCATCTTGTACATGAAATGTATTAATGTTTTCTTATAAAAGTTTTAATTAACAATTTATGTTATTGAAAAAAAAAAGAAAATTAAATACAAATTTTGCAATTTCCTATTATTTAGTACATTTTAATAAAGTTTGTTTTAAAAATATTTATTTCTTTTGTTTCTTGCTGTTTTGTTACGTTGAGGATTGTTTGTGATACGTCTTTTACAAATAAAGCATAAAATTATTATTTACATTTTTATCAGTTATTTTAAAAAAAATCAGTTTGGAATCGGAAGGAGTGTATTTATTTTCTTTGTCTAAAACCAAAGAGAATTTCGAATATGACATAATAACATACATTGAATCTAATTAAAACCTTTATAAGAAAACATTAACGCAGTTCATGTACAGGATGAGGTAAAAAAATATTCAAGGAAATTAAGTTTTCTTTCTTAACATTTGTTTTAAAGTCACTCTGTTCACATGTTTAAATGGATTAAAAATATCTACAATTTGATGTGCACATGGTCGTCGCTTAAAAAATAAGAAAGTTACAAGCCTGGGGAGTTTTAAGTGATGGTTATAAAGGGAAAGTTTTCCAAAATGTTGGCTATCTGTCGAAAAAGTTACATGTGAGAAATAGGAAATTTTATGATGAGCGAGCACCCCCACGCTTTTATTTTTAGTCAGATAAGCTAAAGATACTACAATAGCTAAAAAAAAATGTGTGTTAGTGCATTTTTGATAAAAATTCGTTTTAAAGTAGTCATTGATGCAACAAGTGCATAAAATTGTGCTTTTTTCACGAATGGAAAGTTTGGCGCACGAGCTGTAGATGAGTGCGGCGTTCTCGAGGGCAATCCCATAAGTGAGAGAAAGACACTTAATGCATGAGTTTCATGCAATAATTTTTCTACGGCTCTCAGAATTAGTTGTATTAGTACTACTTTTTGCTAGGCAACTAGGCCGGAATGGCCCATTGCGCCTAGGGATCTACAGTTTAGCGTGGACTCCAAACCACGGTCCTCGGCCACCAACTTTAACCTACCCGGATCATCCACCACCTTTCTGGAGATTCAACGGCCCGGGATGGTCTATGTTGGTAGCCTACCGACTATTAGATGAGATACTTGTTTCACTCATATAAATGCCGGGCTCGCTCAGCGTTGCTTTCTAAATCAAAGATTGCGAGACAACTTCAGTTATCCTCAGTGTACTATTATGATTCGGTTATATACCAGAGTGAAATAATGTTACCTTTTTCACACTTTTTACCTTTTTTCACCATTACCACAAACATATATTTTACACATAAAAAATAATGAGTAGTTTTTTTTTTTAATTTTCGATAGATTACAGTGTATCAAGTGATCTATTTATTTCAAAATCATATTCACTGTCTATCGCAATATTCAAATTCTAAATCCGCAATCTCACATGTAGCACCATCCTATAAGGAGCAGTATATACAACAGGCATAGAATCCATTAGTTCCCTTAGGTTCAGCCTTTCGTCCGAGTAGAAATTAAAAAAAATTAGTTAATTAAATCATTAATTGATTACCTAATTATTGAAACTAACAATTTATTATTGTATTGCCATCAGAACTACGCATGTGTGCAAATTTCAAGACGATCGGATATGTGGAAGCGAGTCAAAATTGGATTACAAGTGAAATTTATTAAAAGCTTGTAATAGAGTAGTAGAGTTTTATATATAGTTTTATATTTCTAATATATTGTCTAATTGTTCAGGTTATTTTCCCAATCCAACTTTATGAATAGAAACCAACACATTAAATTTTAAAAACATTTGTATACTCATCCAGACCAGGATAGCCAACATGTCCTCCGCCCTTGTGTACCTATTGCAAGCTAATATTAACAACATTGCTTGATTTTGCAATTTTTGTAAACGACCTGTATACCCTTAGTTAGTTTAATATAAAACTACACTACAATAATAACAGAAGTAAAAGCGCGTTTGCACGCATCCAGTAAATTAGACTAGTCGTTTAGCAATTTAGTACTCGACCAGTACTCGACCAATGCGGACAGCGCTTTCCACTAAGTCACTCGACTAAAACACGCTGTCCTCATTGGTCGAGTACTAAATACTGTCGGTCAGTCTGTCTGTCTAACTTTTTTTGTGCGCACGTTTACTCTGGAACCGTTTAAGATATTGACTTAAAATTTGGTACACATATGTACTTTAACGAGATCTGGAACTAGATTATATCTTCATCTTGTTCCGTTGGTGAGTAAATTGGGGTAAATTTGGGGTAAATAGGTAAATCAAGCAGGTAAGAGTCTATAAAATTGGTGTTTAATATATTCAAAAGAAGCTAAGGTCTCAAAAAAAATTTTGACATTATCCACCCCCATTACCACCCCTACCTCATTATTAAAGAGGATGAAAAAAAATGTGATTTAGTGTGTGTACAAGAACCAGAAACCTCAAAATATTTTTTTACTTCATCCACCCCCACTTTTGCAGCAGGTATACTGTAAGTCTGTTGAATTCCATTATAATAAGAATATGTTGGTAGATATTCATATACCTGCTTATGATGGTAATAGTAAACATCTGTCTTTATAATAAATGAAGTGGGAGGAGTTCCCGTTGGTCACTCTTGGGGTATATACTTTTGGAAACGAGTTTGCAAACCAGGGAAAACCTGTAAAAGTCAGGGAATTTGAGGGAATTTGATGCTGGTCAGGAAAATGAGGGAATTTATAAATTAAAAAAAAAAAGTCAAGGAAGAATTTATTATATCCAAAGTTATTCACATCTTACGCCTCTCCGCTCGTCACAAAATATTTTCCATCCCCCCCCCCCCCCTTATGAGTTTTGATTTTCGAGCAGAAAGTTTTTCTAAAATTTTTAACTGAATAGTGGAAAACTTGGAAAATTCAGGGAATTTCAAAATTGTGAATCGGTATACACCGTGTATACAACGTTTGGAATGTTAACACAATTATCGCCCGGACAGAAACATGTTACACATTTATTAAAAATTATAAAGTGAACACCCTAATAGATGATTAATTAAAAAAAAAACTGAGAATTGCACTCGCGAAATTTTACTCCGATTGCTAGAATTTAATAGCATTTTATTGTCAAAATGCCAAATTTGACCGATAAATAAAATATTTATAATGAAAAGACTAACATTGAGCTTGGTGGTAAATACATCGGCCAAGACTAGTGAGTTCATCTGTTTTCGAAATAAAGACGTTAGCTTTCTGTGAACTTCACTATATTCAACCCAGGTGACTGAATTCAACAATTTTACAAGACGCCTTGATGTTTTTCACGACTGCTGTTAAAGATTATGACATCCTCCAGTTAACGAAACTTAAGTTCGCACATCTCTAATTGATTTAAAATATTTAAGTAAATGTACGTGGGCATATTTATGTAGTTGTAAATAATTATGATGGATTATCTTTCATTTGGCTTTAAGTTAAACTATTCGTACAAACCGGATCTTATCTATGTTAGAGAATAATTTTTAGTCCTATACTGTGGGCGAGGCTTGTGACAATAACATATCTCCTGTAAAATGCAAGATGTGAGTACTTATGTTTTATTAATTATTCTCCGTATCCCTAATGTAAATATTTAACAGTAACAATTTTCCAGCTGCATTTATTACAATGTGGGATTTTCATACTACATCCGCATAACAATATCAAGAATCGTAAATATCCTTAGTCCGGCTACTAAAATGAATTAAATGATGTCTAATTGGGATATTTGAAATCCTTTAAATATGCTGGAAAGTGGAATTAAAAACCATATACACATATCTATCGGATTCACATGTTTATGAATATTAATTTGAGTGTGATATTTCTGTCATAAATAATTCATTTAACACTCGGCAGATGAATGTAATTCAATGTAATTCAATTCATAGTAACACAACAATAAGAATAGATACATATATTGAACATTTCAGTCGATTATTGAATTATTTAAGACACAGTAATTATTTTTTACTATTGATAATTACTTTTACATATCTAGTGTTTTTTTCTGCATATATTTTGCATTCTTGTCTGCGATTTAGAGCTGTTTACTTCAAGAATAAAAACAAATCTAATAAAATCAGAAGAGAGAAAATTATTATTGAAGACTAATAATATATTAGTCTAATCGAAAATGGCGGACATAGTTCAATTTTGTGAATTTCTTTGAATACTATCCCTTTTACAAAAAATAAACTAGAGACAGCTTTTATAAGTATTGGCTTTGAAATTCAACAAATGTTTATATGTGAAGTATCCTATAAGTAGGGCTAGAGATACTCGTAAGGGACTAGAGTGATCAAACTTAGATCAAGAAATAATGGGTATTTTCTTGTTATTTTCATATTGAATGTTAGATATTAAATTTATAAAAGATGTTGATAGGAGATCTCGTAGGAGAAATTTCTTGTTGATATACTAGTGTGATCAGACTTGACAGAAAGAAGAGATGGTTTCCTTAAAAGTTATCTGGTGAATACCCAAAATAAGATTTTTCAATAGTTATGTAAGTAGAAATAAAGACATAATTTTTAAACAAATAAATAAATTTAAAAAAAAACTTTTTAAAAAACAATAGTTTTATTTTAAAACAAAATTATACTAAAAAGTAAAAAACAATTTTGTAAATAACTTTGTAAATAAAAAACGATTGAGCGCTCATAAAATATTACTTTGTCTAATTATTTTGATTTACGTTTACATCTTATAAGCGCCCAATGGTTTTCTGTTTACAAAGTTAAAAATTGTTTTCTACTTTTTAGTGCAATTTGGTTTTAAAATTAAACCATTGTTTTTTAAAAAGTTTTCTTTTTATTTATTTATTTTTAACTGTTTAGTCTTCGTTAGCCTATCGTATTCTACTCGTCAAACCCTTTCATTTGATACCCCTGTCACGGGAATTATGAGGAAAAAAAGGGAAACGCCATCTTGGATTTAGTTGAGCTTATCGTATTATACTCATCCATCAAACCATTTCTTTTGATACCCGTGTCAAGGGGATTATGAAGAGAAAAAGGTAAGCCGCCATCTTGAGATTAGAATAATGTCACGAGCTTATCGTATTCTTCTCACCTTTCATTTGATACCTATGTCAAGGGAGTTGTGAAGGAAAAGGTAATCCGCCATCTTAGAGCGTCCGCCATATTGGGTTTAGAATGACGTCACGTATTCTACTCGTCAAACCTTTTATTTGATGCCCATGTCAGTTGGGCTGTGAAGAAAAAGGTAAGCCGCCATCTTGGGGCGTCCTTCATCTTGGATTTAGAACGATATTAGATATACTATATTGTATTGTCTTCAGAACTAAAGCTGTGTGCAAAATTTCAGCTCGATGGGATAACAGGAAGTGGGTGAAATTTCAATCACTTTTGACCCATACATAGTATACATACATACAGATTTTCGAATATAATAAAACCATTGAAAAAATTAAACTGCCTTCAAAAAATATCGCTAAAAATTGTGAAATGAAATTTTACCGTCGACGTCGCTCAGTTAATTGAACCTCATTACCTAATATGTTTAAATTCGTTAATTGTTCATTTTTACACCAACTTCAATATCGATATTAGGTAATAAGGTTCAATTAACTGGCCGACGCGAGGGTGAAATTTTATTTCACAATTTTTTGCGATCTTTTCTGAAGACGGTTCATTTTATTTTCTAAAATTTTGTTTCATCCTTTTTGGTAACCTCTTTATATAGCTTCTACACAGTAAAAAACCGCTGGCCAAGGAATCACTACTTCCACATCCAGATTTTCTATGCAAATCACTCACAACTAAAAAAATTTGTATGTGGAAATAATTGTTTATGGAACTTTAATAATATAATATTTGAAATCCTCTACCCCAAAAACCCATAAAACGATACCCCACATCGGTAGTGGGGTGGGGGTGGTGACAGGGGGTTGGTAGTGAGAGTAAAAAAATATTTTGAGGTTTCTGCTTTTTGTACACACACTAAAACAATTTTTATTCATACCCTTTAATATGGGGTGGGGGTGGTAATGGGCTAATGGTAAAAATTTTTTGATAGCTTCTTTTGTATATACTAAATATCAATTTTATGGACTCTTACCTGCTTGACTTACGTATTTACCCCAAATTTACCCCAATTTACCCCCCATCCCTTCGACGGAACAAGATGAAAATAATCTAGTTCTAGATCTCGTTAAAGTACATGTGTACCAAATTTCAAGTCAATATCTTAAACGGTTCTAGAGTAAACGTGCGCACAAAAAGTTACAGACAAACAGACTGATTTTTTTCTCTCAAATTTAAAATCTCGACTTTTCATTATATTCTAAGCCTATGTGAACAATAGTTTAAAAAAAAAAATTTGTCGTTACTATACTTCTACTGGATGTGGAAGTAATTACGTAACATATCCATCATTTTCAATTTGTAAGCTTTAACGTCAATCTCATTATTAAAGAATCCTCGATATATCAAATTTCATGTAAATCATCAATAATGTATTGGATTCCCCGTTTTTAGAGCAGATTCGGTATCAGCTACTCCTAAAATACCTACTAGCTACCAATTCCGACGAAATTTTTGAAATATTTTTTTTGCATCTGCTCTCAGGTGTTTCCTGTAATTGGTTTACGCCTGTTGGAAATTTTATTATCATTATTATTATTATAGGATTAGCAACGGCACACTTTCTCAGCCGTAGCTGGAAACTATTTAACCCAGTCGATGAAGGTATTTACCCACAAAAAGTTGCAAACTGTGTAAACTTTTTTTTAATGAGTTCGTGAAAGTGTGTAGAATAATATATTGAAAAGTTTACATTTCGCTGGGATGCAGAACATAAAAAACATGTGAAAAAAAAATTTTTCCATCCATTTTTTCAGAATTTTGAAATTAAGTCAAGCTAGGAAAAAACAGAAAAATACAGATGGATAGATCACGTATTTATGAACAAAAAAATGTGCTAACAAAATGTATCGCTAAAGCCACGGTGTTCCCGGAAAAAAATAGTCAAGTGTAACGTTATGACTCGAAGCGAGATACATGCGTACACGCGCGCTTGAATACGCATGACTGTGACACCGACGCATTTAATTACATGTCACTAAATCAGAATTTGTTCGATCTATATGAGTTTTGGTTCATTTACAAGATGGAAATTGTAGCTTTCTGATGCTTTTTTGTTTTAAACAAAACAAGCAAAGGATGGATGGGAAAAATATACTTATATATATTATCACGCCCGAACTCAATCGTCGCAATAAAAAAAACCGCTGCCCAAGGAATCACTACTTCCACATCCAGATTCTCTATCCAAGTCACTCACAACGAAAAAACTTTGTATGTGAAAATAATTGTTTATGGAACTTTAATAATATAATATTTGAAATCCTCTACCCCAAAAACCCATAAAACGATACCCCACATCGGTAGTGGGGTGGGGGTGGTGATAGGGGGATGGTAGTGGGGGGTGGATGAAGTAAAAAAATATTTTGAGGTTTCTGGTTCCTGTACATGCACTAAATCACATTTTTTTTTCATCCCCTTTAATAAGGAGGTGGGGGTGGTAATGGGGGTGGCTTATGCCAAAAATTTTTTTGAGACCTCAGCTTCTCTTGTATATACTAAATACTAGTTTCATGGACTCTTACCTGCTTGATTTACCCATTTACCCCAAATTTACCCCAATTTACCCCCCAACCCTTCGACGGAACAAGATGAAAATTTAATCTAGTACTAGATCTCGTTAAAGTACATATGTGTACCAAATTTCAAGTCAATATCTCAAACGGTTCCAGAGTAAACGTGCGCACAAAAAAAAAGAGACAGACAGACAGACAGACAGACAGACAGACAGACAGACAGACAGACAGACAGACAGACAAACAGACAGACCGACAGACAGACAGACCGACAGACAGAAAATTTTTTTTTTTTCGCTCAAACTTAAAATCTCTACGTTTCATGACATTTTAAGCCTATTTGGGCAATAAAAATTTTTAAAAATTTTTTTGTCGTTACTATACTTCCACTGGACGTGGAAGTAAAAATAAAATATCACTATTTCGAAAAAAAATGTATACTTTTCGAATGTTCAAACACAAATTCGTTTACTTTTATGCATTTTTTCGAAAATATGATTAATCATATCGTGATAAGAAATTGCCATTGTCACGATTTTATCCTTATAACTATGAAAATATCTTTGATTGTTTTGAATATAAATTCTGGAACTTTTCCAATACATTAACAAATGTGGATAGTATCTGTAATAAATACAATACAGTAAAGGCAGTAAATTCATGCAAGTGATTCAGCGGCTATGTGTGGTGTCTGTGTATACGTTCATAATTATATATTTTCCCTCCAGACTCACTATTTATCCTCTTAGTCACTAAAAAAAATGTTAAAAATGTGTAATCAGAAAGAGAAAAAAGCTTTATTTTACTTGTTAGAACTGCTAAAAATGTTTAGAGGTTCCGTAGTATGCATATTTAACGGTGCGCTTGGCCGAGCAGAGTGACTAAGTTACTTCACTATTTTTTTCCGGGAAAACCGTGGCTTTAGCGATAAATTTTATTAGAACATTTTTTGTTCAGAAACACGTGGTCTACCCACCTGTATTGTTTGTTTTTTTCTACCCTGACTTAATTTAAAAATTTTGAAAAAATTGAATAAAAAAAAAATTTTTCCACTTTTTTTTATGTTCTGCGTCCGAGCGGAATGTAAACTTTTCAGGATATTATTCTATACATTTTCACGAACACATTAAAAAAAAATCATTCAGTTTGCAACTTTTTGTGGGTTTCACTATAAAATGATCTCTGTCGTCTGGGCTAATTTACCGATCCCTCGCGCGCGTTTGAGGTTCGGCTCTGTTGGAGCCCGTTCCAGGTTATTGGACACTTTCGGCGGTATTGGCGATGCCTGTTCCAACAGCTCAGAGTCCAGACCTCAACAAGAGTTTACGGATACTTCTAGTCCAGGACTTTCCTTAAAATACGCGCCGTTCCCTATGATCTTTTGCACTTCTTGTGCGCTCGGTTGACCAGGCAATTGCTGTAGACTCCGGTCTTAGCCCTTTTTGACAGTTGCAAGGGCTCCCACAATTACTGACCACTGTAGTCTTTGCATTCCACATTCTGCTAACTTTTATTTGGAAGTCCTTGTACTTGCTCAACTTCTTCGTTTCCTTATTATACTCGTTATTATATTGGTGTCGTTCGGGATCGATACATCGATCAGCAAACATGGCTGCATTTTTATTGCGTTCGACGATGTCTGGTCCATTTTTATTATTTTTATTATTAGATATTAAACATCTAAATTTAGAGGTTTTTACCCTGTGAGGGTAAAAGTAAGTTTCAGGCCTACATAGAAACTGAAGATAATCTTTTACTACAATAATACCTCAAGAAAAAATTATCGTTACACATTACCTATTCCTATATTTTACATATTTTTGACCTGTAAATGTATTAAATAGCACACAATGTATATCTGAAACGTTCATTTTTTTTTAGCTTCTTCGTCAATAGTCAATGCCAATGCGTTAAGTCGCGTTTGAGACATGGTAGTGTGCATATAATATTTTAATTTTTTATTATAACGAAAACCGCTGCCCAAGGAATCACTACTTCCACATCCAGATTCTCTATCCAAGTCACTCACAACGAAAAAACTTTGTGGAAATAATTGTTTATGGAACTTTAATAATATTATATTTGAAATCCTCTACCCCAAAAACCCATAAAACGATACCCCACATCGGTAGTGGGGTGGGGGTGGTGATAAAGGGTGGGGGTGGTAGTGGGGGTTTATAAAGTAAAAAAATATTTTGAGGTTTTTGGTTTTTGTACTGACACTAAATTACATTTTTTTTCATCCCTTTTAATAATGCCAATTTTTTTTTGAGACCTTAGCTTCTCATGTATATACTAAATACCAATTTTATGAACTCTTACCTGCTTGATTTACCTATTTACCCCAAATTTACCCCAATTTACCCCCCAACCCTTCGTCGGAACAAGATGAAAATATAATCTAGTTCTAGATCTCGTTAAAGTACATATGTGTACCAAATTTCAAGTCAATATCTTAAACGGTTCCAGAATAAACGTGCGCACAAAAAACAGACCGACAGACAGACAGAAATTTTTTTCGCTCAAACTTAAAATCTCGACGTTTCATGACATTTTAAGCCTATTTGGACAATACAATTTTTTCAAAATTTTTTTGTCGTTACTATACTTCCACTGGACGTGGAAGTAATTAGACATTACTATCATCTTTTGTGACCATTACACAGCCCCACAAAAAAAATAAAAGTTCAAAGCAACGAACCAGACTCATGTATCTCTATGTATTTTCGGTCGCTGAATCCGAATCCGGGGTCGAAAAAAATCGTACACCTCCAAAATCATTAGTTAGAGCCAAAAAACACCCCTGAAATGGGATAAAAAGACGATTAAGCCACCAGAATATTTGTTACTTCTTAATCAATCGAATTATACAAATTAAGGTTAAACAGCAACGTATATAAAAAAATCGCAATGACTGCTGAAAAAGCTCGAAATGTCTAAGTTTTGTTAAAGTGTTAAAAAACTACATCAAGTCCGACGTAATCTTCATAAACTGCCCCTATAGGGTTGAGAACAACCACCTTTAAGTTCAAAGAACACGAGAAAAACAAGAAAAAACGTAAAATCCAACAGGATTTCTATTTTCATGTATGCTATGATCTTGTTCCGTCGAAGGGTTGGGGGGTAAATTGGGGTAAATTTGGGGTAAATAGGGGGTAGCAAGCAGGTAAGAGTCCATAAAATTGGTATTTAGTATATACAAGAGAGGCTAAGGTCTCAAAAAAATTTTTGGCATTAGCCACCCCCATTACCACCCCCACCCCCTTATTAAAGGAAATGAAAAAAAAAAGTGATTTTGTGTATGTACAGGAACCTGAAACCTCAAAATATTTTTTTACTTCATCCACCCCCCTATCACCCCCCCCCCCCCCACTACCGATGTGGGGTATCGTTTTATGGGTTTTTGGGGTAGAGGATTTCAAATATTATATTATTAAAGTTCCATAAACAATTATTTTCATATACAAAGTTTTTTCATTGTGAGTGACTTGGATAGAGAATCTGGATGTGGAAGTAGTGATTCCTTGGGCAGCGGTTTTTTTGCTTAGAAACTACAGTTTTTGGTTAATTAATAAAAAAGTTGTTAAATTCATTGGAGATTATTTCTTTATCTGTGGTGATCTCATTTTTGTTTCCATTTCCAAGTTACGGTGCATGTTTGGCTAATTTTTAGTACAACTGTTTATTATTTTCCATACAGTTCTAGACTTGTTTGCGGAGTTTATAACGATTTTGTCAAAATACATCTTTTACTTCCACATCCAGTGTAAGTATAACGACAAAAATTTTTAAAAAAATTTTATTATTCAGATATGCTTAGAATGTCATGAAACGTCAAGATTTTAAGTTTGAGCGTAAAAAAAAATTCTATCTGTCTGTAACTTTTTTTGTGCGCACATTTACTCTGGAACCGTTTGAGATATTGATTTGAAATTTGGTACACATATTACTTTAACGAGATCTAGAACTAGATTATATTTTCATCTTGTTCCGTCGAAGGGTTGGGGGTTAAATTGGGGTAAATTTGGGGTAAATAGGTAAATCAAGCAGGTAAGAGTTCATAAAATTGATATTTAGTATACCGGGTGAGTCACGAATTGCGCTCGCCCCGATATCTCCTAAAATATTTGGAATAGAAAATTGAAATGTGGAGGGCTTATTACACGACTAAAATGCCATCTTTTCAATAAAAAATCAAGTTTGGTGCACATCCGGTTTGACCGGAAATGCCCACAACTTTCGATTTTTAAATGGAACACTTTATATATTTTTATATTTTTGGAATCTAGAGGAAATTTTGAATACAATACATCCATTTTGGTCACTTTTTGATAAACATTAAAAAGTTTATTAAAAAATCTATTTCTGAATCCAGAGTGCTGTGGTGCCCAAAACATATTTTAGTTTGTGTGCCACGTTACTATAAAAATACAAAGAGCAATATGATTGCATTACTTAATTGTCTAGAGGCGTTTAAAATTTTCAAATGTGATTTTTACCCACTAACTCGGTTTTTTTAAATGGGAAGTTAATCGTTCACCAACAATTTTAAATACCTCATTTTCATACGAATCTAATGATACCAAAATTTTGAAAATCCGCTCAGAAATATTTGAGATTTCAGCCAAAATACAATGCAACCAAGCTTTCAGAAACATGCGGCTAATAGATAATAGATTAGTGGGCTTTGGAAACTAAAATGACACATTTCTGTGTAAATCTGGTAACCTAATAACATTGGAAACATCATAGTAGCCCACCCCACTACCGATGTGGGGTATCGTTTTATGGGTTTTTGGGGTAGAGGATTTCAAATATTATATTATTAAAGTTTCATAAACAATTATTTCCACATACAAAATTTTTCGTTGTGAGTGACTTGGATAGAAAATCTGGATGTGGAAGTAGTGATTCCTTGGGTTTTTGAGTCGAGGTTTTTAGTGACAAATTTAAAACTTGAGTTCTAGTAACTGTGCAAGATGCTGTTAAAAGCTATATACTTAGCTTCAACAGTTTGTTTGTGATAAACGCTATCCCATGTTTCGTTATTTAAAAATTCTCTAAATTTTAAAATGTTTACATTTGAGAAAGATCTAAAGGTATATTGGTATGTGAGGAATTTACATTAAAGACAATTTTTTTGATTAGTGTGATCTGACAGACCTATTTTTACGATAATTTTATCTATTAAATTATTGTTAAAATTTGTCACTATATAATTAATAGCTGATGTCCTAGTATTCTGAATATAAGTAGGTTTGTCTAGTACAGGATTAACACGATAAGAATTTACAATGCCTATAAGATTCATAGTATCTTTGTTCTTACATAAAAAAATTAATGTTATGATCACCATTACATTAGAGATGTTATAAGTACATTTGTGGTCATAAACCCCAAAAGAAAACAGAAAAACCGCTGCCCAAGGAATCACTACTTCCACATCCAGATTCTCTATCCAAGTCACTCACAACGAAAAAACTTTATATGTGAAAATAATTGTTTATGGAACTTTAATAATATAATATTTGAAATCCTCTACCCCAAAAACCCATAAAACGATACCCCACATCGGTAGTGGGGTGGGGGGTGGTGATGGGGGGTGATAGTGGGGGGTGGATGAAGTAACAAAATATTTTGAGGTTTCTGGTTCCTGTACTTACACTAAATCACAATTTTTTTCATACCCTTTAATAAGGGGGTGGGGGTGGCTAATGCCAAAAATTTTTTTGAGACGTTAGCTTCTCTTGTATATACTAAATACCAATTTTATGGACTGTTACCTGCTTGATTGACCTATTTACCCCAAATTTACCCCCCAACCCTTCGACGGAACAAGATGAAAATATAATCTAGTTCTAGATCTCGTTAAAGTACATACGTGTACCAAATTTCAAGTCAATATCTTAAACGGTTCCAGAGTAAACGTGCGCACAAAAAAAAGTTACAGACAGACCGACAGACAGACCGACAGACAGACCGACAGACAGACCGACAGACAGACCGACAGACAGACCGACAGACCGACAGACAGACCGACAGACAGACAGAAATTTTTTTTTGCTCAAACTTAAAATCTCGACGTTTCATGACATTTTAAGCCTATTTGGACAATAAAAATTTTTAAAAATTTTTTTGTCGTTACTATACTTCCACTGGACGTGGAAGTAAAATTAAAATATAATTAATATTTATTACGCCATATATCCATATTTCAAATTATTTAATAGAGTAAAAGAAAATTTGCTTATGGCCCAGCACTGTATTTTGAATTAACTTTTAACTTATAATTTTGCCGTCATATTAATAGTCCCACCTCTCTTCACAAAACAAAATACTGTAAAAAAAGAGAATCACCTAAACCTCAAACCAGAATTTAAACTGTTAGAAGTGACCGCCTTATACAATTCATTGCCTAGATAATTATAGTGTATTTTTTTCCTTAGAACCAGCCAATTTAATTACATTATCATTGAATTAGATTGTTCAACTCAGGAAAGATTACTTCATATTCTATTTAAATGTCTTAGTGTACTACTTTAATCAATAGCACAGAGGACAAGCAAATATCTTGTCTTAACAAGTAAAATGGAAAATTTTTAAAAACCCCCGATCAATGTATCTAATCGTACCAGTTTCATATGACCGAATCAAAATGAGGCCTAAATCATGTTCGGCTACCATAATTGTCTGCACATTTTCAATTTTACTTCAATCGGACAATTTCTAGAGAAGTTCAACATGGCGAATTCAAGATGACGACCAAACATCAAAATCTAATATGGCCTTATAACCTTCTCGACAAAATACTCTTTCAAATAAAAAAAACTATATCAAAATCGGATTACCCGTTGAAGAGATATGAAGCAATAGACAGATAGGCAAACATACGCGTCAAACTTATAACACCTCTCTTTTGGGGTCGGGGGTTAAAAAGACGAGTAGAAGCTGTAGTCGGGACCAACTGCGAATGCTTCTTTTATGAACATTTTACATTACTACATAGTACGGGTGATTCGCTAAACATTTATAAAATTAACAATTAATTCTGCAATGGTAGATGCACAAGAAATCACAAATAAGGATCTCTTCGAGCTTTTGCAATCTGTTTTAAATAAAAATATTGAGATAGAAAAAGAAATAATAGAAAACAGAGAGGCTTTCAAACAAGAAGTATCGGAATTAAAAACAGAATTCAGTCAGCAATTCCAAGACCTAAAAAACGAAAATGAAATTTTAAAAATTGAAAATAAGGAATTAAAAGACAAAATAAACTCAGTAGAACGGAAGACTAAAAAATACAGCTTCGTCATATATGGATTAAAGGAAGAGGAAAACAATATAGAAGATATTAAACAACTCATAAACTTATGCAACGAATCTCTGAATCTGCACTGTACATTCTCTGATTTTAGGGACATTTTCCGAATTGGCAAATCAACAGACGGAAAAATTAGACCATTGTTGGCTGAGGTCGTGTCCTATCATCTAAAATCGGAAATTTTAAATAATTGCAAATTACTAAAAGGTAGCGGAATATTCATTACGCATGACTATACTTCAACAGATTATAAGAACAGGAAACTTCTGGGAACAAATCTAAGCTTAGCAAAGAGTCACAAACTGAATGCAAACATAAAAAATAATATTCTCACCATAGAAGGAGAGCATTATACACTGGAAGATTTAATAAGAGAAACCCCGAAGAAAATCACAGAGGCAGCAAATAAAATAAATCAACCAGGAAACAACCCCGAAGCAGACGAAATAAACACAAAGTTAGAAGAAAATAAAACCGGAGCAAAAAGAAAACAACAAGATAACATAGAAGAACAAAAAGTAAAGCGTTCGGCGAGAATAAATAGCAACCAAGAAATATAATTAATTGTACTCATTGTTCATCTTTATACATTTAAGTATTTAATGCTTTTTAACCTGTGTGTGATTATTTTTTGTCATTTTTTAAACTATTTTAATCTGTAATGTGTCATTAATTTGTATACTTATTATTACTTTTTTTTTTCTTTTTTACTCTTTTTTATACTGAAACGATCCTAAGAAAAAATAAATGAAAATATAGAAGTTTGTAAGGAAAATAAAATTTTTTATTATATCAAATAAAATAGACAACTTCTGTAGCGTATAAATAATGATTAACAAAAATAAGTTAAAAGTTGCTCATCTTAATGTCAGATCACTGTTGAATAAATTTCCAGATTTCAAAAATATGATAATTAATAATCAGTATGATATTGTAGCTGTGTCAGAAACTTGGCTGTTAAATATCCCATCTGAAGCCGTAGCTATACAGGGGTATAATATAATAAGAAAAGATAGAGATGGGAGGGGAGGGGGAGTGGCACTCTATATTAAAAATACACTACATTTTCAACTTATTAATACAACTGATGATACTGAACAAGTATGCATATCGGTTAATATTCATAATGTGAAATTTGTTTTTGGGGTACTTTATCGTCCTCCTAATCTTGATCATAAATTTTTTCTTGACAAGCTGGAAGACATTGTTAATACTTGTATATCTATAACAGATATACTTTCTAGGCGATGTAAATATAGATCTACTTAAACCTGATAATTTGCCTACTATAGCTTATAATAACTTATTAGACACATTAGATTTAACACAGGTAGTTTCATCTCCTACAAGAATTACTAACACTTCTAGTACACTTATAGATCATATTATTACCTCTAATACTCAACTAATATCAAGCGTTAATATCGTGTTGATATATCTGATCATGAACTTATAGAATGCTCAATATCCATTAAAAAGAAAAAAATATCACAATTTTTTCATACATATAGAGATTTTACAGCTTTCAGTGAAGAACTTTTTGTAATAGATCTACGCCAGGCTGGCTTAGAAAATATGTTTTATATCCCAAACATTGATGAAAAAGTAGATTTACTTAGTAATACTATACTAAATTTATTCAACACTCATGCCCTTGTCCGTACTGCTAGAATCTCCAAACCACCTTGGCTTACAAATAACATTAAATATCTTATGAACCTCAGAGATAAAGCAAAATCAAAATTCAGCAGAACTAAAGCTCAGTCTGACTGGGACTATTACAAAAGTTTACGTAATTTTACCTCCTTAGCCGTACAAAATGAAAAGAGAAATGTGGAAAGAACTTAAACTAATGAATATCAATAACAAACGAGACAAAAATATTCCAACAGAAATAAGTAATGTCAACGACATCAATCACTATTACCAGAACTGTATTCCTAGTATTAATAACAATTGCCAAGAAACATTAAATTTTTACAAAAATAATAAAAAACGTAACTTTAATGAAACTTTTAAATTCAAACTTACTGATAATCACACTGTAGCTAAATATATACAAGAAATAACATCGACTGCAACTGGCAATGATGATCTCAATATTACTATGATAAAATTATGTTGCCCTTATATTATACAGTTCATTACGCACATTATAAATTCGAGTATCATAGAGGATTATTTTCCACTGAACTGGAAACATGCTATCATAATCCCGATTCCGAAAATTGATGAGACGACTGAATTCAAACACTTAAGGCCAATTAGTATCCTTCCAACCCTTTCCAAAATATTCGAAAAAATAATTAACCAACAACTTCGGGAGCATATTAACGAATTCAACATTCTACTGGAAAATCAGTCTGGTTTTCGGCCAGCGTACAGTTACACTACTGCAATTCTCCAAACAACAGATGACATCCTCGGTGCAACTGATAAAAGTAAGGTAACGGCTCTAGTATTATTGGATTATACTAAAGCCTTCGATACTCTCAACCATGAACTCTTAGTGGCAATTCTGAACTGTATTGGCCTTGATACAAAAGCCATTAATCTTATAAAGAGCTACCTACATATGAGGACTCAAAAAGTAACACTTAACAGCAACTCATCGGTTCCCTTACCTGTAACTGTAGGAGTACCACAAGGATCCATTTTAGGACCGTTGCTTTTTACAATATATACTAGTAACTTTAACAGCTACCTAAAATATTCAAAGATGCATATGTACGCAGATGACACTCAAATATACCATAGCTTCGAACCCCACGAATATCAAGTAGCACTTACCAAAATTAATAGTGATTTACAAACAATATCTTCCGTCTCTCGTCAACATCATTTGCTAATAAACCCGACCAAATCTGCAGTTATAATTTTCGGAAGCAAATCTTCTTGTGCCAGGATTGAACATAATATTGATTTACAAATCAATAATACGAATATTCCAGTCGTAAACAATATACGTAATCTTGGTATTATTTTAGACAACTCATTTAGATATAGACTTCATGTCTCAAATTGTTTGAAAAAGGCTTACTATAAATTAAAACTTTTGTTTCCTCATAGATCTTATTTACCTCGGAATAATAAAACACTTCTATGTGAAACTCTTGTTCTATCAAACTTTAACTTTTGTTGTCAAGTTTATGCTCCATCTCTCGACAAAGAGTGTGAAAATAAAATACAGAAAGTTCAGAATAGCTGCATTAGATTTATATTTGGCATCCTAAAATATGAGCATGTATCTCATAAACTCAAAGAGCTACACTGGTTAAATATGAAGAATAGATTTAACTCCATTCTGCCTGTCTCTATCACAAAATTGTACTCGCCAAACTACCTTCCTATCTCTATAATAAATTAGTATTTCGAACTGATGTACACAGAATTAATACCAGAAACAAAGACATTTTAACAGTTCCTATTCATCGAACATCTCAATTCGAGAGATCTTTCAGCTTTAACATATATAAAATATATAATAATGAGATACCCACCCAATACAAAAATCTAAATGAAAGATTGCTTAAAATAAAATTTAAAGAACATCTATTTACTCAGCAGTGATATTAAATCATATACTTCTTCTTTTCATGTATTTTTAATTATTTCCTTATTTCTTTCTTTTTCTACTTATGTCTAAGTTGTCCTATTAGTTTTTAAGTATTAAGTAAATTTGAAAATATTTTAAACATTACTTTTGTAAAATGTTATTTTTTTGGGGTTAAGTGGAAGAGCAGGGGGTACATTTAGTACCCATCTGAACTTCGCCCCGGTTTTAATACCAATCAAGTCGATTTATTATTATTATTGTTATTATTATTATTAACACGTCGCAATTCACTTTTACCTGGTGCCACTTAAACTAAGTACGATATCGTTTATATTTTTATCTTTCAAATAGTTACTTGCAGTCAGCAACTCCCGATTGCAACTTTCATTCGTTTCATAGGAGTCTCGTTAGAGAATATATAAAGTAAAAGTGATATCACCTATCTATCACATAATTTCGATATTTTAAACATCCTATTTTTCGTGTATTTTAATCAAACATGAACAACTTGGCACATCTAGCTTTGATTATGAAGTGCGTAGAAGATAAACAGAGTTTGCTGTGTAGTGGAGGAACACAAGCAGCTCAAATAAGCTCCCGTTGGTGGGCGGAATTTTGTTCACTGCGCGTTCAAACAGAACAAAGCTACGTGTGCCGACTAGTAACACAAGACAGTTTGTATGTCTCTAGCGATCACCATGAATGTGGTGCAATTTCAAAAGAGAATACCCCCCAAGTTCTAATTAAAAACTGCTGCCACTAATTCTACATCCAGATTTCCTATTCAAGTCGCTTCCCATCTAACCCACACAACACAAAGCTGTCCGAGGGACGTACTGTGGCAAATCCCATTTAGTATTTGGGCTTGCCTATGGAGATCAATATCCCACTATGTATTCATTTCGGCACTCTTTTGGTCATTCCAATGTCACAACTCGGTATCAGATAAAAGCAGTACTGGGGATGTCCTGAAGGATATACCGGCGCTTGTACTAAGGACGTACCAGGACATTACGGGATATTTCGGGATGTCTTAAGTATTACGAATAGGCTGTACAAACTACATACTGAAATGTTCCAGGATATCCTACGGACTGCAAATAGATATCCACGGGCAACTTAAATTTGGTATTAGGCCATTTTAAATTCGGGTTCAACGATGTTATACTTAATTTTTTTGTTTCTTAGTGGGATCCTCTGCCACATGTTTTCTTCGAAAACAATGTCCGTAAAATCAACAAAGTAATACAATTATCAAGTATTTTACTGAAAAATAAACTGTACGCCTGTGGCTTTTTCGTCAAAGGAGCGTAGAGGTTATTTTCGAGTAAAATACTGGATAATTGTGTATTCTTTTGTAGATTTTACTGACATTGTTTTAGAAGAAAACATGTGGCAAAGGATCCCACCAAGAAACACATAAAAAGTAAGAAAATGCTACAACCAACATTTAGACAATAATGTTATACTTAAATTAAAAAAAAAATTGAATTGTAAAAATTTTTAGAATTTTTGTCAAATATTTTTGAAATATTTGCACTTGCCTATTTTACACATCCAGTGGAAGTATAGTAACGACAAAAAAATGTTTAAAAATTTTTATTGTTCAAATAGGCTTAGAATGTCATGAAACGTCGAGATTTTAAGTTTGAGCGAAAAAAAATTTCTGTCTGTCGGTCTGTAACTTTTTTTTGTGCGCACGTTTACTCTGGAACCGTTTGAGATATTGACTTGAAATTTGGTACACGTATGTACTTTAACGGGATCTAGAACTAGATTATATTTTCATCTTGTTCCGTCGAAGGGTTGGGGGGTAAATTGGGGTCAATTTGGGGAAAATAGGTAAATCAAGCAGGTAAGAGTCCATAAAATTGGTATTTGGGGGGATGAAAAAAAAATTGTGATTTAGTGTATGTACAAGAACCAGAAACCTCAAAATGTTTTTTTTTCTTCATCCACCCCCACTACCATCCCCTATCACCACCCCCACCCCACTACCGATGTGGGGTATCGATTTATAGGTTTTTGGGGTAGAGGATTTCAAATATTATATTATTAAAGTTTCATAAACTGTTATTTCCACATACAAAATTTTTTCGTTGTGAGTGAGTTGAATAAAAATCTGGATGTGGAAGTAGTGATTCCTTGGGCAGCGGTTTTTTCCTTATAACTTATACGTAATTTCTTGGGTTTATGGTCAGTTAAAAAATAAAACATTATTTTCTTACGATTCGATTTATTAACTAACCATCGCCAAAGACACTACAATTTTATAAAGAAATAAAAGTATTTTACATGTATGAAATTAAGTGTTACTTAAATAATAATATTTTAATAACAGATATAACCTAAACACAATCAATATTGAAAAACATTTGTAATATTAAAAAGCGCACTTCTTAGAAAAATGTAAAATAAATACCTATACTATTTTTGCAAATTTAATAATAGCGGAACATGAAGTTTTAGCATGTAGCGCACTCCTGCTTCTCTATTCTCTTCTTTGCCTCACTCCTCTCTTTTGAACTTCTCAGATAATCTTTTAACAGCTTCTCTGCTTCGTTTTTCATAAAATGGGTGCAGCTAAAATAAACATAGTTATTATTATTTGAACCACTATTATTAAAAAAAACAGCTGCCCAAGGAATCACTACTTCCACATCCAGATTCTTTTCACTCACAACGAAAAAATTTTTGTATGTGGAAATAATTGTTTATGAAACTTTAATAATATAATATTTGAAATCCTCTACCCCAAAAACCCATAAAACGATACCCCACATCGGTAGCGGGGTGGGGGTGGTGATAAGGGGTGGTAGTGGGGGTGGATGAAGTAAAAAAACATTTTGAGGTTTCTGGTTCTTGTACACACACTAAATCACAATTTTTTTCATCCCCTTTAATAATGGTGGGGGTGGTAAGGGGGGTGGCTAATGCCAAAATTTTTTTTGAGACCTTAGCTTCTCTTGTATATACTAAATACCAATTTTATGGACTCTTACCTGCTTGATTTACCTATTTTCCCCAAATTTACCCCAATTTACCACCCAACCCTTCGACGGAACAAAATGAAAATATAATCTAGTTCTAGATCTCGTTAAAGTACATATGTGTACCAAATTTCAAGTCAATATCTCAAACGGTTCCAGAGTAAACGTGCGCACAAAAAAAGTTACAGACAGACCGACAGACAGAAATTTTTTTTCGCTCAAACTTAAAATTTCGACGTTTCGTGACATTCTAAGCCTATTTGAAAAATAAAAATTTTAAAAATTTTTTTGTCGTTACTATACTTCCACTGGACGTGGAAGTAATATATGAAAAGTGGGCAAGATAAAAATAATAGAAATTATTGAATGTATGACCTATATATATAGAATACGGTGTACCACAAGGTACAGTATTAGGTCCAATACTTTTTATATTATATTTAAATAACTTATTTAGCTTAAAAACTAAAGAAACTGTGATCAGTTTTGCGGATGATACAGTAATCTTCTACGAGGACAGAACTTGGCAGGACCTAAAAATACACGCAGAGGATTTAAAAAAAATTAAAAACTGGTTTGACTCTAAATTGCTTACCATAAACTTTACTAAAACGAAATACGTACCATTCAGCTGCTATGAGAGAAATATGGATCATTTTAGATCTCTTGAAATTGACACTAACACCGAAATAGAAGTAGTCGATTCAGTAAAGTACCTAGGTATTACTATAGATAAACATATGAAATGGAACCAACACCTTTACAAAGTATGCAATACTCTAAGAAGTATACTATACAAATTTAAATATCTAAAAACTATTCTTGATATTCCCGAGTTAAGAGCAATATATTACTCTCTAGTAGAATCAAGACTCTCCTATGGGATTGTCGGCTGGGGAGGTGCTGTACAGGTTCATATAAAAAAACTTGAAATAATCCAAAAGAGGTTCCTAAAAATTATGCTCAATAAACCTAACACCTATCCTTCCGATAATCTTTATAAGGACGCTAATCTACTTGATATAAGACAGTTATTTTATTACAGTGTGATTATGAATACATATAAGAGGAAACATTTATTAAGACCTGTTGATCACACTTATCAGACAAGAAGTAAAGCAACATCCTACAGAACTCCATTCTCTATAAAATCAATCGGACAAAGAAATTTTGCGTATTTCTCTCCCAGATTTTACAATCTTCTTCCAGACGAGGTAAAAAACATAAATTCTATTAATTTATTAAAAAAAAAAAGGTCAAACAATTTATTTTAAAAACCAATAGAATAGAATTGCACAAGCTCATCGACATGAATGAACATTAGTAAATCTTGTTTTAGGTATAATTGCTATATTTAATTTTAACATATTAGGATATAGTTGTTAAAAATATTACAAAATATGTAGTTAGGTGTATGTGTATGCATGTGTGTGTATGTCTATTTTATGTGTATGTATCAAAATACCCATATAGATGATTAATTGTTTTCTTGAAATTAATTGGAATAAGTTCTCATACTCTGATGATTACTTAGTTCCATGAGGCTACTTTATATAATGTGTATGATCATAAATAAAACTTATTAACTATTTCACTCACAGACAGTCTAGACGTTGTGAGTTATTTTGTTTATTTGAGTTTATTTGACATAAATTATATAAATTATATTTGTTATATTTCTATTATATTTTTTATTATAAATACTCTACATATATACTATGTAATTATGAATTATTCTGCAAATAAACATATATTATTATTATTATTATTATTATTATTATTATTATTATTATAGCGCTCAGTAAATAATAATAATTTACCCTATTGTAAATTAAAATCCATACAGTACACACTGGAAAATATAATTGGAAAATACAAGATTGTAATAGGTCTGTATTTTCATGCAGTCTGTCCGCCTGTCTTCGGCCTGATATCGTATCACATCTTTCGTTTAAAAGTGTAATAAAAGTTTCAAATAATTATCTTAAAGCACAATATTTACTTACTTATTTTCATCCATAATTAGTTACCAGATGGTTTTAAAATTATTAACTAAGTACATTATATTTGTCGTCATTCTCAAATTCAGTTTCATCAGGGTTATTGCCAGATTTGACAATACGTTCACGTGATTCATATTTTCTCTCCGTGCTGATTTCAGTATTCAATTCTTGAGCCAAATTAATATTTTATTGTGTAGGTTTCTCGGCTATTGTCACTTAAAATACGGGAATGTGTATAGGTAAATCCTCATTTCTTTTAGTTTCCTTTGGCATTCTGAAAGTATAAAAAATCGTATTAAATTTTCGTGGTTTCAAACACGACATTAATAACTAATTAAATATTCAATCATAATCAGATAAGTTTTTCATAACATGAAGTTTAATAGGTTATGTTGTAATTTAATATGTTTGTACTCACTTTTTATTATCCGGAATGAAAACACTCAAATAAAGCTGAACTAAATAGACAAAACACAAAGATACATGTTTAAAATATTTCATACAGCCACTAACAATAATTATTATTTAAATATTTGAGAAATAAAAACTAACAAAGCATGGCTGCTGCACAGGCTGCTGTGTGTTTCAGATATTTGCTTTGGCCAGTTTGGCCGTCCGGAAATCAAAATGGCGCTTTATTTAAATATATTAGAGGGTACATTTTAAGGAGATTTATCATTGGATGGCCGTTCTTAATCCCACTGTTAGTCGACATGGTTAATGCCAAAATGAAACCTATTCAGAATAGCCCGTTGAAATCCATATCCTGGGACGTACTAAATGGGCTGTCTTGAGGACGTCCTAAAATAGGATATCCTATTGCTATTTAGCTATTTATTTTACGTACTGGGATATCCAGGTACGTCAATTTGTTATCCCATATTTCGATTGTACTGTGTGAGAAGTCCCCCACTACCACCCCCACCCCGTTATTATAATGGGTGTTAGTGGGTCTGAATAACGCCAATCAAATTTTCACAATTTTATTTACTCCCTTTAATAATAGGGTAGAAGTGGTAATGGGGTGATAGTGGGGTGGCTGATACTAAAAAATTTTGAGACCTGAATTTCACGTACATACGCTATATCTCAATTTTATTGGACTCTTAGTTGCTTGCTTTAGCTAGTTACCCCCCGTTCTCAACGGAATAAGATCAAAATATAATCTAGTTTCAGATCTTGTTATACCACATAGGTGTACCGAATTTCAAGTCGATATCATAAATCGCTCTAGTCTAACGGAGGTTATCGTGTTTACAACAAACTGTCTACACACACGTACACATAGGCAGACATATACTTTTTTATTTGATATTTCAATTCAGCATGTTATGAGCCGTATTTCCAAGATGACTATTATTAGACATTTTAGTCCGATTATAATATTCTTATTTGATTATAGTATATAGTATAGTAATACAATCACGTAAAACGTGCTGTGACATAATGGCAATTAAAATTGTTGTTCATGAAAACAATAAAGATTAAAATAGAAATACTTAGAGGCGTATTTTTTATTGCTTTGAATAAGCTTTCTACGCAAAGAAAATATATTAGTATATTTATCGACACTGAAATAATTCTCACAAACACCAGAACACTGAGTATTGTACTCAATGCGCATTTCGTCAACCAAGATCGCATCATCTGTAATTAATTACAACTATATTAACTAAACTACTGTCACACGGTTCGAATGAGAATTATTTTAAGTAGTCCTTTTGTCACTATTCATATTTCATATCCGTTTCCATAACGAATAAATTGACAACAAATCGTTTTAAGATATTTAAAATTCAGTTTCTCAAGGTCTGTCATAAAACTATAAACTATTAATTTGCATATATTTACTAAGGTACTTAATCATCAAATCAATGCATATTACAATAAATATTAACGAATGAAAATTACAAACTTTAAAACAATGTATATATTAACCTCAAAATGCAAGAAACTTCCACATTTCACAGTGGGTATATTTGTGTTTTGCTGTGTATGTTCGATTATCTGTCATCACATAACATATTTTGATAAAATATTTTGTAGATTGTTCATCAGCCACCTAGGTTATCTAGTATATAAAAATCTCATCTCACAGTGTTTATTATTGAACTCCTCCGAAACGGCTTTACCGATTTTTATGTTTGGTGTATATTTGGTAGGTCTGAGAATACGTCGTAGGCTATTTTTTATACCCCTAGGTGATAAGGGTGGCCCTATCCAGAAATTTTCTTTTTATTTTTTGGACAAAAATTTATAATTTATATGACAAAACAACGTTTGTTGGATCAGCTAGTAAATATATATATATTTGTATATATATTTTATGAATTACTGTTTCCTTATTATTTAAGTTCCTGAATGCCAAAGTTGAAATGAGAAGATCATGAAAAAGTAAATTTTCTTTTACGTTCTCTATTATATGAGGAACTACTTAAATGTCCACAGTAAAAAGTAGAGATGAAAATGTACGATTTTTCGCTGAATTTGATTGATTTATATTTTATTTTACATTATTTATTTTATTTGTTTATTATATGAATTACTGTTTCCTTATTATTTGTGATTTTCATTTTTGTTAAGTTTCTGAATGCCAATGATGAAATGAGAAAATCATGAAAAATTTAATTTTCTTTTATTTCATCTCGTTTTTTCGAAGAAAAGTATAAAATTAAAATACGTTCTTTATCAGGAACTACTTAAATGCCCACAGCAAAAAGATGAATATGTATGATTTAAAGGCCGATAGTTGGATTTCTTTTAAAGTTGATGACGTCATCCTAGGTAGTCAGCACTGATTCTCGAATGTCCAACAACTGTTTTAGTATTGCCATATACCTATCAAGTAAATTAGAAAATACCCCAAACTTGTTTCATCAAGAAGCACACAGGATGACGCAGGCCCTCACCCTACTTAGAATAATGAATGGGTTTAAGAAACCAATTTACCTCATCAAGGTCAGTTGTAAATTATTGGGGTGGCTGTTACAAGATGTTGATAAGTATGACTGATTTATAGAAGAATTTGGTTATTTAGATTCAAATCTTATCGTTGAGATTTAATTCTTCCTTTCTTTTTAAATCCGTCGAACTCATCGTCATCAACCACAATAGATAAATAAAATTGAATGACTCCAATGCCGAAACAAATTAATTTATTGAAATACAATCTTCAAAATGCTTTAATATGTAAACTCTTATTTCCATAACTCAATATTAGAGCAGGCAATAATACTGGATCACTCGAATACAGACCAAAAATTTTGCAAATAATCTAAAACATTTTAAGCAGTTAATCTGAAAAATTAATGTAGGCTAACCTGTTTAAAAAACATTAATGACCATTATTATTGCTTTTATTCTTTACACATATATGTATACACATACCTACATCCATATTTTTTGCGGTTCTAATTTAAAATGAATAATTATGAGAATCAGCCTCTACAAATTTCAAATCTTAACCTCTGCAGGAACTAATTAAGAATCTTAAATTGCTTTACCTATTTGATATTTCCGTCAACAATTAATAGTGTAGCAAATTTTTAAGTTGGCACATTAACCTTGACAATAAATACTTTGGACTGAAGAATGAAAAAAAAAATTATGACTGTTAGAAAAGTCATAAAACGTAATTAATAATAATAAAATATACACATTGGAATTATGCAAATTAAATGGTTACAGTTACGGTTAAGACATAATTTTTATACAGAAGAAATTTTTCAGTAATTGTAGTAATATTTAATTAAATACTACCACATCCAGTGGAAGTATAGTAACGACAAAAAAAAATTTTATTGTACAAATAGGCTTAGAATGTTATGAAGCGTCGAAATTTTAAGTTTGAGCAAAAAAATTTTTCTGTCTGTCGGTCTTTCTGTAACTATTTTTGTGCACAGGATTACTCTGGAACCGTTTAAAATATTGACTTGAAATTTGGTATACAAATGTATTTTAACGTGATCTGAAACTATATTATATTTTCAGCTTATTCTGTTGAAGGGTTGGGGGGTAAATTGGGGTAAATGGAGGTAAATAGATAAATCAAGCAGGTAAGAGTCCATAAAATTGGTATTTAATATATACAAGAGAAGCTATGTCTCAGAAAATTTTTTGGCATTAGCCACCCCCATTACCACCTCCCACCCCATTGTTAAAGGAGAAAAAAGTGTGATTTACTGTGTGAATAAGAACAAAAAACCTCAAAATATTTGTTTATTTCATCCACTCCCACTACCATCCCCTATCACCACCTCCATCCCACTACCGATGTGGGATATCGTTTTATGAGTTTTTGTGGTAGATGATTTCAAATATTATATTATTAAAGTTCCCTAAACAATTATTTCCACATACAAAATTTTTCGTTATGAGAAACTTGGATGGAAAATCTGGATGTGGAAGTAGTGATTCCTTGGGTAACGGTTTTTTTTAAATAAATATGCGATTTGTGTATTTTTTCATACGATTTTTTGAAAATCGGAGATCAACCATCCGAAAGTTTAGCAGCTAGTCGAGACAAAGTGATCAATTTTACAATGTGGAGGGAATTTTTTTTAATTTCCGGTTGTAGTCTCGACGTTTCGGCTAAATCACAACTGTTATCCTAAGGTTCTCGCTAATAGCTCTATTTTAATTGATATAATTTATCGTTTGTAAGAAATTTCCCCTGAGAAACTGTAGGCACCAGAGTCTCATTAAAGACAACCTTATTAGATACCATTTTGCGAGATCGTTTTTTACGTTCAGCAAACTTAATACTCATTTCAGTAATGTTTTCTGGGTATCCATCGATAATTTCTACAGCGTTCTCTGCGTATTTCGACTTACATAGCTGTCACATATTGATTCAATACAAGGAGAACTTGGTACTTTCGATTCGTCAAAAAGAAACATTGGATAGGCGGAGAGCTCGTATGACAAATATTCCTCAAGTACTTGGTCTGATTGTTTTGTTACACTTATTCTTTGGAAGAGTGTTGTCGGGTTGATGATTTTTTCTTCACCTACTTGACAACGTTACTCATTACAGCTAATGGCTGCACTCTTTCACTGGACTTGAATTTAACGGATTGAAAATCACTGTCAATCATTTTTGGTGATTGAAATGGATGCAGTGATCGGATAGCGTTTTCGCCCTCCAGTGTAGGAAAAAAAATTTATATGGAAAATATAGGAAAATCTCTTTAGTTTAATTTGGCGTAATATTTTTTTCAAAAAACTTTCTAACAAATACAGGGCAAGAAAATGAGAAAAACCCGCCTTTTTCATGTTTTTTCGCTTATAACTTTTTAAGCAGAAAAGTTACGAGATGGGAAACATGAAATTCGTGCACATAAAGGAAGATAGAGAAAGAAACTCCTTCAAAACTTTCAAGGCAAAATCCTAAATTGATTGCACTAATATTTGTTTTTTCGTTTTATTCACAAAACTAGCTCGTAGGAAAATTTTCGGCTATTTGTTCAATCACGTACTTTTTTCAAAATCCCCTGCTTTTAAAACTTCTAGTACTGTTTTTTGTATACTTCTCCTTAATATAGTTATAATTATACTAATAAAATTAAATAATATAAAATAAGAGTTCAATTATCTTTGGTTATACTGTACTTTGAAACATTATATATTAAATAATTTAGCAATAGTATTTTAGAGAGGCATATAATTTTGTTAGTTCGTTACATCAGAATACATTTAAACTAGTACGGTGGCATTTCAAAATCTGCGGGTGAATCATTAATGTTAATACATTAATTATCTTGACAAGCATGTACTGTTGCGTAAAGTATCATATAATTTTAATTATGTGAATGCTTCTTCTTATGCACTGATATAATATTGTATGTAATAGGTACTAGTATATTTTTAATATCAGCTTTAATCCATAATTTCAAAATACGTGATATAACTTTTCTCGTTGACTGTAACAGAAAGTTATGTATTAAAATATGTACCGCACAGATAGTTTATTTTTTTGTTTTTCTAGTTTTTATTGTAATGGCAGAATGTTTGAGAAAATATTTGAAATATAAATTTAAATTGTGGACGATTCACTTTAACTGACTGGCTAAGATTAATTATCTAACTGAAGAATATATTATAGGTATAGTCTTTTGTAAAATATAAGGAGAATTTGCGGCTCCTTTTACTACTGTTTACAGTTAACTATTCACTATCATAAAACCGCTGCCCAAGGAATCACTACTTCCACATCCAGACTCTATCCAAGTCACTCACAACGAAAAAACTTCATATGTGAAAATAATTGTTTATGGAACTTTAATAATATAATATTTGAAATTTTCTACCCCAAAAACCCATAAAACGATACCCCACATCGTAGTGGGGTGGGGGTGGTGATAGGGGGGTGGTAGTGGGGGGGTGGATGAAGTAAAAAAATATTTTGGGGTTTCTGGTTCCTGTACATGCACTAAATAACATTTTTTTTTTCATCCCCTTTAATAAGGAGGTGGGGGTGGTAATGGGGGTGGCTAATGCCAAAATTTTTTTTGAGACCTTCTCTTGTATATACTAAATGCCAATTTCATGGACTCTTATCTGCTTGATTTACCCATTTACCCCAAATTTACCCCAATTTACCCACCAACCCTTCGACGGAACAAGATGAAAATATAATCTAGTTCTAGATCTCGTTAAAGTACATATGTGTACCAAATTTCAAGTCAATATCTTAAACGGTTCCAGAGTAAACGTGCGCACAAAAAAAAGACAGACAGACCGACAGACAGAAATTTTTTTTTCGCTCAAACTTAAAATCTCGACGTTTCATGACATTTTAAGCCTATTTGGACAATAAAAATTTTTAAAATTTTTTTTTGTCGTTACTATACTTCCACTGGACGTGGAAGTAAAAATTGCTACAAAGATAGCAACAAAGATGCCGCTATCGTTGTAGTGCTTCAAATGTTCCTTATATTTTGCAAAAGACTACCTAAATAGTACAAAATGTTTATAACATCTGTAGAATTGGCGCATACAAAAGATAATCTAATAAAAAAAAACCGCTGCCCAAGGAATCACTACTTCAACATCCAGATTTTCTATCCAAGTCACTCACAACGAAAAAATTTCGTATGTGGAAATAATTGTTTATGGAACTTTAATAATATAATATTTGAAATCCTCTACCCCAAAAACCCATAAAACGATACCCCACATCGGTAGTGGGGTGGGGGTGGTAGGGAGTGGTAGTGGGGGTGGATGAAGTAAAAAATTATTTTGAGGATTCTGGTTCTTGTACACACACTAAATCACATTTTTTTTCATCCCCTTTAATAATGGGGGTGGTAATGAGGGTGGCTAATGCCAAAATTTTTTTTGAGACCTTAACTTCTCTTATATATATATATATACTAAATACCAATTTTATGGACTCTTACCTGCTTGATCTACCTATTTACCCCAATTTACCCCCCAACCCTTCGACGGAACAAGATGAAAATATAATCTAGTTCTAGATCTCGTTAAAGTACATATGTGTACTAAATTTCAAGTCAATATCTCAAACAGTTCCAGAGTAAACGTGCGCACAAAAAAAAGTTAGACAAACAGACAGAAATTTTTTTTTCGCTCAAACTTAAAATCTCGACGTTTCATGACATTCTAAGCCTATTTGGACAATAAAAATTTTTAAAAATTTTTTTGTCTTTACTATACTTCCACTGGATGTGGAAGTAATAAATAGATACCTTCCAGTACTAAAATTGTGGGTCTATCGAAATTAAGATAGTTTAGAAAATTTAATATATTATGTATCTGATAACAGATAATAAATTTTAACTTTTTCGAAGATAATAGAGTACATATACTGTTTTGCGATTATTATTCTTCAGTGTAAAATCGAAATTGACTACTCACTGGACATGAAAGTTGCAAAAGCTTTCTATAATGTTGCATCTTATATATTGTTGTACTTTTAAAATTGTTATTTTGCTCGAAAGCTTCAGCAAACTCGAAAGAAATAAGGTTAATTTTCTAAGTTTATATGCAAGTATATTCCAAGTATAAAAGTAAAATACTGCTGAAACTATGTGGCAAAGTTTAATTTTCTAAATATATTGAAAGTTAAAGGTGCAAATTACGATGAATTTGCTGTGAATTTCCAAAAGTTATATTGCAATTCATCGTTTCATGGTGTAGTAAAGATATATGTAATAATTTTTAGAGTTGAAGAAAAGTGCGAAGTGGGATAATATCTATCTATAGCTACCGTCAAATTACCTACATCTACAAATAAGGCAAATGTAGTTTTATACAGTATCGGCAAGCGTTTGATTAGGTACGGCAATAAGAGCAAGCGAGAGCGAAGCAACAAGGCTATTCTTTTTTATCGTATAACACATCCTACTCGTGCAAGCTTCTTTCCCCACCACATGTGCGTGGGCAGCTCTGTCTGTGGAATTTTAATTTGTTTCCGTCTTGCACCCTTCATTTCTCGTTTAGCCTAATAAGCAAAAGTTTGATTTGTTTTTATTTAGTAGCTACTCAAAATGTCAGTTTATACGCCTGCTGAAAATGTTCAGATACTTAAATGGCCATATGATTTTCTTGATGCTCGTGTCACTATTTGCCCCTCTTCAAGAGCACTAGTAGATGCCATTATTGTGGGCGGTCGGTTAAGTCGTTGAAACTATGCAATACCTAATCCAGGACTTTCCGATACTGTATATGGTACAGAGAGATGTATCTATTCCCACTAGAATGCATATGCGGTTAGAAGCGATAGGTACCGATGCCCTACGTTGACACACGACAAGCTGATATAAGATTTCACGAAGTGTGGAATGTGCTGGGAGCAGTACATCCATCTTTCTTTTCCTAATGTTTCTGTTTTCTTTCTTGCTCTCGTTTATCAGAGTACATAAAACTACATTTACCTAATCTGTAGGCACTCTAAATCGATGGATCTCGATGAAAAACTTTAAGTGTGTTCATTACCTGTAAATACTACTAAATATTGTCAGTTCTCTAGTTAATCATAGTATACTCGGATACTAAGTGTATGTCTTTTGCTTTTAAATGTAGCCCCCTCCCGCACAAAGTCACTTTAGGCCGTCAGGAATAAAGTGGTTCTATTACCAGTACTTTTTCTGTATCCTATTATGAAAATTTGAATTATTGTATAGCATAGTATTTCACTTATTCCATATAATTAAAATAGAGTTTCCAACACACAGTTTAAATATACTTAATGCAATAGTGCACACAGAACAGAGTAGTTAGTGCGTAATAATAACGGTAACATTTTTTAGTCGCAGCACGGGCATCTCTTTCAAAATCTTTCGAGAGATTTTCTATGAGATGGTTCCAATATGCTAAAACCAGGCATATGAGAGGCAAACATTGATGTTGATTGAAAAATAGAAGATACCTAATTACCAAATGATTTTATTTTTTATTAATAAATAAATATAGTTAACGTCTTTTTAATAACTTAATAAATATCTTTTTATTTTATTATTTTTTGATAATTAAATATTTTTCATTTTATTTTATAAATTAGATATACTGCGTTTACTATCCTACCCTTGATATCAATGGTTAAAAATTCAAATATATATAGTACTAGGAGTTTGCTATAAAAGGTTTTTTAAAAAATTGTCGATGAGGTCTTTACTATAGGTCTATCGCCATTTTTCCATATATACAGTTAAGAAACAATATAATACATTTAAATAGAAAAAGGAACAGCCGATACAACTATTAATGTCCTATATTTTTCCTGTTAAACCATGTCGAAGAAAATAAAGACTTTATTCTATCCGCTGCCCTTTTTTTTCTATCTCATTGCGAAGTGACATACACATAACTGTTTCAATCTGAAAATGGTAAAACGGAGATGGCACTAGTGAAGATCATACCTATTTTTTTCATAGATCACCTTCTAGTAAACTTATCGAAAATTTACGAGAAGTTCATATAAGTTACATTTGCAACTCGAAGGTAAGCTTCATTAGAATATTTCAGTAAATAAATAACACAGGCACACAAAAAAAATGCATTTCGACCCGCTGAACACGAATCCGATGTCCGTTTTGCCGGATTGGATCTTGCATTTTTGCTAACCTCAAAAAACACCTTAAAAATGCCCAAAAAATCCCAAACAAGTAAATAAAAAGTTTAAATGAGCTGATTACTATATCTATACGTAATTTGGGGCGCTGAAACTGAATATGAGGTCAGAATTAGCCGATCAGTTAGGAATTTTGACATAACCTCAAGGAATACCTAAAAAATGCCCAAAAATCCGAAACAAATAAATTATAAGGTTAATCCAAAAACTTTAAAACTAACATAATCTAAGGCAAGAGCATTACACCAAGAACTTTGAACCAAGAACTCTAAACCTAACATAACCTAAGGCAAGAGTTTTAAACCAAGAACTTTAAACTAAGAATTCTTAACCCATCATAACCTGAAACAAGAACTTTAAACCGAAAACTTAAACCTATTATAAATTAAGACAGTTAAATTCCTAAGGCAAGAACTATTAAGGTTTGGAGTTCTTGGTGCAAAGTTCTTGCCTTAAGTTTTGTTAGATTTAGAGTTCTTGGTTTAAAGTTATTTGTGTAAAATTCTTGCTTTGTTTTTAGTAAATTCGATGATCCGAAATATCGAAAAAAAATCAACGATAAAATAAAAAAATATTTATCTAAAATGTTATAGTATGGAAATAGTGGATGAAGGTTTACCATGGTACCTTGCATCATATGTTATAAGATGTTGGACAAATGGAAAGAACGTTAAAAAGTAAAATATAAAAATCCAACAATATGGAAGGAGCCTGGAATCCGTGAAGAGTGTTATTTTTTAGCAATACAAATGTTTCCGGAAATAATGCTAAAATAGGGTTAATGGAAACTAATTGTTCCGAAAGTCAAGAAGATGACAGTGAATATGAAGATAGTGAATGTGAGTGTTCGATAAGAACTAAAACTCCCAATATTTGGTGAAATGATATACTTAATAATGTTATTAGAAATCTTGGTCTATCTAATGGTAGGGAAGAATATTTAGCGGCGATTATGGAAAAGACAATTTAGTATCAAGTGATGTTCATTCTAGCTCATACAGAAAAAGAGAAAAAGACTCTACACAAAGAAAAGAACACTTGCTTTTATATTGTCATAACGAAGAAGAGTTGATGAATTTACTTAAACCTATCATATGTAGATTATTTTTTATTTTTTTATCTCTGATTTTTTTCGACTTTTCGGAACCTTGAATTTACTACAAACAAAACAGAAGGAATTCGCATTATTTACACAGTTGTGCAAATTTCTTGTACTCATAGGAAGCCAAGTTTCCCACTTCACTAGAGCTGCGGTTGCTTGATGACGACGCCCGCGGTCCCTCTTTCCCAACCTGCCCGGCTGCCGATACTGGGGTTTCCCTCCCCTGTATCATAAACTCTTTCTCTACTTTTGCCATGACGGGATTTTTCTTATCTAGGAACTTAGCAGAAATAAATCATTGCCCGCCGTCACCACGTGGAGTTGTCCTAGTTGCAAAAGTAGAAAAAGAAACAAATGACGTGACAATCAAACAGAATAAAGAAAACTATACAATTCTAAACAGCTCTAAGAAAAAAAAAGTAAAAAATCATCAAGGGAGGGTGTAGGTAAATGTTAAGACCAAACAATATTCCTCTCTCAACAGAGCAAACTTTATCCGAATTTTTTTTTCTAAAAATGTCACTGTTCAGTAATATTTTCCTTTAGATACTTGAAAATTTAAAAGTCACCCATCTTCGCTTACTAGGGTTGATGAGAATGTATGTTGAAATGATATTTCTCTATAAAGTTTGCAGATTGCGCTTTAATTCTGACTACGGTATTGTGTTCAGCTCGTGAAAATACGTCGGAAACTATATGTTCAGATATTGTGTAGAGCAAAGTCAATTTCGGGCTATGATTCAGTCATTTTTGGGTACGTTTTCATCCTAAATATGGATTTTACAAGATATTTGATCGTCGCGCATAAATTCTGACCTTGGATTCGGTTTCAGTGCTCAAGATTACGTATAGACATAGTGATCAGTTCATGTAAGGTTTTTATTTACTTGTTTGGGATTTTTCGGGCATTTTTTAGGTGTATGGAACATGTTTATACGTATGGAAATGGTGGTCAGCTTATTTAAGCTTTTTATTTATAGTGGAGTGCAATTTAATTTCGATCTTTCAGCCCGTTGGCACTTTTAGAGAAAAATGTATGATCTTGCCAGATATGTACCTGACACCCTGTAGATTAGGAATCCACTTGTCGTAAAAAAACCGTAATGAATATAAGGGCACAAATCAAAATTTTTTATCTAACCACACCACGTAATAGAGCCAATCATGAAGCATATCTTATTCAAAAATCATTAAATTCTCTGTAGAATTTCTATTTTTAAAATAAATAAAGAAATGTAAAAACAAAAATCCTCATTTTCTCCGTTCGACTACAGCTGAAAATTAATTATTTTTCGAACAATTTTTCTTTCCCACGACGATATCTCCCAAACTATTATATTTATTTAAAAAAATAATTCTTTACAAAATGTTTCTTATATTTTTCAGATTACAGTGGTTCTTAAATCAGATTTTTTGAGTATCTAATAACTAAGATATTTAATAATGTGTATGCGTGATGTCAATTTTTGAAGCTTATCGGCGCGGCTAATTGAAATTGTTTACGGCTTCGAGCCCCCACTCATTGTTATTCTGTTTCAACAACTCCCTCTAACTCCGGGAGCACCCAAGTTCCACTTGGGTGAATGAATACCTACACAGGACTGTGAACTTTTCAGTTAATTACATCCACGTCCAGTGGAAGTATAGTAACGACAAAAAAATTTTTAAAAATTTTTATTGTCCAAATAGGCTTAAAATGTCATAAAACGTCGAGATTTTAAGTTTGAACGAAAA
The DNA here is from genome assembly GCA_936432065.2 of Rutpela maculata. NCBI lineage: Eukaryota > Metazoa > Arthropoda > Insecta > Coleoptera > Cerambycidae > Rutpela > Rutpela maculata. The sequence goes on from OW386286.2 coordinate 107,935,551, forward strand.
AAAAATTTCTGTCTGCCTGTCGGTCTGTCTGTCTGTCTGTAACTTTTTTTGTGCGCACGTTTACTCTGGAACCGTTTAAGATATTGACTTGAAATTTGGTACACATATGTACTTTAACGAGTTCTAGAACTAGATTATATTTTCATCTTGTTCCGTCGAAGGGTTGGGGGGTAAATTGGGGTAAATTTGGGGTAAATGGGTAAATTAAGCAGGTAAGAGTCCATGAAATTGGTATATAGTATATACAAGAGAAGCTAAGGTTTCAAAAAAATTTTTGGCATTAGCCACCCCCATTACCACCCCCACCTCCTTATTAAAGGGGATGAAAAAAAAATGTGATTTAGTGTATGTACAGGAACCAGAAACCTCAAAATATTTTTACTTCATCCACCCCCCACTACCACCCCCCTATCACCACCCCCACCCCACTACCGATGTGGGGTATCGTTTTATGGATTTTTGGGGTAGAGGATTTCAAATATTATATTATTAAAGTTCCATAAACAATTATTTTCACATACAAAGTTTTTTCGTTGTGAGTGACTTGGATAGAGAATCTGGATGTGGAAGTAGTGATTCCTTGGGCAGCGGTTTTTATTTTACTTTTTCATCTATAGGTAAATTGACGTGTACAAATCCAAATTTCAGATTACGACGAAATTGACTTTCTGAAATTTTTGACATGAGATCTGGGAGGTTTAAGGTAAAACGTTGTTGAATATTATTGCAATCGGTGCACCAGGGCGGCTCCAGGGAGAGCCTAAAAACAATTGTCGGATCTAAAAATATTTCAAATAAAAATTGTTTAGAATGAGAAGAATCACTCGGAAAGGAATTTATAGTCGTATGTGATGAGGAAATAATGTCAAGGTGAATCTAACTGAACCTAATTTGTACTTATCTTGTACCAATTATTAATTTATATAATAATGTGTTTAGTAACATATATGTATACATATTTCAATTAATTTTCAAATTTTATTAATTTTAAAATACAATGTTGGCAGATAACAGAATCCATATCAAAATAAAAAAGTTGATGAAAAATGAAAGATAATATAACAAAATTTAAATCTCAATTAAAGATATACACTATACACTTACTTCATCTAATTCAAATATATTTTTATTGATATAGTTGACTACACAATTCTTATGCGTGTAAAAAATGTCGGCGTCTTTGATCTTTACCACACCGCCAGAGAAACAGACATTTTTTACACGTATAGGAATAATTGTGTAGTCAACTTTAAGCAGTTTTTTATTTCTTCTGAACGAGGTGTTCTTGCAGGACTTTTTCCCCATGCAGGAGTATAAATAGATGCATGACATGTTCTTTTTTTTACAAGAACAAACCTTGCTGCCTCATTCTAAAAGAATAGAATTTTTAAAACATCAAATATCTAACGACTTGTATAAGTTCGTAATACTGAATTAAGTGTGCGAGTAACGTTCTTTTATGTACCTATATGTATATTTTCCTTTCCTTTCCTCTCCTTTCCTTTCCTTTGTTAGTAAATGTATTTTTAAGTAGTCTACTGATCTGTCTCTTGGACTTACATCGGTCCAATTCTAAATTCCTCTCATACTTCTCATACCATACCCTTTATGCTTTAAAAAACCTTTCTCAAGAATTTTACATATTTTGGTAAATGCCAGATCTCTTCTGATTTTAGGTTTTCCACTTTTATTTTTATTGTTAGATAGCATTTTTCTATTACCACTTAAGAAACATGAAACATGATATTTAGTTTCCATAGATATTAAATTGTTAGCACCAATTCTTTCGAAAATTATTGGATTTTATTGAGCTGTCATTACTTATTAGTCTTATTTTTCTTTCTGTATTCGTGGTTATTACTTGAGAGACCTTATTTACTGTTGATGCCTTTTGACAAAAAATACATTTCTCTATAAAAAAAATTAGTTTTACGCAGGGGCACACCTGAAGAAGTTGATGGACAGGCACTGGATTCATCTGAACTGTTTTCAATTTCTTTCTCTTTTACTATTTTTTTTTCCTTAAATGTTCTATATTTTTTTGCTAGTAAAACTAGAATAGCAATTTCGGTACCAAACCAAACCGTCGAAACTGTTTGTTTTTCGAAATGATATAGTTCGAGAATATATCTCGTCTTCTCTTTGGTTGCTTATTTTTTTTTTTGGAATTTTAAACAATCAATAAATGTTGCAAATGATTTCTCAGAACCTTTGATTACAGGGGCCGGTTTCCTACAAAATTTCTTACTACACTAAACTTTATTTTTGTCTCTACCTCACTTTTAGAACTTGTGACGTCAGTAGTACTTTCCATTTTAATTTCTTCTGAAAAGCACATACATCATAAGGTCGAAAATTTTACTGAAAAAATACATACCAGCTGAAAATATCTTGCAAACAGTAAACTAAGGAGTTTCTTATAACGTGTTAATCTATTACATACAAATTTTATGTAGGTCAATATAACACTGAATTAATATAATCAACAAATACTTATATTTATTCCATATTAATCATTTTCAAGACAAAAAAATTAAAAATATCACAAACAACAAGTTACAATGCGCCTGTCTATTTAAAGTCAGGCCTTTGCGGGAAGCAGCGCGGGTTGTTGAAACAGCTTTAAAGTAGTGGGACAGCGTATATCTCCAGCGAACATGACGCTGCCGATATGCTTCGAAAATTGACATCACACTGCATATTATTTAATATCTCGGTTATTAGATCCTCAAAAAATCTTATTTAAGAACCTTAGTAATCTGAAAAACATAGCGAATATTTTATAAAGAATAATTTTTTTTGATAAATATAATAGTTTGGGAGATATCGTCGTGGGAAAGAAAAAGTGTTCGAAAAATAATTAATTTTCTGCTGTAGTCGAACGGAGAAAATGAGGATTATTGTTTTTTACTGCCATATAAGCCAACGTAAAAGATCATTTATTTATTTATTTTAAAAATAGAAATTCTACAGAGAATTTAATGATTTTTTGATAAAATATGCTTCATGATTGGCTCTATCACGTGGTATGATTAGTTAGAAAATTTTGATTTTTGACCTTATATTCAATACGATTTTTTTACGACAAGTCGATTCCTAATCTACATATCTGGCAAGGTCATACATTTTTCTCTAAAAGTGCCAACGGGAACAAAAACTAAGCGACTTTTGTCAACGCGAGCACTCCACTATTACTTGTTCGGGCAGGCTTAGGGTGTTTTTTGGGGGTTAGGAAAAATGCAAGAGCCAATCCGGCAAAACGGACTTCGGATTCGTGTTCAGCGGGTCGAAATGCATGGAAATACATAGGTCTGCCTTCTAGCACTCGACATTTTTTTTTCGTGTGCCTGTGTAATTGGACATTACATGAAAAAACCGCTGCCCAAGGAATCACTACTTCCACATTCAGATTCTCTATCCAAGTAACTCACAACGAAAAAACTTTGTATGTGAAAATAATTGTTTATGGAACTTTAATAATATAATATTTGAAATCCTCTGCCCCAAAAACCTATAAAACGATACCCCACATCGGTAGGGGAGGGGGGTGATAGTGGGGGTGGATGAAGTAAAAAAATATTTTGGGGTTTCTGGTTCCTGTACATACACTAAATCACATTTTTTTTTTCATCCCCTTTAATAAGGGGGCGGGGGTGGTAATGGGGGTGGCTAATGCCAAAAATTTTTTTGAGACCTTCTCTTGTATATACTAAATACCAATTTTATGGACTGTTACCTGCTTGATTGACCTATTTACCCCAAATTTACCCCAATTTACCCCCCAACCCTTCGATGGAACAAGATGAAAATATAATCTAGTTCTAGATCTCGTTAAAGTACGTATGTGTACCAAATTTCAAGTCAATATCTTAAACGGTTCCAGAGTAAACGTGCGCACAAAAAAAAGTTACAGACAGACAGACAGACCGACAGACAGACCGACAGACAGACAGAAAATTTTTTTTCGCTCAAACTTAAAATCTCGACGTTTCATGACATTTTAAGCCTATTTGGACAATAAAAATTTTTAAAAATTTTTTTGTCGTTACTATACTTCCACTGGACGTGGAAGTAATTAATTACTTATTCCTGCAAAGTTGCTCAGCTTTGTTATCAGAGTTCATGAGCCTTACTAGTGAATGTTACAATTTCCAAGATAAGATTACTAGAACGTTGCTGAAATATTACTTTTCCCAGTGGGTATAGTCGTTTATAAAACGGCATAATAGTTTCTCTACACCTAGTTTCTCTACAAGTATTTTAATACGACGATTCATTGTTACTATAATTGCAAATTGCTCAAAAACCGACCGATAGAAATATCTGCCACTACAGTACAGTACCGTACACGCCAAAACAAACATTTTGCGCCAAATTTGATCTGGTAACTAATTTTTTTTTAAATTTCCGGTTACCGCGCGCGCTGACCTGAAGTTTGGTCTTCCGGCGTAATTGGAGCACAGCCTACCAAACAATCAGCTCGCAGACTTCCTTGGCGGGAAGCTTCTGCGCCGATCTTCGCGCAACCGTCCATTCCGGGTTAGAACCTGTCAAGTCAGTAGCGTAGAAGGTATCAGTTGCGAGTTAAGGTTAATACTTTCTATGCTGATTCCAGTGGTGTAGAGTGCTAATTTGTTTTTATTCTATTTATTCTAAAAACTTACCAATATGGAAAAACTTAAAGCTGGTCATGTTTGTGCAGTGAAAAACTGTAAATTTAAAAGTTATTCTTCAAACAGAAGCTTCTTTAGGATCCCTAGAGATACTGAAAGGTAAGAATTTACAATGATAATAATAAATAATACTTTACGACCCGGTAAAATAAGGGAAAAAAACCTATATTGCAAACAGACAAATATAACAACAATATGTTATCCAAAAGATGACTCATCTGAACAGTGCATTCCTTGGGTTTTCCCAAAATTGTTCCCCCTTGTCAAAGAAAAAATTATCTCATCAATATATATATTAAACGTTGAAGAGGCTTAACAAATATTAAAATCTGAGAGGGCTGAGCCCCTTACTCTTTCCAAATTTACTGCAGCAAAGGCTTTTTTCACGCTCAATTAGGAAGTTTCCTATTTTAGAAATATCATGTACATTCAACCTCATTTAGTAGTCTTTCAGATAACTAGTCAAACAAAAAAAAAATTATCTCGATATCTAAAAACTCACGAACTTATTCAATTTCTTATTTGAATACTTCGCCTCGGCTGAAGTCCACCGTGATGTCACAATACATAACGCGTTGACTTGTCATGCCGGCGGCCCGCCGTATGTTTTATTTAGTGTATGTGCTCGATTTTCTGAAATGTCACAAAATGTCACTTTTGATTCGTTCGTGCCGAGCTGAATTTTCGAATTTCGCCGTGCAATTTACGATCAGGTTTATCTGGAAGACTTCCTCTTTACGACGCGACATTATACGGCCGTCCCAATGGTGTTTTTCGAAAAATATGACCGTGCCAAAATTGCATGTTTTAGCAATTTTTTCGGCTCTCAAATGCAAGCTGGCTATAAATTGCCGATGCCTGCCAGCGAGTATAAAGGTGCCCGCGCCCGCTCGCTGTTGGCAGAATCATGTATTGTGACGTAATCGAGCCTCAGCCCAGATGATCGCAGCATTTTAAACTTGGAAGGACCATAACTTTTTTATTTATAGAGATAATTTTAAAAAAAAATTAGATATTTTTTAGATTTTCACGACTATTTATTACGAGAAAATGAGAAAAATGGAAACTTCCTAATTCTCTGGACGCGGAACGGTATTGACAGACACACAATAAAATGCTTACTGGATTAGGCTATATTTCGTCGATTCCATTTAACGATTAACTTCTTAATTAACTAATTAATTCGTCCGTTTCTTTCTGGACGAATTTTTGCTACCCTCACTTTTTATTCACGATGCTCCCTTTGTTGTGTCGTTGTATTTTGCAATTTTGTTGAAATGTCAAAAAATTTCACTTTTCATACGTTCGTGGCGGGCCGAATTTTCGATTTGCCCTATGAAATTTGCGATGCGGATCAACTAGAACTCTTCCTCTTTCCATCGCGACATTGTACGGTCGTTCCGCTGGTGCAAAAATATGAACATTTTAAGATTGCATGTTTATGCACTTTTTTCGGCTCCAAAACGCTACTTTTTTCCGCCGTTTTGCGTTTATAACTCGGAAACGGCTGCAGCTAGCTCAAAAATAAATTTTCACGAGGGTCCAGATAATTTCTTGAGAAATCGCCCAGTTCCATCAGAATTGTCCTATATACTTTCGTTTCGGAGAAATAGACCCAAACGTGTGGCGATGCACGACTCAAAATGGTACATTTTTCGCTTAAAACCTCCATAACTCCTAAACGGTGGCTCCTAGGCCAAAAAACTGCGCCCTAACGAATTTGTACAGAATTAAATTACCTAAAAGTCTTTGTTTTTTAATTGTTCTGCTTCAAGAATTAATAAACTGCGTACGGCCAAAGTGGAGGCTTTTTTATTTTTTTTTCATCCCGACCGTGCCTACGTCATAGCTAAATATCCATTTTTTTCTGAAACGTCCAATCAGATTCGTCCACTGCTGTCAAGCTAGGAGGCGATAAAAAGTCATATACAGGGCGATTTGTCTAAATGCCATTTGTTTCGTGTTTCATGTACATAGGCAACTATTCGTTTTAAAATCAAATTAGTGCGTAAGCTGTCAAAGTAACTACAGCTGTCAGTGTGTATTTGTGTAATATATTAATGTTTAATAAATTTTGTAGTTTTTTTAAGCTGGTCGTAGAAAAAGTATACTGTACATGTACAACTCTAGTGGATTATCCATATCACACTCAAAATATTTGAGGCACTCCGCCTACGGCGTCGTGCTCAAACTTCTTTATCGTGCGATATGATCATATCCACTCTTGTTGCACAAACTACTAATTTTCTACTCCTTTATGTAAATTTGCTGTTTTCTGTACAGTCTGTAGAATGGATAAGTAGGCAGTTCCAGTTAACTGAATGGATATATTTCTTATTAGTTCTAGGATGGATATGAAATGAAACCGACCAATCACGGTTCATGTATTAAGTATACATAGACAACTATTCGTTTTAAAATCAAATTAGTGCGTAAGCTGTCAAAGTAACTGTCAGTGTGAACTGCCAGTGTGTATTTGTGTAATATATAAATGTTTAATAAATTTTGTAGTTTTTTTAAGCTGGTCGTAGAAAAAGTATACTGTACATGTACAACTCTGGTGGATTATCCATATCGCACTCAAAAGATTTGAGACACTCCGCCTACAGCGTCGTGCTCAAACTTCTTTATCGTGCGATATGGATATCATATCCACTCGTGTTGCACAAACTACTATTGTAATATTTATGTAAATAAAGGTGTCTATAAAAAATTTATTCCGTCCAAAATTTATTTATTTAATAATGGACACAAAAATGTAGATAATTTTTTTATTAAAAATAAATAAGAACAATAGTGTAATGTAAAAAAGTCCGATCCTGTCTATCAATATTCTATATTCTTTTATTCCGGTCCTGTATTCTAACCCAGAATGGCGTTGATGACGTCAGAATTCCAATTCGAGTCGGCTCCTTTGTAGTGACAGAAGTGTGTGAGCTGATTGTTAGGTAGGCTGTGATTGGAGTATGTGAAGTACATTTCCTAACTACTTATGGGAACAGATATCGATAATCGTTCGATAAAAAAATGTTCCCCCCTCCTTATACCCCCCCACCTTATCAAAAATTTACAGAGAGAAAAAACTTTGGTACTTATATCACAGACTAAAACAAATCAGATGTTTCACTCAATAGTATTCCCTATGTTACCAGTTTCATTTTTTGTGATGTGACGTATACCTGCCAGGATTATGCGCAGAAGACATAAACAGAGAAATCTTGCGGTTGGCATGGAAGTTAAGACCAGCGAGTATAATCTCACTGGAGGGAGTATTTAGTACTGAAATCTCAGAAACGGAAGTCGTCAACAGCTCCACCGGTGATATTAATTATTTTGGAATGTGGTGTATTGTATTGAAGGGTAGAGTTGTTATTGTTATACATTTAAGTGGTTTTTTGAGTATTTATTAGGTCACTTTTAATTATTGTTATGCATCATAAGGTCCCTCCTGTGACTATACTCGCTGGTTAAGACTGATTGGACAATGCGCAGATCACGGCACAAATTGGTACCTGCCTGGAGTTGATTTATTATCTAAACCATGATACGTCATAAGTGAAATATCTGATTTGTTTTAGTCTGTGCTTATATGGTCTCTTCGATTACCGGCTGGCACACGGTAACCTTTCATCGTCGAATTTGCTTGCACTCTATTTCCTAGAGTAAGTATATATAAAATTCTTACATTAAAGTTTAAAAATTAAAAATGGCGTATAGTGGATAAAATTTGCTGAAAGCTGGCCAAAACATAAACCGTGATAGAAATTCAAAAGTTTTACAAATTGGAGTGTCGCACTGGCCACTTAATAATTAGGTTAGCGAGGTAGAACAATAAAACTAGGAATCATGTAAATCAAATTTATTTATCTGTTATTTAGATATTTTATGTTTTATATTTGTCTCTGTCCTCAAGTACTAAATATTCTTTGGTGCAAAATTTTAACCTAAGCACAATATATATTATAAACATCAATTATATAGCCCCCCTCCCCTTAAAGTTTTTACGCAAACTCTTCTTCAGAATCACGTAAACAAACATATGTAAGTGATTCGAATGAGAAAGATTCGAATCAAATCAAAACTCAAATTCTTTATTCAACTTTATAGCCATAACAATTATGAAGTAGTTTTGTCAGTGAAAAGAGAACAGGAGTGAACTATACAGACATATGTATACATTATTTTGTCAAGATTAACACACAGTGAAAAATAGTATATTATATTACTAGGAGTAGAACGCACTCTTTTTTTGTGTTGAGCCCAGGATTTGCTGCTGAGGCGAAGCCGAAGCCGCAAACTGGGCGAAACACAAAAAAGGCGTTCTACTCCGTGTAATATATACTATTTTTTCTTCAAGCGTATTAAAATGCAAAAATTCATTTATTTATCATAAATGTACAAATATTCAAACAGTCTTACATGTTGACACAATATGACAAGTGGCTAGTGAATAGCGCGCCACCGGTGGCTTTCGGTATTAACATTATGTTAGTAGTAAAACAATTCCCACTGCGGTGGCGCTTTCGGAACTAACATTATGTTACTAGTAAAACAATGTCCACTACGGTGGCGTTCGGTACTAACATTTTGTTACTAGTAAAACAATGTCCTACTTCTACTTCTGTTTTTGGTGACATAATTTAAACATTTTAATACGCTTGAAGAAAAATGTATTTTTAGTTATAAAAAATAAGACACGTTAAGTTTAAATAAATAAATAAATAAAATGTAAAGGATTAAAATTTTACAATAAAAAACATTTAAGTTAAATATAAAAGAACATTTACAATTTGTGTATTAGGTGGATACTTAGTTCTTTATTACACTCTTTTATTTTATTAGTCGAATGGGTACTTCGTCGAGACCTACGGAGGATTTATTTTTTAATTGTGAAATAAGTTTTTGGATGTCCTCGTCTGTGAAAGGTTTAAAAAACATTGTAAACTTATTTTTGTCTTGTAAAGTACAGTTTGTAATGTTTTGGGAAAATAGCATGTGTACTTGTTCTGCGACAGAGTTTGCAAAATGCTTGCCAAACTCATTTGCAATTTGTTTGTTATCTCTCAGTGTGTTATTATTTATTTTTAGGTTAATTCGAGTAGTTTCAACTTTTTTCAATTTAATTTTATGTTTACAAGTTCCCATAACTTTTTTGGTTTATTTTCGGCGTTTTCTATTACTGAATTATAATAAAGTTTCTTTTCTGTTTCGATTTTTTTTATTTAGTTGTCTTTTTAGGGTTTTATAGTTATTATGCATTGCATTATCAGTAGACAATTTTCTGTACTAGTTTAGTTCTCTTAATTGGTTTGACTCGTACCTAAGTTCATTGTTGAAAGTAAATTTATTGATATTCTTAGGGTAAGTTTTTGATGTTTTTAAGGGATGCGACACTTTAAAGCACCAGTTAAAATCCGTCCAAAATCGATCAAACATTACGTCGAATCACTTACTGCGTCAAATACCTCGACTTTAGGAAGCAGCAGAAAGTCTCTTTCTCAAACAATATTGACACATCCTTTTTGGAAGTTTTCAAAGATTTGACATCACAGGCTCTGATAATGCAAGAGGTCTGTTGAACACGTTTGCCAATGTCTGTTGCCGGGAACATTTGCATACAAAATCCTCCGATTTTTTTTATCTCTTATTCAGAGCTTTTTGGGCGTCTTCTGACAATTGGCCAATTGGTATTATAAAAGACGCATTACAAATAGGGCATGAATTAAAATCTTACGAACTGAGAGAGGTATGTTCTACCATGAATACGTGTAATTACTCTCACTAACTCTGCAGGATACGTAGTTGCCTCCACAAGATATAGGCTTGTAGATGCTCGCATCTAGCTTCGGATTTTGAGGAGGTGGATATAAGCATTAGTTCAAACAAGGCTCATTGCTTATCACCAGATTTTCACCTTGCTCTTCCTCCCTTGATCTTGCAATAAACGTAAAACTCATAAAGTTATGAAAAATTTACAGGAGATGAGGTCGCAAAAGTAGCTGATTTTTTCGAAAATGTTTCGACATGCGGCAAATATTTTTGTGCTTTCCAATAATCAACATATCGTGTTGTAAGACTGTCTAAGCCGTTTTGTAGGGAGATATCGGGAAGTTCACTAAAACCTTAAGGGAATGGAAATTTGCCCCACTGTGTGGCGGGCGGATATTTTCTTTTACTGTGAGACCACCAAAAAGGGACGAAAAAAAAATTGAAATAAAAACCGTAAAAGTACCTTCAAGGTCTCTAAACATTACGAGTCTTCTGTGGTTGCGTAAATAAAGGGGTTAGGTGAAAAAATATCCAGTTCCGAGCTATTTCCCTACAACAGTATTCATGACGAGTATAAGATGACTTACTTCAATAACGTGTTCTCAATTCTATATATTATGTAACTCCAAAGAGAAAAAAAAACATAAAATTGCAGTTTTATGAAGCATGCGTGTAAAATGTAGTTAACTATTATTGCAAACACAAACTTTCACATTCTCATCGCACAAAGACGAATGGAAAGTATAAAATAAATAGACTCACATTAATATATAGGCAATATATTGTTATTTGTTATATGCTATATAAAAAAGTTCTTGATACAAGCTTTCTTAAGATATCTGTTTATTTTTCATGCAAAATTCGAGTAGTAATATAGCTAAGAATATTTAAAAAATATTTTTACTTCCCTCGCTTACCGAAACATCTCATTTTAATAGTGAAAAATTACTTGATATTTTTTCGGCTTTTCACTTTTGAGATTATATTCTATATAAACATGAAGGTCTTTCAGTTTCGTCAGTGTGTCCTGTTTATCCGTTCGTCCCTTGGCGTTATATCTCAAAAAACTAATTGATGGAGAAAAATAATTTTTGGCTGGTAACTGACGCTATTTCTTAGGAAGAAACCAGCTATACCCAGTGAAAAATATGCAAAGTAGACAACCTAAACTATTAACTAATTAAAGAACGACCGAGGAAAATAATATTTAGAGTATAGTAGTTACTATTTTAAGAAAACCTGTTAAAACCTTTGTGAAAATAAAGTATAGATTGGTTACCCAAACGAAAAAAATTATTAATAAATAGAAGGTGCCAAATAGAGAGAGAAGTTTTGTGTAAATACTTACACAGATTTTTTTTAGATATAAACTATAATATAGATCCAAGCCCAGAGCTGTCCGGAAGGGGTAAATTTTTTTAAATCGTAGAAACAACCTTTTCCTTCTACATTGATATCTACCTAGGATCTGAACCCAGGATAGTGATATTTTGCCAAACAACGCGTTGTAGTGAAAAATGTCGTATGTAGAAGACTCGCTCTTTTGAACATGTGAAAAAAATAAAATTCAGAAAAATACGATGTGTAGGAAAGTCTAGAACGGGTACACCTGATGTGTAGAAAACAAGAATTTTGCAAATTTGGTATGTAAGATATTTTTTTTTCGTCCGACCAGAAAGTACACTTTTCCTGGAGACATTATCCGCCAGAATAGTATATTGTGTATCTAGGTGTGAAAGCAATACATTCCCGGACGACGATGCAATTGTTGGCCGAGGCGCTAGCCGAGGCCAACAAGCATCGAAGTCTGGGAATGTGCTTTCACACCGAAGTACACATACTATTTTTTCTGAAATCACAATAAATACTATTTTAAACGTATAAAAATCAAAAATATAAACATTTAAAAAAAAAGTTTCTGAAATCACAATTAATACTATTTTAAACGTATAAAAATCAAAAATATTAACACAATAAAATATATATAAAAAACCGTACGGGAATGTTACTTCCCGGCCTAGGCCGGGAAGTAACATTCCCGTACGGCTTTGTTGATCGTTGCTTGGCAACGGATCTTTTCCGGTCTGTTTTTTGATAATTTCCTAGCAGCGGACTAAAATACTGGAATTGTGCATTTTTCGCTCTAAATTCGCGCCGAAAATGTAGACATTCCCGATAGATTTCAGAAAAAATTATGTTTTCCCGGGCTAGACCGGAAAGTGACATTAGAAATCGGCAGAGTGTTTTTCGATCCCTGCTATTCTCGTTTCTATGGAACCGAATTTGTGTTAATTGTTGAGATAAGTGTCAAATAGGTAAATACACTTGACTTTTACGAGTTGTCAAAAGTCAATTCACAAGTTATGGAAAATATGGATTCAGATTTTGAAGTGTAGGCCGAAAAAAAAAAATTGTACGTTACACTACCGAAAAACAGTGTTTTGCGGGTCGACCCAAGCAGATTCAGGGCGAACCGCAAGTGAGTCCTGGAAGCTTTCCGGTCTTGTAACGTAAATTACTTTGGGTGTATGCAGGAAGGAACTGTAAACCTAATAGACCACTAATTGTGTGTCATAGGTTTACTCCCAAAATGTGTGAATTGTTGTTCATTTGGGGTAGTAGAGCACAGAAATATCCATGCCAGTCCTTCTTTTTGGTACAGGGGCGTACGGCAGGCCCCCAAATGTGTAAGAAATATGACTTGTAAAAGTAAAACAAACAGCCATAAATAAGTCATAGGTTTACCCATGGGGGTTGGAAGGATTTCTTAATTTACCCCAAAAAATCATGAATCCAGACTCCCATTCATTTTGGGTGGTACAAGGAGGCGCTACGCTCACCCAATTTTGAAAAAAAAACAGGTAAAATAAATTACAAGTTTATGAATGGCAATCAGGAACTTGCTAAATATGAACCTCCTGATTGCGAAAATACATTCGCCATCTTTAAAAAGTGGTGCGAAGGTCTTGCCTTTCATAATAATTGACGGCGTATCGGCTCTTTCTACCGCATGTACTAGTTACCCTTGTAATTCTATAAAAATCGTAAATTTACGACTGGCAATCAGAAACTTGATAACTATGAACCTCCTGAGTGAGAAAAAACATTCGCCATCTTTAGAAAGTCGTGCGAACGTCTTGCCCTTCACGATAATTGACGGTGTATCGGCCCTTTCTATCGCATGTACACTCAAAGAAAATGATAAGTGAAATCAACCAAAAAGAGCATATGAAATCGCGCCTATCTAGTTTCATAGTTAAATCGACCAGAAAAGAATAGTCGTACAAATTTTGTCACCCTGCAATTATTATTGTCATTTTGAACATGAAATTTAGTTGGTTAAGTAAGTAATCATTTTTTTAGTCCTACCATAACTTTATTTGTTTTCGTAAACAAATAGTAGTTTGGTAATCATATCTTCTTGTAGAACAACAAATTAAATAGTATAATGACATTTTTTTATGTTCACTAACCATTTTCAGTTTGGTCTGCATTTTCAATTTGGTCTACAATTAAATGGTACGACTTTGTTTTTTGTTCACCAACTAATTTTTAGGTTGATCTACACTCATATTGTATAATGACGTTTTTTTTTGGTTAGCCAAAATATCAGTATTGAGACATCAGACTACCCAAACCATCGTTGATAAGATCCATCCAAGTATATCGATGATCCTTGATCCGATGAGAATTAGAACATTGCAATCATGTTATTAATTTTCTATAAATTCATAAGAGTATAAGATAACGGCATGATTGATTATTGTCAGTGATTTGTATGTGGCGTCATCTAGGAATAGTTTCTGTAACAGACTATGTGGTAAGCAAGCAAATTTTATGTAGAACTTATTATCTATCTATTTATCTAGTTTGATTTGACAAAATTCAACAAATTATTAGTAAGATGAATAAATTATAGTCTTATGCACCTATTTTTTAAGTTAATGTTTATTTTGTTGTGTGACAAATTTCTATTGATTGATTTGACCCATACTATTTGCAAACAAAAGCGCTGACGCGCGACGTCTTAATTCATCAAAGTGGATTGCAGAACGATGTTATGTTTATGTAAACAGAACTGCTGGTTAACTCTACAATAATATTGGTTTATCTGTCAACTATAATAGTAGAGCGAACTGCTACTGGGTTTACAATTACAATTCAACAATAGTTAAAATATAAAATATACTATTATCTAATTTAATTTGACAGAATTCAACAAAATAATAGTCAGATGAAAAAAATAATAGTCTTATTCATCTATTTTTTAAGTTAATGTTTATTTTGTTGTACGACAACTTTTTATTAATTATAATAACAATCACCTTTTGTTTGAAAATACCATCAATATAATTTAGTTTAACAAAATTAACGGTAATGTTAGTTAGCCATTTTTTTTAGTTGAATTTACCCATACTATTTCTTTGAGTGTACTGGTTATCCGTGTAATTCGATTAATATTATAAATTTACGACTGGCAATCAGGTACTTGGTAAGTATGAACCTCCTGAGTGGGAAAATGCGTACGCCATCTTTGACAAGTGGTACAAGGGCCAACTAGAGAAGTTGAAACGTAGTACATGCGGTAGGAAGCTCCGATACGCCTTCAATTATCGTGAAAGGCAAGCCTTTCGGATCACTTTTCAAAGATAGCGAATGTATTTTCGCACTCAAGAGGTCATACTTACCAAGTTTTTGATTGCCAGTCATAAATTTATGATATTCATCGAATTAAAGAGGTAATCAGTACATGCAGTAGGAATCTCCGGTACGCCACCAATTACCGTGAATGGCAAGACCTTCGCACCACTTTTCAAAGATAGCGAATGGATTTTCGCACTCAGGAGGTTGATACGTAAATTTATGATATTCATCAAATTACAAGTGTAACTAGTGCATGTGGTAGGAAGAGCCGATACGCCGTCAATTATCGTGAAAAGCAAGACGTTCGCACCACTTTTCAAAAATGGCGAATGTTTTTTCGCACTTAGGTTTAGGAAGTATCTGATTGCCATTCATAAGTCTATCATTTTTTTACCCGGCTTTTTTTTCAAAATTGGGCGAACGTAGCGTAGCGCCTCCTTGTACCACCCAAAATGAATGGGAGTCTGGATTCATGATTTTCGGGGGTAAATTAAGAAATCCCTTCAACCCCCATGCGTAAGCCTATGACTTATTGGTGGCTGTTTGTTTTACTGTTACAAGTCATATTTCTTACACATTTGGGGGCCTGCCTTAGGTCCCTGTACCAAAAAGAGAACTGGCATGGACATTTCTGTGTTCTACTACCCCAAATTAACAACAATTTACACATTTTGGGAGTAAACCTATGACACACAATTAGTGGTGGGCGGGCTCCTGGTCTATGGCAACATATATCGCGTAATTTTTTGTCGGATATTATGTGTACGAAATGTGTGAGGGAACGGACCTTTCCCAATATGTTATAGTTACAACTTGCACATAAATTGTCACAATGGTATAATATTGAATCCAAAGAGTCAGTAATAAAATAAAAAATTATAGAGAAATTAGAATAGTTTAATTTTACGTTTAAAACTTTTATATTCTAATGATTTATGAGACAGAAACTTATAAATATTTAAATTAAGTAATTTTTGGGGATTGCTGTGTTATGAAATGAGTAGAATAAATTATTATGTATTGTGGGGCATCGTTGAGTATTCGAGTATTAAAATGATTAATCCTAAATTAATTTTTAAAATGAAGTAAATGATGATTTTGGAATTATCTCAAATCAATTAATAAAGTTGGCAAAGTGTAATTATTTCTAAACCTGTTAATAATGCGATAGAACTTTCTTCGTATGACATTTTAAGAGCAGTATATTATCACATACAACAATATAATAGCATAGAAAAATTGTTACAGGGCCTAGGCCGACTTATAAAAGGGGGGCCCAAAGGCTGCTAAACCTCGAATGCAGGGTAGGGTAGTCACCCTGTGCCCTGAAAAAATTTTAATATTTTACGTGCAGTACGCTAGTGAGGAGGGAGTCTCACACGGCCGACTAGTCAGGTCCTTGGGGGGGCTTCGATAATTGGAGTGGTGTAGGTGGTCAGATATAAAAGACAACGTCGTTCTAATTAAACATTTAATAAAATATAAGAGTACGTAGTACAAAATATTTCACAATTAGGTATCACCGATAACTCAATACGCAGTACAAGTAGCACAATATACCCTAATAAGTGGGGCCCACACGCTTAACCTAATATACACAAAATAACTTACAAAATAATAAATCCTTGATACATGTACAAAAGGTCACAAGCCAGAAGCGTGACAAAAAAATACAAGTGACCCAAGGTACGGTAAAACATAAAATTACTTAAAATTATTGACATCTATTTGTAAATTAGGCAAAACTATTCAATTAGTGAAGTAACGATACACAGAATATACCAAATATTACTGAAATCTAAAATGTCACTGAGATTTACGTTACGAGCAAAATATTACCAATATTCCTTGAAATTTTATTTTACTGTCCCGTGGACGTTGAGTTGATGCACCGGATCCCTCGTTAAGAGAATAAGATTCCGCTTACCTTTGGTAGTGTCTGAATACCTTTTCCCGTCCTACCAGAGTAGCGTAGTTCAGGTGATAACAGCCGCAGGTGGTAGACCATCTACGAGGTAACGTGCCGGGATCCCCAGTACCATACATACACAAGATGTCAGTCAATAATCCACCATCTAGACACCAAAATCTGGACTAGAAGTTGAAACCAGAGTCAGGCTGGAAGTCCCTCGTAAAGTGTAGAATGTGACAAGCTCAAGTAGAATACGAGTAACAGATCCAAGTAAAATCATAAGGTATTAATCCAAATAGCCATAAACTAACAAATAGATCCCAATACTTGTAATATACTTAACAAGGAAACAACTAACAAACGAACAACAAACAAACAAACAAACAGCCCTGCAATAAAATAACCTAAATTACAAATCTATTTCAACTTTAAGTGGGTTTTCAGAGACGTACCTGAGATGTGATGTGGGCTGAAAGAGGTCCTTTGCCGTCAAAATGGCATTCCAAAATCTTGCATTCAGACGACGCCACGTGCTTTGAAAATTGACTTTATCCGGAAATCTGTAGCTGCATTTTCCCCAAAACGATACTCAAAACCAAATGAAAATACAACTAATCTAAATCAAATGTCAAGTTCTTGTCTTCCGTCTCAGAATTTCCACTCCACGGCGTTCCCCACAACTAGAATAGATTTTCCTAACTTCGTTTATATCCACAAATATTATCATAATATACTCTGAAAGCCATCCCTTCATAAATCTACCCACCAAAAGAAGGTTTAATCGACAATACTAGCCATTGTAGAAGCTTTAAAAGGGCATTTTTGCAATGCACTCTCTTAATGAATATCTGAACGCACTCACCCGTACTTCCTGTAACAAAACGCATTCAATGGCCAACATGAATCAGGAAGTGCTATTATGCAACCAGTTATACTCTATTAATATCTATTGGTGAGAGACGGTATCAATAGGTTCAAATGCACAATAAAATTTGGGAAAATAACGAAAATTAGTACATAAATTTCTGGCCATTATTAAATGTGAAAATCGACCGTAACAAAATATACTCATTATATAAGGAGAGTCAGCAGCTTCCGAAATCTGCTGAAACCTCCCCACTAAACGTTAGCGAAAATTCATTAATTTAATTAATAACTGGGCGCGCTTCCGCTGATCTATGCGATGCAGTCATAAATGTTGTGTACTTTGGAGCGTACTTGCGGGCGATTAATTATAGTCAATAAATAATTAAAATCAACATCGGGTGTCAACGAGATCACTTTCCAGCCGCCATTTCTTCATTTTTTTAACGGGTTCGAGATGGAATTACGTGTCAAGTGTCAAGTTTAATTTTTTATTCATCTGTCATGTTTCTACGCCATCCAATTTCACCTCTACTTTTGATTTATAAATGAGACATCTGGTATATTTTTTTATTTCTGGAATCTAGAGGTCGTTTTTAATGACCTATTTGAGAACACTTCAGCTTTTTTTTTCAAAAATTTTTTAAAAATTTTCGAGAAAAAACGACAAATTTTTAGTCATTGCAAAATCGTAAAATCAGTAGTTTTTGTGAAAAAGCTCAAAGGAAAAGAAATTAAAGTTAATAAAACAGCTGCCCAAGGAATCACTACTTCCACATCCAGATTCTCTATCCAAGTCACTCACAACGAAAAAACTTTGTATGTGGAAATAATTGTTTGTGGAACTTTAATAATATAATATTTGAAATCCTCTACTCCAAAAACCTATAAATCGATACCCCACATCGGTAGTGGGGTGTGGGTGGTAGTGGGGGTGGATGAAGTAAAAAAATATTTTGAGGTTTCTGGTTCTTGTACATACACTAAATCACAATTTTTTTCATCCCCTTTAATAATGGGGTGGGGGTGGTAATGGGGGTGGCTAATGCCAAAAATTTTTTTGAGACTTTAGCTTCTCTTGTATATACTAAATACCAATTTTATGGACTCTTACCTGCTTGATTTATCCATTTAGTTCAAATTTACCCCAATTTACCCCCCAACCCTTCAACGGAACAAGATGAAAATATAATCTAGTTCCAGATCTCGTTAAAGTACATATATTTACCAAATTTCAAGTCAATATCTTAAACGGTTCCAGAGTAAACGTGCGCACAAAAAAAAGTTACAGACAGACCGACAGACACAGAATTTTTTTCTTCGCTCAAACTTAAAATCTCGACGTTTCATGACATTTTAAGCCTATTTGAACAATAAAACTTTTAAATTTTTTTGTCGCTACTATTATACTTCCACTGGATGTGGAAGTAAAATTGCCTTTAATTTGTTTTCTTTTTTAATTTTTGTATTATAGATGCCCAAAAGATTTAATGCCCAAAATATTCCCTAATTGTAAACGCCAAAGAAATTTATTTATATGCCAATGCGGACAAAAATATTAAAGCGGAGAAATTTTATTATGAAAAATCACATTTAAGTTTTTCTCGATTCGATGACGTCTTTTAAGTTCTCAGAAACGATTTAAAACAGATGCATTGTAAGAATATCGTTTCTATAAAGTGGTATAAGGATATTAGAATTTTGACCCCAGTTCTTCGTTACCAGGTACCTAACCAAGGCGATATCTTGCATATATCAAAGAAAATTTTGTTCCTTTTGTAAACATTTATTTTAAAGTGATAGATGGAGGATATTATACAAGGTAAGAGCTATATTTACTACTGTGGGTAAATTAATATATTGTTTGTATTAACAGCTAACTGAAGAAATATTAATAGTAAAATGTCGGAAAGAAGCATATTAGACTTTCAAGTAAACCTATAGAAGGTCCCAGTTAAGTACTCCCATTGATATATTCTTCGCAAAAACGAAGAGAATATATTGCATTTGATCGGCACATTTCTAAATCAGTAAATATCGCTCGTAGAGAAAAAAAAATTTCATATCATTATGTTAGAGAACGAATTCTGAACAAATTTCAAAATGTCCGTCTGTCCGTCAAGTTTCTTGTAAGCACGATAACTTAAGAAATATAAGTCCGATTGTATTGAAATTTGGAAAGTAAGTTAGCGTTAGCTAGAGGAAGAACCCTATTGTTTTTTTAAAAAAATCAATCAGTAAATAAAAAAGTTATAATTATTTAAATTAAAAAAAAATGTTTTCTTAATTTTTGTTATTTATACTTAAATAGAAATCTTGCGAAATTTTATTCTCTATATTTTTTTTTTGTTTATACGTTTTACTAATATATACATTTCATAATATATCTAATCTAAAGCTTTGTCTGGCAATCCAGACAAAGAAAAGTTATTCTTTAAATAAATAGTGCTTCTATACATTATTCGGTTGCTGTACGTAGGTGTCACAATGAAAATTTTTCAATTGTTACAGAGAACAGATACGTTCACTTGCCGTCATCTGCATTTATTTAAGTGCTAGAGCCGTGGAACCTCTGTGCCTACGGAGATGCCTAATACAGTAATACACTAGAAATACTTGAAAGTGCTGAACCCAGCTGTTCTGAAAAAAATTCATCGGATGACGATAGCGAATATGTGCACATTTGATATAGTTTGTAATCAATGTAATTTCATTAAGAACCTTTTAAATAGCGTCTTTTGGGTTTGATTACAAAATAAATTTACACCTGGTGTAAAAAATTCTGGAACATCATCATTTTTACACTTTTATATTTCTTTATGCAATCTCTTTCTTGATATATTTCTACATTCATCATTAAATTGTGTGGCTAATTGCGAATTTCGACTTTTGGCTAGCTTTTTAGGAATCTGGTCCACTCTGTACTATTTTGACGGTTACAATTTTGATACCAAATTTTAAATATGCGTCTTTACAATTCTTCAAAAACGTACATATCTGCTAAAATTATTCACATTGGATCCGTCATTTTAAATTGTACAGCCTCAAGAGAAAGTAAAGGATCCCACTCAGATCTTCTGGGAAGTGCCCCCCGGTGAAATTGGCTCAGGCGCGGATTTATAGGGGGGGGGGGGGGGGGTAACGGGGTAATTACCCCCCCAACATTCTGTAAATCATCAACTTTTGTTTTAAAATGTTATGATTTTTGTTAATTTTGGGAAGAAAAATTTTTTTAACAGGGTAATTATCCCCCCCCCCCCCAAGAAACTTTCATTGTAAAATTGTATTTTTTAGGATGAAATTTTTTTTTCGGATTTTTGGCTCCCGCTCTTCAAATAAATTTTGGGATGAAAATTTTTTTTTGGATTTCTCCCCTCCCCGCTCATCAAAGAAATTTTAGATTTCTCCCCCCCCCCGCTCATCCAAAATTTTGAGTTCAGTGTTATCCCCCCCCACAAGCTCAAGATCCGCCCTTGAATTAGCTGAATTTTTAATATGTTATAGATTTCGACTTTCTGATCAAAAGCTCTCATGGGGCCAACTCGATCCTATGGCCAATTTCCGAGAAATAACTCAAGAAATATACAAGAATGACCTCTTGTACAATAAAAACAAATTTCGAATTCATGATATTTTTTTCATATATTTCATATTGCGATACGTTCTAATAGCCATTTATAATATTTTCCACTAAAAACATTTGTTGTTTTGATAAAAATAGCGTAGAATAAAATTAAAATTTGAAAAATGAAGGCGCCGGGAAATCCATACAAAAATAACAAGTGAAAAAATATTCGATCAAATTGGCTAAAACATTTTTTACATAAAGTATGCGTCTTCCTGATCAAAAAACTTTAATTGAAACACTTTCGAGAATTGCTCCTACCCCATCAATAAATTAAAAGTTCGACCAGATACAGAATTTTAGAAGAATTTTTATAGTTGCATCTCGGAAACTAGTCATAAGATCGAGTTGGGCCTATAGCAACTCACTCGCCTCTAAGTGTAGATCCTTTTAAGTTGCTCATTCTCAAGTAACCAGGGATATAGGAAAAACAGAAGAATAATATATTAATAAACATTAATATATTAAAAATATCAAATGTTTTACATTTTATGAAATGAATTGAAATTACTTTTATATTCAATATATACTTCTTAAATCTGTATTAAAGATTTATTTTAATGATATGATAATTATAGTGCAACCACTATAGGGCCCATGAGAGTTTTTGATCAGAAAGTCGAAATCTACAACATATTAAAAATACAGCCAATTTCACCGGAGGCCACTTCCCATAAGATCTGAGCGGGTTCCTGTCGATAAAGCATCATCTAATACAGTGGCGCAGCCAGAGAATTCATCTGGGGGGCGGCAATAGAACCGGCCTCCCCAGAGGTTGAGGAAAACTTTTCAGAAAATGGTTGAAAACGGATGTGTACAGATTCCTCTACTAGATAATATTGGCATTAATTACAAAATATTAATTTCAAGAGATAATTTGGATACTGCTTTTAGTCCCTTCAAATTAGTCAAAAAATCGCTGTTTTATGGAAAATCTTCCCACAATTATGAGACCTGTAAGAAGTGAAGTATTTGGGTTGTCTAATCATGATTTTCACCCCCCACAGTTCTAAAAAAAGGGTGGTTTTTGAGAAATATATACATATTATACATATACAGAGTGACCCATTTAAAAGCGGGGCACCTCTCTAAAATCTTTATTTACTGCGCGATATGAATCAAATTTTACTCAAGTATAAAACAAATTAAGATCTAATTATGACGAGAAAAACATTCACCTCTACAAATCCAAAGCCACCTGCGACTGCGGTACCAAAATATGCGGAAAAAGTCCAAAAACCTTATTAGGCATTTTTTATTGAAAATTTATGTTAATGAAACTCATTCAGAATTGTCCAAAAACCCTGAGTTCAAAATTTAATCAAAATTAAAAAATCGAAATTTTAAAAATAATGATTTTAAAAAAACTGCAAATTGCTTGACAACTACCTAGCAGCTTGGATTTAATTTCAAGTAAAATTGTCATAGTACAGTTTTCTAAACAAGAAAACCCATTAAAATTATATTTTAGGGCTTGGACATTATTTTAATCAAAATTATAATATTTTTTTATTTGGATTAAATTTTGGACTTACGGTTTTTGGACAAGTCTGAACAAGTTTTATTATCAAAATTTTTGGATAAAAAAATGCCTAATATGATTTCTTGACTTTATTCACATATTTTGGTATCACAGGTAGCTTTGCATTTGTAGGAGGCGAATGTTTTTATTGTCATAATTAGATTCTAGTTTGTTCTATACTTGAGTAAAATTTGATTCAAATCGCATAATAAATAAGGGTGCCCCGCTTTTAAATGGGTCACTCTGTATATGAATTTTAGCGTTTTTTCGTATTTTTCTCTATTTTGAGGAAAGACTATGCATTTTAGTGAAAAATATCAATAGAGCAAAGTTGTAGAGCATAAAATTTCCTATAAGTTTTTTAGATTTTTAGTCAAAATTATGCATTTTTATGAAAAATTACGTGAGAACATAAAATATATATATTTTTATGAAAAAAAAAAAAACTAGAAAACAACCTAAAGATAGTGAATTTTATGTTCTACAACTTTGATCTCGTGTAATTTTTCATAAAAATGTATAATTTTGGCTCAAAATCTAAAAAAGGCGCAAGTCTATATGTATATTTATCTACTAGCTTAGTTTCGCCGCTAGAGGGCGCTAGCGGCGAAACTAAGCGCAATTCGAAAAAAAAAAAGGTAGAGACGAAATTTATAGGAAATTTTATGCTCTACTACTTTGCTCTCTTGATATTTTTCACCAAAATGCATAGTTTTTCCTCAACATAGAGGAAAGGACGAAAAAACGCTAAAATTCATATATTATATATGTATACATATATTATATACCGTGTGTAGTCGCGGGCTAGGCATGGGGAGAAGAATTACAACATCGCGCGTGCCAGCTGGCTGAAATGAAATAACAGAGCTGGAATGCTCCATCGACGGACGAATTTACGGCTGACGGTGTTATCAAATCTCTCGCGCTACGTGAATGTACATGCCTAATGGGAAATTACACGCACGGTATGTAATACTTAACTTTTTACGGGTCTCATAACTGTGGGAAAATTTTCTTAAATATTTCCTAATTTGAAGGGACTATTTCTACTAATAGTGATTATGCTTCTTATTTTTTGATTCATGGAAGACGGCTTGGGGGGGCGGGCCCCATGCCCCCCCCCCTGGCTGCGCGCCTGGTCTAATAGTTCACCATATTGGATCGTCCATATCGAATTTTACGATTTTATCCAAATATATTGAATTTTGACCAACTTTTTGAAAATCTAGCCGTCAGTGAGTTGGCTGGTTTACAGTGTCAAATTGATTTATCTGTGAGACCCCCGGTACTACGTTGATTTGGGACCCCCTTTTGATCTCATGAGGAAAAGAGTTAAAATTCGAATTTTTAATTAGGTAGCTATTGCGTTGGTAAGTGCATTGCTAGTCGTAAATATATGTAAAGGCAAAAAGTAATACGTATTTTATTTGCAAAGTGGTTTATATTTTAAAATGTAGAAATAATATAAGTGTCCCCCCCCCCATAAATGCTGTTAATAAACCCAACAAACACAAAAGATTGGCCCATCAGCGGGCCATCACTGGGCCAGAAATGAAACTTCTGGCCCTGTGATGGCCCACTGGAGGGCCGACATTTTGTGTTTGTAGGGAACGTTTCAATTCATCACTGCTTGCTGCTGAAGTGTCAATAAGTTTTTCCTTATTAATACCGAGACGGCACATACTCCCCTCGTATAATTTATCTTTCTCCTTTGAGTGAGACAGAAATGTACAAAGTTAGCGGTTTGATCGTCTAGATTTTTAAAAGTAGGACCCAAAGTAACGTTGTGATAGTAATTTTATTAAACAGATTCTTTTATAAACTTCGATATTACTTGTTTCTGTTTACTGATTTAATTTATTTGCTTTATAATCCAGTGAAATTAGACTTGTCTGATCTAACAAAATATATCCTCCTTTTTTTTAAATCGATTTATTTTGGTATTTTAAAGAAGATATTAAAAATCGACAACGTGATCACTGTGGCATAAAAAATTATTCAAGGTCAAAGTTCACAAAAAACGGTTTTTTGCGAATATCGCGCTTTCTATGGCTCGGAGGCCAATTTAGGTTATTATAAAAATGAAAGATAATGAAATTCCGCACAAAAATGATCTCTTCCATTTTTTATGTACAACGAACGGTTTAGGCAAAAATGTGCTTAGAAGTTTCCGCGTAAGGCATAATATGCTCCATTTCATATAGTCCATGCATAGAATAAGCTCTTGTTTTATGTATAGTATTTATTAGCTGATCGATATATAAAATAAAATAAA
The DNA here is from genome assembly GCA_936432065.2 of Rutpela maculata. Lineage (NCBI taxonomy): Eukaryota > Metazoa > Arthropoda > Insecta > Coleoptera > Cerambycidae > Rutpela > Rutpela maculata. Next base: position 107,960,835 of record OW386286.2, read on the forward strand.
TTAATATATACAGTGTGTTTCTCTTGAAATGGTAACACTTCAATAACTTTTTTATTTTTCTTCCGATTTGAATCAAATTTTATTTAAGTATAGAACAAATTAGGATCTACTTATGACCAGAAAAACAATCGCCTCCTACAAATGCAAAGCCACCTGCGGTACCAAAATATGCGGAGAGAATCAAAGAATCATATTAGGCATTTTGTTATCGGAAAATTTTGTTAATAAAACTTGCTCAGAATTGTCCAAAAACCTTAAGTACAAAATTTGATCAAAATAAAAAAATATTGAAATTTTAATTAAAATAATGCCCAAGTCCGAAATTATAATTTTAATGGTGTTTTTTGTTTGGAAATATGCACTATGACAATTTTGTATGAAGTTAAACACAAGCTGCCAGGTAGTTGTCAAGCAATTTACAGTTTTTTAAAAAATAGTTATGAAATGGAGCATATTATGCCTTGCGCGGAAAATTCGAAGCACATTTTTGCCTAAACCGTTCGTTGTACATAAAAAATGGAAGAAATCATTTTTGTGCGGAATTTCATTATCTTTCATTTTCATAATAACCTCAATTGGCCTCCGAGCCACAGAAAGCTCGATATTAGCAAAAAACCGTTTTTTGTGAACTTTGACTTTGAATAATTTTTTATGCCATAGTGATCTCGTTGTCGATTTTTAATATTTTCTTTCAAACACCAAAGTAAATCGATTAAAAGAAGAAAAATGAAGGATATATTTTATTAGATCAGAAGCCATATTTTTGTCTAAAATGACGAGTATTAATTTTGAAAAACACTCATTTAATAATTATTTTTACTTTTGGTACCTTTTTATTTTTCTGTACTTTATTTAATCTCGATTTCATTGCGATTAGAAGTTTTATTTGTAATTGTTTTATTTTGATAAAGAATTATGAAAAAGTAGAATATTTAAGGGAAACAGAGAACGTTTTAATACATTTATTTTACGACGATAGTCATTTTCATTGGTATAGATCAGATATTTGTGGAGGCAACTGCTACATGTTATAGAAAATTGTGCAAATGTAAGTTGAGGCAATAATCACAATAACTTATAATGAGTATGTTTCAAATATTCGTTGGGGCAAAAGCCACATAGAAAATTAATGGAAAGCATTCTTTATGGAAAATCATCATATTTACCTCCGCAGAATAATCAAGTCAGCTATGCAAACAATAAAATAAATTGTTTACAATGAGAGTCATTATTCTGAAATATTTATAGTTGAATTCGGTATATGTAAAATCTGACAAAAGCTCGGGAAATCTCCCAGTAATGATGATATTGTTATAAAATGCAATTAACGAAATCGTGTGTTTGCATTTCGAAAATATAATTGTTAACAAAAGAGCTGTGTTCAGATCTTATCATATATAAATAATAAATATATTCCAGTTGTTACTACAGAGATGGCCTTTATGAACCCCGGAACGTAGAAACCTGGAAAAGTAAAGAACTGCCAAGTCTAAAGTCAATATTCAATATTCCTCAGATGATAACAACAATCGTTGGAATAAGTTTTTAAACCCAAAGAAAGCTTCCCATCAATTAATCAAATAAACTAATTGAAAAATCATATAGTAAGTTAATTCTGAATATGATCAGTTGTATAGATGAAATAAACCAATATAGTATAATCTCAAATAAATTAGCTAATCAAGAAGGTACCACAAAATTATCGTAATCGCGTCGGTATTTGGCCGAAAGTATAAAGTCGTTTAATTTACTAATATTTAACCCCTTCCGCTCCATTCGGTTCTTCGGGGCACGGGGGTCCAATACCAGAATACATTTTTTATGGAAAACACATTTTGAGAAAGATGCACTGTCTTATACCAGTATTGTTTGAAACAAAAAAGCCTAAAAAGGTTAAATTTTCATCTTTTAAATGAACCAACACTCATATAGATTGAACAAATTCTGATTTAGTGATATGTAATTCAGTGCGTCGGTGTCACAGTCATGCGTATTCAAGCGCGTACACGTATGGATCTCGCTCCGAGTTATAACGTTACACTTTACCATTTTTTTCGGAATAACCGTGGCTTTAATGATAAATTTTGTTAGAACATTTTTTGTTCATAAATACGTTATCTATCCATCTGTATTTTTTATTTGATTTAATTTCAAAATTTTGAAAAAATGAATGAAGAAAAATTTGTTTTCACAATTTTTTATGTTCTGCACCCGAGCGACATGTAAACTTTTCAGGATATTTTTCTAGACACTTTCACGAACTCTTTAAAAAAAAGTTTATACAGTTTGCAACTTTTTGTGGGTAAATACCTTCGTCGACTGGGCTATACGTGATTTATGAGTAAAAAAAGTTCATCAACATGGTTTTTGGGGCAAAACTCATTTTTTTCAAATGGAACCATATTGGTACCGTGGTACTATTTATTAGTACTATTAATAAGGAATTTATTCATATGTCGTATTAAAATGTGCGATAAATACAAACAAAATTACAGCTAAAAGAAAATAAGAAAATACAATTTTGTTCTAATTATTTTGTCATACATAAAGTGGCTTTGGAATATAAAAATGAACACAAAACATTACAATTGTTCAAAATGCCGTTCATTTACGTCAATGCACTTCTGAACTCGCATAGCCGTTTCTCGAAGAACGTTAGCCAATTGCTGGGCCATTATGCTAGCGTCTTACTCGTAGCTCCAGGCCTTCACGGGTTGTAACGGCGCGCGGCGGTTGCGTAGACAATATTTTTTTAAATGACCCCAAACAAAGAAATCAAGGCGTGTTAAATCAGGTGACCTTGGAGGCTAAATTGTATTTTCTTATTATCCTTTAGCTGTAATTTTGTTTAAATTTAACGCATATTTTAATGCGACATATGAATAAATTCCTTATTAATAGTACTAATAAATGGTACTACGGTACCAATATGGTTCCATTTGAAAAAAATGAGTTTTGCCCCAAAAACCATTTTGATGAACTTTATTTGCTCATAGATCACGTAATTTAGTATTTTTGACTTATTTGGTATCGTTGGATTCAGAAAATTTTGCAGAATTTAAAAATGCAATAATATACAGAGTATTCCATTTAAAAATCGAAAGTTAGTGTCACTTCCGGCGAAACCGGAAGTAAAAAAAATCACTTGACTGTCAAAAAGTGCCGCTTATTACGTATGTGGGATAACCCAAATCAATTATCTTAAAAGCCAAAGGGGAAAAGGGGGCGTGATCTTGTTATACCCGGTATAATTTAAACAATTTTAGTTTATTTAACAATTTAGAATATTTATCAGAATATCCACAGCGATCTCGTCCCACCTACTAGCGGCTTGTATATCAGTGTATACGCGGAAGCTATGCGATTTCAAGGCGAGGATTACGTAGTGGATATACCATCCTTCGGAGGGGATATAAAGCAGGCGGTCCCTTATCTATTAAATGTTAGGCAAGTAAAAGATCCCTACTCTTCTTACGAGAAGAGGTTCGGCAACATTTCCAGGTTGGGAGTAGCTCGTCTCCTGGCATGGGTGATAGGCCCTGGTAGCGGAAATAGGCCGACGTTAAATAAATAGATACAAAAAAATCCTAAATGCTAAACTGAATGTATACGTATTTGTTAGAACAATGAACTTTCAAGTAAAATTATGCATGAAATACTTTTTAATTGTTATTTAATTTTGTGTTGAATTATTTTAAAGTCCAGAAATAAATAAATTTTAATTAATGAGCCAGGAGATATATGACCCAGGTACGGAGTATTTCAATACTACTAAACAAATCTCTTTCAGTGCGCATTAAAACAAATTGACAAAATAATTTGATCAATTTGAGATCTCAATTTATTTATTTTGTTACTTTTTATTACTTTTTATTAATTTACTGAATACCATTTCGCAGGATACTTCAGTACGTATCAGTCACATATAAGCGACTTTATAATATATTTTTAAGGATTCTATCTATTGGAAATGTTGGGATAAGTTGTTTTTCTCTTAAATATAATATTATTTTTTTCCGGCATAGGGTAGCACTGCTCGTGGAGCCTCCAAAGCTCAGGGACCCCCGGTGATCGCCGGTTAGAAAGCCGGCCCTGTACAATTTATAAGCTAATATCGCTATTGGATGAGGTTAAAAAAATTTGAAAAAAAAATTGAACCGTCTTCAAGAAAAGTCTAAAAATTATAAAGTAAAACTTCGCCGTCGGGCATCGCCCACTTAATTTAGCCTTGTTACATAATATCGATATTGAATTCCGTTAAAAATACCTTTGAATTCGTTATTTATTCACTTTTACAATATGGACATTAAGTAATAAAGTTAAGTTAATTTCATAATTTTTAGCGACCTTTTTTGAAGGTTGTTCTGTTTTTTTTTTATTTTTATAAACAATTTTTGGTCTTTGTTAGTGGCTTTTTATTTAGCTTCTACATAGTGAAAGAAAATATCGTAATATAGCATGTTGTCATGAATGTTCATTTCTCAAAAAATTGGTGAATGTGGTAGTCATATGATTAATAAAAATTACGTAGTTGTCTAAGTATTTATAATAATTACCAATCCAGGTATAATAATTTGTCTAAGTGGGAGAATTATAAATCGTTTAATGAAGGGTTCATCAAAATCGGTTTGGCCATTACAGAGTTATGGGCGGACTTCTTTGAAGTTGATTAAAAAGGATTCGAAGTGTAAGCGTTGGATGTAATTTAAATTAACATTAAAAGATTTAGGTAACAAACCAATTTCTATCATTACTGTAGTTTTTATTAATTTCGAAATGTAATTTGCATTGTTCTTAAAATAAAACCGCCCATTGTCTCCACGGCATCCATAATAGAGGAAGTGAAACATGTACTAACTGTTAAATAAAGACTTTCAATAAAAAAATCAATTACGAAATAACAAAACACGATTTTATTAATCTGACGCACCCTAACAATCTGCAAAATAATATTCTATACTAAAATATAATAATAATTATTACAAATAAGTAGGTATTTCTTAACATTAAATTACTATCTACACCGGAAACCTCATGACTTATAGTTCTTAGATACAAACATTTGCCTTCCCTTTGTTAAATTTCGCAGAACTTTTTTATTATCTGTTACTAAGATAACTGACCGATAAGTAAAAGCGAAATTGTTTATAAATAATTATGTTTATTTTATTACATGGAGACATTAATTGATTTTCGTTGTTTAAAATAAATTAATTTTTATTATAAACAATTTTATCTTTGTTATCTCTGTCTTTTGTAAAAAGAACAACAACGTTTATTAAATTAATTGTCACACACAACTATATTTAATAAATTCAGTGTATTTGGAGAAAATGTTCATCAAACTTTGAAAATCTCAACTTACCCAGCAAACATTTATCCGCGGATTTTTGTTGGCCCTATGTCGTACACCCGGCATATCAATTGCTAGTCTGTTATTGGCATACTTCATTGGGCCGGCATATATAGGTCACTACGGCCGGCAGCCGGGCACAGATACATTTTTTGTGTCAGAAATGGCCAATAAAGATTATTATTATTATTATACTCTTCGCAAAAACGAAGAGTATATTGTATTTGATCGGCACATTTCTAAAATCGTAAATATCGCTCGTAGAGAAAAAATTTTCATATTATTGTGTTAGTGAACGAATTCTGAACAACTTTCAAAATGTCCGTCTGCCCGTCCGTCAGTCACGTTTCTTGTAAGCACGATAACTTAAGAAAGTCCGATTGTATTGAAATTTAGAAAGTAAATTAGTGTTAGCCAGAGGAAGAACCCTATTGTTTTTGAAGAAAATCGATCAGTAAATAAAAAAGTTATTAATTATTTAATTAAAAAAAAATCTCTTAATTTTTGTCGCTTGTACTAAAATGGAAATCTTGCGAGATATTATTTCCATAATAATTTTTTTTTGTTTATGAAGTTTACTAATATATATTTCATAGAAGTGAAATATGTATGAATGTGGAAAGATATATATCACAGATAATCAATTTTTGTAGCAATAGGTGATGGCGCAGCGGCTAAAGCTTTGCGTTCCTTCTATACGCCGACGATACAACTATCTACGCCAACAGCTTTTACGCACAAACTGCTACACAAAAAATACGATACCATACTTTAAAGCTACTAGACTCTTACAAGCTGTGGAAGATTATGATTAACCATTCCAAATCGGAAATCATAACCTTCCACAGAAAATTCACAAACATACGGACTATTACAAAACTAAAACTTGACAATAACGATATCTCTGAAAAGAAAACAGTAAATTTATTAGGACTGACACTTGACACTCGACTTTCTTTTGCACCCCATATAACCAAGGTTCAAGGTTGTAAATAAAGCCTATGCAGCAATGCACCCGGCCGTTGTGTCACTTTTCGTGTCTAGCACGCGATCTGTGACGCAATGCTATATCTATGATTGTAAAATGAGATAAATGAGATACAAATGAAATGTTAACCTTAGTTAAATAGAATAAAAATACACAATTTGGCAATTTGGCAATCCAAAAGTCCCGTGTTCGAATCCCACAGGTAGGATTTTTTTTTTCATACAATTTTTTTCACAATAAAGATGATATCACAAAATTTAGGATGTCCAAAAACTAACATTATTTACAAGAAAACTGCGAAAAGTATCCTATAGAATGTGTAACAATTATATATAAAAAGCTCAGTAAATTGGCGAAGAGTACGTTTTTAGCTTGTTGTTATTTGCCATCACTTGCCATCTTTGGGTCGGCATTGTGCCATCATGTGGAATTCATAAGTAGACACTTCTACTATGGGCCGTTAAATTAAATTTGACTTTACTTCAGTGGCTCAGCATATGGCCTATACAAGGTGTCCAGTATTGTTATGTTCAAACTTTGGGAGCGTAGAGTAGACTTAATTGCAAGACTAAAAAACACAAAAGTGGTAGCTCAATGTTTATGTTTGGAAATTACAGGACCATAAAATTTTTGACCAGTAAATACAAAAAAGCATCTGTTATCCGTGGTCAAATGGTTCGTTTTTTGTCATTTATTCCCACATGACTAAGTTTTTTTTTTATTTACTGTTCATAAATTGAATAGGCCTGTAACTTCGAAACGAATAAAAATCGCACTACCACTTTTGTGTTTTTTAGTCTTACAATTAAGTCTACTTTATGCTCCCAAAATTTGAACATAACGATATGGGACACCTTGTATATACCTGCAACTTTTTTTTTTACCTGCAACTTAATTAGGCCATAAGTAACAACCCATTACCTTTATAGATAGAATTTTTCTGTTTAAAATTTTTTTGCTAGTTTAAAAATTAAGTTACCACCATATGCATATTTATATTCAAAACTTCTTTTACATATTACCCATGTACGTCAATAACCACATGCATCACGTAACACATACTGCTTGATTAGAATTGTCAACTGACATTTGGGAACGTCTAAATGAAGGTTTGATTAAATAAATATACCCATATCGTGTTTTTTAGATTTGTCCCTTCTAAAAAAATGAAAACCGGTACGTTTCTATGAAGTCTTGACACATTATTTTTTAAGAACTGAGTCCAAGTTACTAAAAAAATAATTAAAATTTATTCAATACGTTAACATTAAAAATCATCAAAACACAGTTCTCTGAACATAATAAAATGCATTTCATATTCCAACGTATATATCTTCTCCTCGTCTTATTTCTGTTCTCCTTTGCTTTTAATTATCTTCTTCCTCTTCTCGATTAGCAAAAGATCATACCAAACCTGTTATGGTAGTTCCTATTTCCCATTGGATTTCCTCGTATTACAGCTGAAACAAATTTTTTTACATAATATTTCCGGATTTATTTATTTTTTGACCTGATAGTGTGAAATATTAAGAAAACGAACCACATTTTTATTCTCGAGGATTTAAATCCTTAAAATTTAAGAAAACGTGAACATGTCCACTTAAACCTAATAGGTAGTTCTGTATTACAGGTTCAAAGCAGTACGATTCAGAATATTTGTTTTATTATTATGCAACAAAATTTCAGACAATTAGGAATTGTTTAATATGCATATCACATATTGTGATTTTAATATATTTTGTACCTCATACATACATTCGTACTGTCCGTGTTGTACCTTTTTATAATATTTACAATTTATATACCTATACTTATAATACGTTACCCATACTACTTTCGTATTAGTTTTGACTTACCAAATATGCATGTAATGTATCACATAATGGGTAATAGAGAATTTAATTTAATATACAATACGCAACAAGTGTAGATCCGGCTATTGTAAAATCCAAAGTAAAAAAAAAACACCTCGAAAACAACACTTGGAGGGTCTAAATTAAAGTACCTACTTGTACATTCGTGCATATTATACCCTCTCAGAAAAATATAGGGTAATGGTCATTAATTTTCAATGGTATCAGGGGTTGTTTTTGATATTGTTAAAAGAGAATGTTTGAAAATTTTTCACGTGTGTTTTGTAAACATAACAAAAATTATTAATCAAATGTGGGAAAGCTACAGCAAGTAATTCTAATGTTATGTAATATGTATACTAGGGTGGCCCATCTCTATAGGGGGTGAATTTTTTTTGCGTACTTTTTAAGTCTCACCCCACGAAAATATACTATTATACTAGGAATAATTTATGTCAAAGTTTCAGATAATTCGGTGAACGGTAACCCGTGCCGCATTCAGGTAGAAATTTGTAGATAAGATGTTATTACGGTAACCCGTGCCGCATTCAAGTAGAAATTTGTAGATAAGATTTTATTACGGTAATACACTTAAATTTTACTTAAAATACAAATATCTACCTCATTCCTCATAATGTTTTATTGGTGTAATTATTTCCTAGAAATTATTTGTTTTGGAAGTTTGGAAATATAATGCACCTACGGTAGGTTTTTATGTCAGTTTGCAATTGTGTTTTACAGTGGTGACATTATAAGTTCTAGCATACGTTCCTTTTTGAAAAAACATTTAACGGTGGCTGATGTTAGATCCTTACGAAAGGATATTTTCATTTACTTAGTTGGACACTATTCGTCACAAATCATTGGCAATAAATTGCCGTCTAACAAGTATTACAAGTGAAGTGAAGCTAAGTGTACATGAAAGTGCTAAATTAACAATAAAAGAGTTTTTTGGGATAAAGCTCGCATTCCGACACGTCAGGATTTTCATTGTGTTAAACAACTAGATAAACTTTATGCAGAGTGGAGGAACTTACAAAAATCGGCTAAAAGGGCCAGTGCGGGAGGTAAAGAAAAAAATTTCGTTGAAAAATTGGACGATCTCTTTGACATTTCTCATGCAAATGCATTGGAGTTGATGAAAATAGATGAAGATACGCAGTTTTTAATTAACCAAAGAAAAAAGAGACGTCCTGGATTTATGCATGGTATTGATTACCAACTTGCTTCTCAAGAAAAATCAGCTGAGGAGAAATTACAGAAGTTATCCGAACGAATGCAACGAAGTCAACAAGAAAAAGCTAGATTAGAGGAAACAGTCACCTGTCCATCATCAAGTAGTAATTCAGCCGACTCCAACGAAAATGAAGATGAAATAATCGAAGCCCAAGAAGACTTGTTACAAGACCAGCCTGGCCCGTCACAGCCAAAAAAGAGGAGATTGTATGGAACATGTAACATCATCACACTAAAAATAGCCGCTGCATTTGATGCTTGCAAAATAAGCGACAGGTATGGAGTCCATATTTAGACAGCAGTAGCAGAAGCACTAAGACATGACACCACATCTTTGTCCATCAGCAGAACCACACTTCAGCGCTCTAGACAACGCATCCGCGAAGAAAGAGCTGAAATATTAAAAACTGCCTTCGGTAATTCTGAATTGCCGGCCCCAGTCATCCAAAACTTTTACCTTCTCTCACTGGAATGGGAAATATCGATAGACTTGCTATCTTAGTTACTAGTGGAGATATTGAACAACTACTTGGAGTACCAGCTTTGTCCAATTCAACTGGAAGAGAACAGACTGAAGCAGTTTATGATGTGCTTTGTGAATGGAATTTGGACGAAAAGGTAATAGCTTTGTGTTGTGATACAACAGCATCAAATATGGGTTATATAAATGGAGCAGCCACACTATTGCAACAAAAATTAGAAAGAGATATTCTATATTTTCCTTGTAGACATCATATTTTTGAAGTGGTTTTGAGAAGTGTGTTTGACACAAAAATGCCTTCCTCATCTGGTCCAAATGTGCCACTATTTAAACGTTTTAGGGAATTTTGGTCTAAAATAGATCAAAATAAACTAAAAACTGGATTTTAGGTATCAAAAATTAAACACATTTTACAACCAGTTAAAGCCGAAATTGTAAAGTTTCTAAATGCAACTTTAACTTTGCAACAGCCTCGTGATGATTATAAAGAATTTTTAATGCTTTCTAAACTTTTTGTTGAAGAAGAGCCCACTCACACGACATTCTATCAACCAGGGGCATTTCATCATGCACGTTGGATGGCCAAAGCCATTTATTGTCTAAAAATATTTTTTTCCAAGATCAGTTCCAACTAACTAAAAAAGAAAAAATAGGTATTGAAGATATATGTCTCTTTATTGTAAAGGTTTATGTAAAGGCCTGGTTTACAGCGTCATTTGCTAGTAAAGCACCGCATCATGACTTAGACTTTTGTAAAGAACTCATTAATTATCAAAATATTGACAAAGAAATATCTCAAGCCGCAAGTAGGAAAATAGTGAACCATTTGTGGTACCTTAATTCAGTAAATGTTGGCTTATCTTTCTTTGATGACGATATTTCAGTTACCACTAAAAGAGAAATGGTTAAAGCTTTGAATAGGAAAGCACCAAATCAAGAGGGTATTAAACGACTTATGATTAGTAACATTACTGACGTTGAAAACAAGGAAATTCAGGACTTCATATGCGAGAACACTAAACAGTTTTTTCAAAAATTAGGTTTGTCTATGGAATTTTTGGAAAATGATCCAACAACATGGAGGGAAAATGAAAGTTATACCCGATGTTTCAATATTGTAAACAAAATTAAAGTTGTAAATGATGCCGCTGAGAGAGGAATCAAACTTATTACTGACTATAATGACATTTTAACAAAAAATGAAGGCCAAAAACAGTTTTTACTCCAAGTTGTAAATGATTATAAATCACAGTTTCCAAATGTAAAAAAAGAAACTCTGTCGCATGCTTTGGCCTAGAGCAAAAAATATTGTTTTTATTACTATATGTCTTGTAGATTTAGGATAATATTTGGTACTATGTATGAAAAAAACATTTCATAATAAAATACACAAAGATAAAACGAGAGTTTTATTTCAAAAACTTCTAGTCTAGTTTTCTTAGACTACGAATTTACAGTAGTATGACACATGTCATAGTCACAACAGATAATGTCTTTGATATTTGTATGACTTGATTAGTCATTCTAAAGATAAATGTTGCTGATTAAAAAAAAAAAACAATGCATCAACCAAAGAATGTAAATAATTCCATTTACTTTTATTATTGCATAATAATGCATTCTGCGGCACCCCTTGCCTTCAATTTGCCTCAATAATATTTTGAGGGGACTGTTTTTTCTTCAAATGGAACCATTTGCAGGGGTGAGAAATAAAAAATTTCGATTTCGAAAAAGATGGGCCACCCTAATGTATACTCACTTCTCTATAATAAAAGTAGATTTATGTTGACTCCAGTTTTCTTTTTAATTTGAAAAATTATCTCATCTATCTGCTGAAAATTCCAACAAATCAATCACCACTATCAACATATAGATATAACAGACCAAACCTAGAAAAACAGTATAATCAACACCATCTGTAGGATATATATTCCCGATGGATATTATTGGGCTTCGACATATACTGAACACAATTTGAAAACTGACTAGGTACCGCACATGATAGAAAGAAAAACCGCTGTCTGTCTGTCTGTCTGTCTGTAACTTTTTTTTGTGCGCACGTTTACTCTGGAACCTTTTAAGATATTGACTTTAACGAGATTTAGAACTAGATAATATTTTCATCTTGTTCCGTCGAAGGGTTGGGGGGTAAATTTGGGGTAAATAGGTCAATCAAGCAGGTAATAGTCCATAAAATTGGTATTTAGTATATACAAGAGAAGCTAAGGTCTCAAAAAAATTTTGGCATTACCACCCCCACCCCCTTATTAAAGGGGATGAAAAAAAATTGTGATTTAGTGTGCCTATGTATAGGAACCAGAAACCTCAAAATATTTTTTTACTTCATCCACCCCCACTACCACCCCCTATCACCACCCCCCCACCCCACTACCGATGTGGGGTATCGTTTTATGGGTTTTTGGGGTAGAGGATTTCAAATATTATATTATTAATGTTCCATAAACAGTAATTTTCACATACAAAGTTTTTTTCGTTGTGAGTGACTTGGATAGAAAATCTGGATGTGGAAGTAGTGATTCCTTGGGCAGCGGTTTTTTATAGCTACGTCTAGTGCAAGGTGAGCAAAAATTGGAAACAAGATTTTTTTAGATGATAATTTTGCAATATTTGGCGAAGGCGCCCAAGTTTCGTCGGAATTGCATTAAAGTTGGTAGCTAGTAGATATTTTAGGAGTAGCTGATACCGAATCTGATCTCAAAAAATGAGATACGGTTGCCATAATGCAACATTATTGCAGATTTACATGAAATTTGATATATGGAGATTTCAGGATTCTCAGATAACAAGCCTGACGTTAAAGTTTAAAAATTCAAAATGATGTATATGTTATTTTACTGTAGAGAAGCTAAATATAGAGGTCACATAAAATGGTTAAAAAGAAAATTTGAAAAGAATTGAACCACTTTCAAAAAAGATCGCTAAGAATTGTGAAATGAAATTTCACCTTCGGCGTCACCCAATCACCTTATCGCCTAATGTCGATTACGAGGCCGGTGTAAAAATGAACAAACAACGAATTTTCAAACGTATTTTTAACTAACATCAATATTAGGTAATAAGGTTCAATTAACTGGGCGAAGCAACTGTAAAATCGATTTTTTTTTTTAATTTTGTAGTATACGTTTTTTAAATATAAAACCGCAATTTAAAAAGAACTTAAAATAACTAGTAAGTAGTTTGTTTTTCCATATTGTGACTCAAAATTCCCTGATTTGTGTGAAATTTTTAAGATTGTTTAAAATTTCCAGATTTTTCAGGTTTTTCATCCGAACACAATAATATCCTACGGATTTGTTTCTATGCGTTCATGTTCTTATCTAATAGCTAAAGAGGTTTTTGCGAAATTTTTAAAATCCCCTAAATTTTCCAAATTCTTCAGGTTTTTCATGAGTTCGAACACTGAATAAGATCCTACGAATTTGTTTTATGCGTTCATATTCTTATCTAACAAGCTAAAAACTACATTTTGATATGCTTTTTATCCCTGTTAGGCTGATTCAGTAACTGTTTTTTTCTTTTTGCATTGACTAAAGTAAAGGCTAACTACATTTCGAAATACAGAAAGGGCATCGGTTATATTGTGGTCATGCATCTTTGTAAATAACTCGTTTATCTTTAATTTTTCGAAAAACTCTATTTCAGGTTTTTTGTCCGAAAAGATCCGTGCCTTATGCCGGTTATAGAGATTGATCGACGGAATACTTAATTTTCGATTTTCATTAGGAAACTGTCGGGTATTTGTAGAATCTATCAAAAAATTCAGTTTTCCAGGATTTGTAGATTCGCTTTTGTTTTGTCAAATTTCTCACAAACGTCACCTAATAGAATTAATCGAGCCCTACAATCGCCATTTTTGATAATCAAAATCGGACCTTCGGTTCGGGAGTTATCAATTTCTTTGGAAAATCATACTCGGCCTTGGAAAAAATACTTGCGGTCAACGGATTCGGGCCGCCAGCAATAGGCTTCATTTGTGACCGTGTACCTTCGATTCCACCAAATCTCATCGAAATCGATCGATATCCTGGACAGTTATCGTGCTTCCTAGCACGATTTCGAGAAAACCAGTTTTTTGCAAAAAAAATCAATTTCCATTTGTTTTTCGACATTATCTCCGGTATACTTATCTCTAGATCGTTGCCAGTGGCACCATCTCTTTTTTGAAATATCTCGATCCGACTGCCCGTTACCGAGTTATTCAATTTTTCCCGAAAAACTTGAAACGTCTATATCGGGTACTTCCGGTTTCCGAACGGAGCCGAGCTTCCAGCGTTAAGGTTTTCTAAAGGCCTCCTATTAACCACCCAAGTTTCATCGAAATCCAAAAACGGATTCGGGGGGCTGAGCGTGACAGACAGACCGACAGACCGACAGACAGACCGACTGACCGACGGACGGAATTTTCTAAATTCGCTCTCGAGTCGATAGATATGACTTTCATTTCGATCCGACGTTTTTTTCGGATTTCGATGGTCCACCGGAAAAATGCAAAACCTATACTACATTTTTTTTCAAAATGTAGTAACAAGGATAAAGAGAACCTGATTCAATACGCTATTTTAGCTCGTTCTATACTCCATTAAGTAAGGCCTCCAATTCCACACCAAACGATGAATCTTTCTTCATGTTGACAACGAACTCTTGTGAATAGTTTTCGAAAAGTACATGCCTAAGGCATAATACATCTAGTACGGTTTTTGAATTCCTCATTTTGTTTCTTTTAATTTACAATGAACAACATAGTAATAACTTTTTTCGTCATACCTTCCTCGTAAGTATACTCTAGATTGTTTCGTCGATTGTAAGTGATGCTTTGTGTACCAAATACTTGTTGCCATTGACAACGGGTCGTCATTTTTCATGACGTCCCTAGGGAAATAAAATAAATTTGGGAAGTATCAGATTAAACATTTTAACTTTTTTTGGAAGTAAATCCAAGCTTTACTTGTATATGCGACATTATTTGTTCAGAGTTATTATAATATGATTTATTTATATTGACAGTAGTTGTCATTTGAATAAAAGTCGAGACCTAAATTTATTTTATTGACGGTTGCCATGGGTATTCCAAGCATCGCTACCTTTACTATTTGCTTAGCAAATATGAAATCTTACTCAAATAATTATAGTTTTCCACCAGTTTTTTTTTTCAAGTTTTTTCTAGTTTAATGATCCATGAGTATGACAAAAAATATAATATGCACCGCGGGTCGTACAGTGCGATTCTTTGGTCTCGAATACTTTCAAACCTCGGCCCTACGGGCTTCGGATTGCAAACTGTATTCTCTACCAAAAAAAGTGCACTTGGTACATAAATAACTATTATTTACAACGTCTTGCCCGACATTTTGTGATCTATGTATTATTCTAGTTGACCGCCGTTTACTATATAGCACGTCTGTCGGCATCAATTTCCATCCTACCAGTCCTCTAGCATACGTCACGTGTTCGCTATAGAAGATTGGTGACATAACATAGCCCTATCTGACGCATTTACCGATTTCACATTTGTTGGTGTCATTATTGTCTTATTTTTTTTCCTTATAGGTTGCGCGGTGCCGAAGCACCGCTGTACTGAAGCTTAAGCTTATTGTACTCCATAGTCTCGTTATCCCATTAATCCCATTCATCTCCAGAAAGAGAGTATACGGTCAATGGGAGCTCTGGCTATTTCTTCCGGGGTCAAGGCTGGGCATTCACATAGATGTGGTGAGGAGTTTCTTCATCCTCACCACACCTCCTGCATTCTGGATTATCCTTCACACTTATGTTGGTTAGATGTCTGTTCAGTGTGCAGTGTCCTGCTAGAATTCCCACTGCACATCTCAGCTGTTTTCTGCTCAGCTTTAGCAATTCGTTAATCTTTGCCCGCCGGTGATGAACATACGTGACTGTCTCATCCCCGGCGCGCCGGTCTAATATAAGATATGTTTCTGACTCAATAGTTCCTTTACCATTGCTCTTGCGGTATTGTATGATATCCCGCAGGATGGCTCCGGTCCCATCAAGGCTGTTTTTGCGCCTTCTTTGGCCAGCTTATCTGCTTTTTCGTTACCTTCATTGCTCTGGTGTCCTCGCGTCCACTCCAGTTGTATACTGTTGTGTTCCTCCAGTTTCGCCAGGGATTCAAGGCAGTCTTTTACCGTTTTGGAACGTATCTCTACTGCACTCAAAGCTTTGATAGCTGCTTGACTGTCAGTGATGATGCGGATTCTTTTGTCAGTATATGACCTCCGGATCATTTCTTATGCACAGATTTCTATGGCTGTGACTTCTGCTTGGAACACCGTTGCGATACTGCCCAGGTTCAGACTGATGTCTGTCCCTGGTTGGTCTCCGTAACACCTGCTCCAGTACTTCTTGACATTTTCGATCCGTCAGTATACCATATGGTATCATTTGGATGTCTTCGCAGTTGCCTTGTTCCTTCCCTATAGGGTATGTATACCTGAAGGTCTTTGTGAAGTTGTGGCTTGTGCTGATTCTATCTGACTGCATATCTAGTAGTCGATTTTTTCTTATTTGTTGGAATATTTCGGTGTGGTATCCTATTCTTGGAATGGTCTCATGTCCGTTTATTTTCATCCTGTACGCCGCCAACAGTGCCTCACTCTCCACTACTAATTATAGTGGGGGCAGGCAAAGTAACGCTTCCGTGGCTGCGGTAGGCGTTGTTGACATTGCTCCCGTTATGCCTAGACAAGCCAGTCTTTGTACTTTCCGTAGTTTTCTCATTGCCTCCCCTTTTCCGGCTATATGCCACCAGATCAGGGAGGTATAGGTTATTATTGGTACTACAACCCTTTGGTACAGCCAGTGCACCATTCTTGGTTGTAGTCCCCAGTTTTTACCTACCATTCTTCTGCTGGCCCATAAGGCCCGCGTAGCTTTAGTAGTCAGTCTGTCTAGATGTGCATTGAAGTTTAATTTGGTATCTAGAATCAGTCCCAAATATTTCACTTCATTGCTCACCTGTAATTCGTTTCCCCGGAGATATAATCTTCCCAGGTTGAGTTTCCTCTTTCTTGTGAAGGCGACCACAGTGGTCTTCCTTGGATTCACGGAAAGACCTTCCTGGGTACACCATTTGTCTATCATGACGAGGGCACGCTGCGTCTTTTCTGATGCAGCGCCCTCGTGCTTTCCTGTTACCAGGATGGCGATATCATCTGCGTAACCTTGCGCATATATTTCCCGCTGTTCCAGTCGAGATAGGAGCTCGTCCGCAACCAGGCACCATAGGAGAGGAGATAAGACCCCCCCCCCCCCTGCGGACAACCTCTGGTCACAGACACCTCCTCTGTCGTGGATCCTAGCGTGGACTGAATTTTCCTAGTTCTGAGTGCTGAGTCGATCCATCTTGTTATTGACTTTTCTACTCCGCGCCTCTTCACTGCATCACTTAGTGAGTCGAATGAGGTGTCAAAAGCACCCTCTATGTCTAAAAAGGTTCCTATGGCAGTTTCTTTGCTGTCTAGGGCCCTTTCTATTTTTTGAGCAATCTCATGTATTGCTAACTCACAAGATTTTCCTGTTTGGTAGGCATATTGGTTTCAATGTAGAGGTTCTGTACTCAGTTTATCGTCTCTGATATGCCTATCAACCAGTTTCTCCAGGGTTTTCAGGAGAAATGATGTTAAACTAACGTGGGGCGTAGGTATCACGCCCTGGTTTTGGTATGAATACCACCTTTATCTTCCGCCAGCCGGTTGGCACATAACCCAGGGCCAGACTGTCCCTGAATAATGTGCACAGGGTGTTGCAATTATTTCCACTTCCTGTTGGAGTAGAGCTGGAAATATTCCATCCAGCCCTGGTGACTTGTATGGTTCAAATGAATTGATTGCCCATACAAATCTTGTTTTGTTTATTATACTGTTTGCAGTTTTCCAGTCCTCTTTTGACGCCGTTCTTATTAACCGCTTATGGACCGCTTCTGTCTTGTGGGGTGGTTACAATGCCTGGGAAGTGTGTCTCTAACAATAGATCTAAAGTCTCCTTCTCAGTGTTTGTGTACTCACCTTGTTGTCTTTGCAGTGATCCAATCTTTCGCTGATTGTCTCTCTGCAAGATTTTCTGGAGTCTAGCAGCTTTGGGAGTATTTTGTCATTATTATCTACTTTCACCAGAGTTTTCTTCATACAGTTGATGAATAGTAAAATTTTCCCGTCTCCACTAATGTAGCCTACAGTTCATGCCATTCCACATTGCCAAGAGCCTTACGGTACTCTACGAAAGAAAAGTAGATAGGCACGTAATTCTCTTGTCTTCTCGATAAATTGTCGCAAATTCTCTATTTGCTCTCTAGTATCGTGACCTTTAAGAAAGTCTGCTTGCTCAAGAAGTATTTGCCAATACAATTCTGAACTATAGATTGAGGAATATACAGCATTATTTTACTGACGCGTAATATTAATGCTAGTGTGTAGTTATCATAGACATCTGTCGCTCCTTTTTTATGTAATGGTACGGATAATGCCGTGATAATGTCAACCCCAGCTACCTTACCAATCTTTAATATTTGTATGACTGCCTCCAGTTCTGATTTCAGTATTGTACGTAGGTGTTCGTACTCCTACTCCCATCTGTCATCTTCTTCCTCAGAATGACCACTTTGGAAAAGCTTTTGTCAATATTACTCCAAACCTCAATAATCTGATTCCCATCAGTTCTTTGAATACCAATAAAGTCATTAATTGACCATTGGCTAAAATTTAAATGTAAGTACTCTTACTGTTCTGACAACATCCTTGCTATTATTGTAGTCAGCATGTGATTCAATTTCTTTGCAGAGATATTGCAGATATAGAATTCTTATCTCTTTGACAAATGATATGAATTATCCGCGTCCGTCTGATATACTCTTCCTATTTCAAAACATGTTGACACCTTGTCCATTCAGATTTTTCCTGACATGTACTTCGGTTAGAGTTTCGGTAGTTATCTAAGATTGTTTGACATATTTACGTATCTCCCTTTATGTTTCCGTAACTACTCGTGTGATGTTTTCTTTTGGAAAATCCCACGGGGCGTTTGATTCTTCTTCATTTAATGGATTGCCTTCACTTATATATTCTCCTAATTATTTTGGATGGCTGAACCACAGAAGAGCTATTCTTCTGTGGCTGAACCGTCAGTTATGATGGGCAACCGTTTTTGTATCATCCTTCGACACGTGTCTAACTTCAGCAAGATGATGCAATTGAGCAAATGGTGATCTGACCCACGGTCAACATCAGGCAAAGTTTTAAAATAAATAAATTTTTAGATAAAATAAAAATCTGCCAGTTAATATTTTCAAAGTAAAATTAACAACATCTTGTTACATGCGAGATGCACCACTTAACTTCAGTTTGGATTTAATTTAAATTTGATCATTATTATACTCTTCACAAATACGAGAGCGAAGAGTATATTGCATTCGATCGACACATAAATAAAGCGGCAAACATAGCTGGTAAGGAAAATATTTTCGTATTATTATATTAATCATCGAATTCTGAATAACTTTAAAAATGTCCGCCTGCCTATTTGTGAGAAAGAAAGAAAAGTGAAATTATCATGAAATTTGGACAGTAAGAGAAGAAAACTATTTAAAATACTGCAAAGTATACTAACGGCCATTTCGCCAATGAAGATGGCATCACCGAGATATGATTAAAATGGCATATAGAGAAATTATACTTGAAATGTATTGTATTTTCAAAACACTATTTTCAGCCGTCCAATCTCATCCCAAACAATGGTGATGAAACCTAACAGAGATAACTTTTATATCTTGGCCGCCAGCGTCGTACGGAGGACGATCTACATACGGGAATGGTGTTCAGTTTCTTAAGAAAACACGATCTGGTACCACCAAGACTGCCAGTTATCAAGGCCACCAATCCAATTACAAAACCTGAATACATCTTACTGAATTCGAACAGCAAGTTTTTGTATTTGTCTCGTTTCTGGATTTCTTTCGTTGTAACAATTCTCTCTGCTGGACAAGAGAACTGGATAGCACATTCTCTTCAAATTAAATCCAGATACCCTACGTCTGGCTTGGTGGCATCCAACTTTCGGATCAGGAATAATTCCAATATTTCCTGCACTTGTTGTTACATGCCTCGATTTCGTGGGGCATGTGCGGCACGATGGGATCTTAATCGATGCCATAAGCATGCCTAATAAATGTCGTGTGGTAGTCCTTGTTTTGCCTGCTGATATCGGATGACACTGCTTGAACGGGACAAGCGAGATGTGTGTTCGATTTCAGGATGTGAATTACAGGCCCTGCATGTAGTTTCGACATTTTCCTTTTGAATAGCACTCTATGCCCATATGTTGCAGTGTATTGCTTCATCCTGACATGCCAATACAAAATCCTCGGTCTACGACCTAAAGCCTTCCGACTTGACGAAAACAGTCATTAGACATTTCCTGATCTCATAGATGTTTACAAAGAGAGAGAGTGCATCGGCTTGTCCATGTACTGTATCAGCAGGTTTTCATGCTTTGCGATTTTAGCCTTAAGTCTTCTGTCTTTCTCAGGCCTTTGAGGAATAGCTGCGTGAGCAGGATCAGTCATGAGTTTATTAGAGGCTCTTAAAGAGGCTATAAATAAAATGTTCCTTTATTCTCCTTTTCATGCGCAGTAATCATTTGTGGCAGTGAGTCGTTATTCCTAAGTGTTCGTATAGCTGTATTCACTATTATTCTGTCATACAGATACTCCAAGCTAGTAAGACCTCTCCTTCCAGATCGCGTGAGAGGTAGATACGTTGTATGGAAGGTCTTGGGGGCATATTTATGATCTTCCTGACTTCTCTGTCTAGTACCTGTATCTCACAACGAAGTACACCAAATGAGACTTTATGGACGGCCAGCATATTTGTCGCAGAAATTTTGTTTTTGCCGGAGAGTTACGACTTCTATATGCGTCTAAGGCGTCATTCAAAAATGACGTCCACAGAAAATCTAGAATTTTCATGCCCCCCTCCCCTATATCCGAGACTGTCACAAATATTTAACCCCCTCCCCTCAGATGGACGTCCAAATTCGGTTTTAATGGCAATTAATAATAGGCCATACTTGGGTGGATTCTTTGGATTAAAATATGAGGATATAACCAAACATGCTTTAGTAAATTATTGTTGCTGTGGAAAAAGATACAGGGTGTCAAAATTGTAATTTTTTTTTCTGCAATATCTCAACTACCTCTTGACCGATCTTCTCCCAATTTAGTAAGGAAACATTTTTTAAGCTAAAAAACAATAATTTATGTATTACATCACGCTAGTCCGTGGAGGGCGCCTCATGAGCTATACCTGATGATGAATATTTTTTTCTCTTTTTTTTCTCCGAAACTTAGTGGCAGTTTTGACTAGAAAATCTCATTCGGGAGTCATTTCAACGTAAAAAAGGTACACTTGATAGAACTTGATAATTCCAGCCGTTTTCGAGAAAACTGCCACATAGATCTCAAAAATCCTTTGAAAACAAACCCAATTTGAAAAGGAAAAATTATATTTATTGAAAAGTGTGCTTTGGTGACGTCTTAGTTCTGTCAAAATACCAAACTAATGAAACTGTACGTAAGTGATAGAACTAAGACGTCACCAAAGCACACTTTTCAATAAATACAATTTTTCCTTTTCAATTTGGGTTTGTTTTCAAAGAATTTTTGAGAACTATGCGGCAGTTTTCTCGGAAACGGTTGGAATTATCAAGTGTACCTTTTTTACGTAGAAATGACTCCCGCATGAGATTTTCTAGTCAAAAGTGTCACTACGTTTCATAGAAAAAAAAGAGAAAAAATATTCATCATCAGGTATAGCTCATGAGGCGCCCACCACGGACTAGCGTGATGTAATACATAAATTATAGTTTCTTAGTTTAAGAAATGTTTCCTTACCAAATTGGGAGAAGATCGGTCAAGAGGTAGTTGAGATATTGCAAAAAGAAGGAAAAAAATTACAATTTTGACCCCTGTATCTTCTTCCACAGCAACAATTTACTAAAGCATGTTTGGTTATATCTTCATATTTTGGTCCAAAGAATCTACCCTTGAAGTATGGCCTATTATTAATGGTCCACCCTGTATATCAATATTTTCATTAATTTTTGCAATTGTAATAGCAATGTAAAAATCGCTACGTGGGAGCTTGCACGCGTTTTCTCTCCAAGTGTACGTCCAGTTCATCGAACCCCCCCCCCCCCCCCCGCTGTCCCATGCTGCCACAAAATCTAGAGCCCCTCCCCCCAGGTAAAGTGTGGACGTCATTTTTGAATGACCCCTAACTGGCGCTTTGTATTTACTACGGAATGTTTCTTTTACTCAAGTCACAGACTAAAATCTGTGCCCAAGTTGCGCTCTGAAGGCTTCTTTGGGAGACTCCCACAAATTTTTAGGATACTTCTGTACTGAAATGTTTTATAATGCTGCCATCCACCAGTTCGGTGTCTTCTTTTACACCTCCCGATCTTACCCTGACCGTGTGAAAGATTGCTCAAACTAAAGGTCATCCCGATCAATGACGGATATATTAACACGGTGTCTAGGGATACTTGTAAATTATTCTTATTGGATGCGTGGCTTTAGCCGGACATGTTTGGCTTTTTACGGTTTTGTCCGGCTAAAAATTAACATGTCCGGCCCGTCCGGCTTTTGTCCGGCTTTTTGCTTAACTCTCTGGAAAATACGGAACTATACTCCGAATTATTAATATTGACAGAGTATTATTTTGCTATTCCAGTCCACAATACCAATATCGAAAGAGTATTTTCGTTAATAAATGCCCAATGGCCGAAAGAACGAAATAAACTACATATAGATACGATAGCCAAAATGATGTTCCTACAGTACAATTTAAAAACCGCTGCCCAAGTAATCACTACTTCCACATCCAAGTTTCTTACAACAAAATACTATAATTTGCACTCCACTATGTGGAAATAATTGTTTATGGAACTTTAATGGTATAATATTTGAAATCACACTATTTTTTCACCACCTTTAATAATAGGGTGGGGGTGGTATTGGGGATGGCTAATGCCATTTTTTTTGTGAGGTCTTAGCTCCTCTTACATTTACTAAATACCAATTTCATGGAGTCTTACTTGCATGATTTAACTATTTACCCCCATTTACCTCAATTTATCCTTTAACTCTGCAACGGAATAACACCAAAACATAATCTAGTTCCAGATCTCGTTAAAAAACATACGTGTGCCATATTTTAAGTGAATATCTTAAACGGCTCCAGAGTAATCGTGAGAACCAAAACGATACAAGACTAACAGATAGACCGACGCAACAGACAAATTTATTTTACTCAGACTTAAAATATTGACGTTTCCTGATATTTTAAGCCTATTTAAACAACGAAAATTTCCAAAATTTTTTTTTTTTTTCGTTAATATACTTCAACTGAATCTCGAACTAATACGCAGAAAATGGCAAGACAAAGCTATAAAAAATCGTTGTGTGCCGTAAACTACACGATGGAAGTAAAGCCTCTACTTCAAGCATTTTCTTCGAGGAAACCTACTACGCATCCATACTACTCAAGGTAACCCACTGTGCATCCAATTTACTCGAGGAAAGCCACTACACATTCATACTTCTTGAAGTAACCCACTCACATCCATATTACTCGAGGAAACCCATTGCGCATCCCATATCACTTGAGGTAACCTACTGCGCATCCATTGTACTCGAGGAAAGCCACTGCGCATCCATACTACTTAAAGTTACCCACTGCGCATCCATACTACTTGAGGTAACCTACTGTGATCTATAATACTCGAAAAAAGTCACTGCGCATCCAAAATATTCGAGGAAAGCCACTGCGCATCCATAATACTCGGGAAAACCTACTGCGCATCCACAGTAGTCGAGAAAAGCTACTGCGCATCCATACTACTCGTGGTAACCTACTGCGCATCCATTGTATTCGAGGAAAGCCACTGCACATTCATACTACTTCAAGTTACCCACTGCGCATCCATACTACTTCAGGTAACCTACTGCGATCTATAATACTCGAAAAAACCGCTGCCCAAGGAATCACTACTTCCACATCCAGATTCTCTATTCAAGTCACTCACAACGAAAAAAACTTTGTATGTGGAAATAATTGTTCATGTAACTTTAATAATATAATATTTGAAATCCTCTACCCAAAAAACCCATAAAACGATACCCCACATCGGTAGTGGGGTGGGGGTGGTGATAGAGGGGGTGGTAGTGGGGGGGTGGATGAAGTAAAAAAATATTTTGAGGTTTAAGGTTCGTATACATATCCTAAATCACTATTTTTTTTCATCCCCTTTAAAACGGGGTGGGGGAGGTAATAGGGGTGGCTAATGCCAAAAATTTTTTGAGACCTTAGCTTCTCTTGTATATACTAAATACCAATTTTATGGACCCTTACCTGCTTGATTTACCCATTTACCCCAAATTTACCCCAATTTACCCCCCAACCCTTCGACGGAACAAGATGTAAATATAGTCTAGTTCCAGATCTCGTTAAAGTACATATGTGTACCAAATTTCAAGTCAATATCTTAAACGGTTCCAGAGTAAACGTGCGCACAAAAAAAGTTACACAGTCAGACCGACAGACAGACAGAAATTTTTTTTTCGTTCAAACTTAAAATCTCGACGTTTCATGACATTTTAAGTCTATATGAACAATACAAATTTTTAAAAATTTTTTTGTCGTTACTATACTTCCACTGGATGTGGAAGTAAAAGTCACTGCCCATCCAAAATATTCGAGGAATGCCACTGCGCATCCATACTACTCAAGGTAACTTTAACAACATAACATTTGAAATCGTCTACCCAAAAAAACCTATAAAACGATATGTTACATCGGTAGTGGGGGTGGTGGTAGAGGGTTGGTAGTGGGGGTGGATGAAGTAAAAAAATGTTTTGAAGCTTTTGGTTCTTGTACACACACTAAATCACACTTTTTTTCATCCCCTTTAATAAGGGGGTGGGGTGGTAATGGCTAATGCCAAAAATTTTTTTGAGACCCTAGCTTCTCTTGTATATACTAAATACCAATTTTATCGACTCTTACCTGCTTGATTTACCCCTTTACCCCAAATTTACCCCAATTTACCCCCCAACCCTTTGACGGAACAAGATTAAAATATAATCTAGTTCCAGATCTCGTTAAAGTACATATGTGTACCAAATTTCAAGTCAATATCTTCAATGGTTCCAGAGTAAACGTGCGCACAAAAGAAGTTACAGACAGACCGACAGACAGACAGGCCGACAGACAGACAGACAGACATTTTTTTTCGCTCAAACTTAAAATCTCGACGTTTCATGTCATTTTAAGCCTATTTGAACAATAAAAATTTTTTAAAATTTTTTTGTCGTACTATACTTCCACTGGATGTGAAAGTAAAAAACCGCTGCCCAAGGAATCACTACTTCCACATCCAGATTCTCTATCCAAGTCACTCACAACGAAAAAACTTTGTATGTGAAAATAATTGTTTATGGAACTTAATAATATAATATTTGAAATCCTCTACCCCAAAAACCCATAAAACGATACCCCACATCGGTAGTGGGGTGGGGGTGGTGGTAGGGGGGGGGTGGATGAAGTAAAAAAATATTTCGAGGTTTCTGGTTCCTGTACATATACTAAATCACAATTTTTTTTCATCCCCTTTAATAAGGAGGTGGGGGTGGTAATGGGGTGGCTAATGCCAAAAATTTTTTTGAGACCTTAGCTTCTCTTGTATATACTAAATACCAATTTCACGAACTCTTACCTACTTGATTTACCCATTTACCCCAAATTTACCCCAATTTACCCCCCAACCCTTCGACGGAACAAGATGAAAATATAATCTAGTTCTAGATCTCGTTAAAGTACATATGTGTACCAAATTTCAAGTCAATATCTTAAACGGTTCCAGAGTAAACGTGCGCACAAGAAAAAGTTACAGACAGACAGACCGACAGACAAAGCGACAGACAGACAGAAATTTTTTTTTTCACTCAAACTTAAAATCTCGACGTTTCATGAAATTTTAAGCCTATTTGGACAATAAAAATTTTTAAAAATTTTTTTGTCGTTACTATACTTCCACTGGACGTGGAAGTAATAAGTTGCCAAGAATTCTACCATATGATCTGTGAAGAAAAAAACTTACTTGATAAAATAAGCTCAAATGATAAATATACATAATTTCTGCTTTTAAGTTTTAAAAATACGTTTTTTTTATTAATAAAAATTATTTTATTTTATAATTAGAATGAATTATTCAGTTTTCTTATGTGATACACTTACCAAAGTTTCATTTGATATTGTATTGTAATGTGTTACAACCCTTAGAATGAATGTAGTGTATTTGCACCTACTCGAGAAACCTACCAGAAGTTAGTTCTGGTGACATCTGGAATGATCTAGAGAATGGTGGCGTCATCACAGAACAATCGAGATCTGTCATTTTTGGGTATAAAAGACCGACCGCATTCTCGGCGAGTAGTTCAGAAAGTTCAGAAAGTTCAAAAAGTATAGAAAGTGAGGTTAAGACTTCAAGGATAAACAAAGTGATAAACATTGTGATTTTAGCCAGTAAAAGTGTATTTAAATTAATAATAGTATTGTGAAGTATCCAGTAAATATTTAATAAAGTGTGTTAGTGGACATCTCTTGTTATAATTTTTGGAACCCACGGAATTTGCGAGGGTGGTTTCCTAAGGGTGGAAACACGTCACAATTGGTGTCAGAAGCGGAATTTTATGACGAGGAGCTCTGAAGTTGTGCTGGAGTGTTCGAGCTAGCACGGAGGACTAACTTACTGGACATTGTTTGAGGGTTATTTTCGAACAGGAAAATAGTGTTAAGTGCATTTTTGAGACATTGTAGAACATTTTATTAGGAAATTAGTGTGATAATTAAATCCTTTGAACTGAGAAGTGATAGAGACACTGAAAAAGACTCATTTAGTGAGTGAAAATTTCTAGAACTTTTCTATTTGGACATTAGTGGAGATTATTAAATTCTCTGAACTGGATAGTGACAAAAGACTTTTTCGTGCTATTTCGAGATTTGTCTGGAAAGTTCCATTACCGATATTGACGTGACAGTTAAATTTATTTTATTTTAATTTCATCGTATGCCCGTAACAACAAGAAGTATGGCATCCGATAAACAAATACAGGACTTATTCGAACAATTTCAAAAAATGATGGCGCAGCAACGGCAGGAAGATAAAGAAGAGCAAGAAAGAAAACGCCAGGAGGAAGAAAAACGGCGTCAAGAAGAAAGGGACGAATTAAAGAAAATTATGGAAGATCAGGAAATAAGACGTCAGAAAGAAAAAGAGGATGAAGAAACAAGACGTCAGAAAGAAAAAGAGGATGAAGAAAGAAGGCGTCAAGAAGAGAAAGACGAATTGAGACAAATTATGGAAGACCTGAAGATACGACAACAAGAGGAAAAACAGGAGCAAGAAAGACGCCAGGAAGAATTAAGGAAAATTCTAAATGAACAAATCAAAATACAACAGGACGCTATAATTTCTGCCAATGAAGTACTAAAATGTGAAGTCAAAGAAGAGATAACCAAGGTCGAAGGTAAAGTAGGAGTAGTCGAGACAGAAGTCAGTCAAGTAAAAGGAGAAGTAACTGAAGTTAAAGAGAAAGTAAACAAGTTCGAAGAAGAAGTCAAAGGAGAAATAGACCAGCTTAAACGACAGTTGAGAGATAGAGGAAGTCAGCAGGTGGTACCATCAGGACAGCGACTAAAACCTCCTTCTTTTGATGGCCAAAGTTCCTGGACGACGTACAAGAGGCAGTTTGAGGCAGCAGCGTGTGCGAACAATTGGGATAATGAGGAAAAGGCCATGGCATTAGTTCTAGCACTAAGGGGCCAAGCTTCAGAGTTACTCCAAACCATCCCAGTTGAGAAACAAAGGGACTTTAAAGTCTTGGAAGCTGCATTAGACTTGAGGTATGGCGATCAACACCTTGCCCAATTATACCAGGCTCAGCTGAAATCCCGGATGCAAGAAGCAGGGGAAAGTTTACAAGAATTTGAAGCTGCGATAGAGAGACTGGCACACCTGGCGTATCCGAGTGCACCTAAAGAATTCCAGGAACAATTAGCCGTGGGGGCCTTTTTAGATGGTATAAGGGACGAAGAGGTCAGGCGAGTTCTGAGGCTGACGAGACACCAAAGTAGTAGCGAAGCTTTGGTGCATGCACTGGAAGTAGAAGCCGCATATAGGGATTCTCCAAGGTCGAGAGTGCGAGCTGTGACTCTCGAAGAATCGCAACCAGAAACGAACCAGAACTATATGTTGACGGAGATGCAGAAAATGTTTACCAAATTATTCAACAAAGTGGATGATCTCAGGGAGCAGAGAAAACAACAAAATAAAGGAAAGCCGAGCGGAGGCATTAAATGTTACAACTGCGGCAAGGTAGGACACATGAAGCGAGACTGTCGACAGCAGAATTCGAAGAGTCAAGTAAATGCTGTGAATGTTGAAGAGAAGCAGGAAAACAGTACCAGGGGGGTTGTTCTGGCTAGGGAATGCAGTGCCCCCAGAGAAATTAAGATTTCCCAGCTTCGAAGAATCGCAAGCAGACTGTTGTTGCATGGATATGTGAACGGAAGAAAATGTTTGTTTACCATCGACACAGGTACTACGTCATCAATAGTACGGCCAGGATTTATATCGGGCATAAAGATTACCAAGAGGCAAAATGAAGAAGTGATCGTCCGGACAGCTACGGGGGACAGGGCTACGGTTCATGGAGAAGTAGACCTGGATTTGCAGATTGGACAATTAAGGTTCGACCACAGGGTCATCGTGGCTGACATTACGGATGACTTCATTTTGGGACTGGACATTTTGGAACAGTATGGATTTATTGTTGACGTAGGAAAGCGAATGTTAAGGATTGGGAACGAACAATTTATTCTGTCAAAAGTGAACGACCAATGCGAGAAAACCAGGTTGTTGACAACGCAGGCAGTCAAAACTCCTGCATTATCCAGAAAACCAGACAAGGAAGATTGCAAGCGCTACCCTCAGGTGAAAAAATTGCCGAACATGGTTAAAGTCAATACTGTCAAGGTCGATCTTCCAGACAGTTGGTCAAAGAAAACTCTGAGGCAAGAGCAATTGCGCGATGTAGAAATCGGACCCATGTTGAGAGCAAAGGAAGGGGGAATGCGACCAGTATGGAAGGATGTTTCCAACAAAGAAGTGGGGCTGAAGGCTTTATGGTCACAATGGGATTCACTTATGGTCGTAGATGGGCTTTTGAGGAGAGCATGGGAAAGCCCAGATGGGAAGCAGGTTGCCATGCGTCTAGTGATTCCCAGGTGTCGTGTACCAGAAGTACTCCAGGAAGCACATAATGAAACATCCAGCAGACACTTCGGCATAAACAAGACATTGAGTAGAGCACGGGAACAGTTCTATTGGGTTAATAGTCGCCAGGATGTGGAGGCCTGGTGTCGCAAGTGTAAAAATTGTGCTGCCCGTGGAGAACCATTTTCGATGAGCAACTACAGAAATGGAAGCCGAGAACAGCCGAAGAATGATCGAGAGCAGATGAACAGAACTAGTAACCGCTTGAAGGCTCGGTATGATCAGAATGCCAGTACAGGGGGATTCAAGGTGGGAGATCTGGTTTGGCTGTACAACCCACAGCGGAAGGAATGGAGACCCCCGAAACTTCAACCTCCTTGGGATGGACCGTATACTGTTATTACCCGAATAAATGATGTCGTTTATCGGATTCAACGAAACAAAAAGTCCAAGATGAAGATCGTACACTTGGATAGACTGGCGAAGTATGTGAAAGAGGCTGAATTGCCTGACCGGGACGTTCAGGCTTAAGGAGGGGGCAGTGTAATGTGTTACAACCCTTAGAATGAATGTAGTGTATTTGCACCTACTCGAGAAACCTACCAGAAGTTAGTTCTGGTGACATCTGGAATGATCTAGAGAATGGTGGCGTCATCACAGAACAATCGAGATCTGTCATTTTTGGGTATAAAAGACCGACCGCATTCTCGGCGAGTAGTTCAGAAAGTTCAGAAAGTTCAAAAAGTATAGAAAGTGAGGTTAAGACTTCAAGGATAAACAAAGTGATAAACATTGTGATTTTAGCCAGTAAAAGTGTATTTAAATTAATAATAGTATTGTGAAGTATCCAGTAAATATTTAATAAAGTGTGTTAGTGGACATCTCTTGTTATAATTTTTGGAACCCACGGAATTTGCGAGGGTGGTTCCTAAGGGTGGAAACACGTCACAGTATGAATTAGTTTCATACCTGATTTTTTCGTTTTTTTTTTTCCGTTTTTAGTCGCTTTTTTTATAGATATATTTTATTGTTTTGAGATGAATTTTCTGTTTCCATATAACAAATATTCATTTTTAAATTAAGTTTAATAAAAAATATTAAAAGTGGTTTAGTAATTACTTCCACGTCCAGTGGAAGTATAGTAACGACAAAAAAATTTTTAAAAATTTTTATTGTCCAAATAGGCTTAAAATGTCATGAAACGTCGAGATTTTAAGTTTCAGCGAAAAAAAATTTCTGTCTGTCTGTCGGTCTGTCTGTCGGTCTGTCTGTCTGTCTGTAACTTTTTTTTTGTGCGCACGTTTACTCTGGAACCGTTTAAGATATTGACTTGAAATTTGGTACACATATGTACTTTAACGAGATCTAGAACTAGATTATATTTTCATCTAGTTCCGTCGAAGGGTTGGGGGTAAATTGGGGTAAATTTGGGGTAAATAGGTCAATCAAGCAGGTAAGAGTCCATAAAATTGGTATTTAGTATATACAAGAGAAGCTAAGGTCTCAAAAAAAAAATTGGCATTAGCCACCCCCATTACCACCCCCCACCCCCTTATTAAAGGGGATGAAAAAAAATGTGATTTAGTGTTTGTACAGGAACCAGAAACCTCAAAATATTTTTTTACTTCATCCACCCCCCACTATCACCCCCCACCCCCTCTACCGATGTGGGGTATCGTTTTATGGGTTTTTGGGGTAGAGAATTTCAAATATTATATTATTAAAGTTCCATAAACAATTATTTTCACATACAAAGTTTTTTCGTTGTGAGTGACTTGGATAGAGAATCTGGATGTGGAAGTAGTGATTCCTTGGGCAGCGGTTTTTTACTTCCACATCCAGTGGAAGTATAGTAACGACAAAAAAAATTTTAAAAAATTTTTAAAATTTTAAAAAATTTTTATTGATCAAATAGGCTTAGAATGTTATGAAATGTCGAGATTTTAAGTTTGAGAAAAAAAAAAAAAATTCTGTCGGTCTGTCTGTCGGTCTGTCTGTCTGTAACTTTTTTTTGTGCGCACGTTTACTCTGGAACTGTTTAAGATATTGACTTGACATTTGGTACACATATGTACTTTAACGAGATCTGGAACTAGATTATATTTTAATCTTGTTCCGTCGAAGGGTTGGAGGGTAAATTGGGGTAAATTTGGGGGAAATAGGTAAATCAAGCAGGTAAGAGTCCATAAAATTGGTATTTAGTATATACAAGAGAAGCTAAGGTCTCAAAAAAATTTTTTGGCATTAGCCACACCCACCCCATTATTAAAGGGGATGAAAAAAAAATGTGATTTAGTGTATGTACAAGAACCAGGAACCTCAAAATATTTTTACTTCATCCACCCACACCCCACTACCGATGTGGGGTATCGTTTTTGGGGTAGAAGATTTCAACTATTATATTATTAAAGTTCCATAAACAATTATTTCCACATACAAAATTTTTTCGTTGTGAGTGACTTGGTTAGAGAATTTGGATGTGGAAGTAGTGATTCCTTGGGCAGCGGTTTTTTTATGGCGAACGACTGTTGTCCGGCTTTTTGTACCAAATGTCCGGCTTTTATAAGTAAAGTCCGGTTTTTCGAATTTTAGGCCTGGCAACCCTAGATGCATGTAACTTAAGATCATCCATATAGAAAAGAGTGATTTTATGTTCTCTTCTATTAGGTGATCCTGATTTATATTCTTTTCCTTTTCTAAGCTCAATCGAGATGCAGAATAATATAGGACTTAAAGAGTCTCCTTGGGTCACTATTATTATTAATATTGTTATTATTATTGCTATCATATAATTTCAAGTATTTCCCTAAAATAACTTGCAATTGTCACTTCATATTATTCAATTTCTCTCAAACTTCACAAAACGAGGACATCAGATTAATCAGTAGGAACTACGGTTAAAACATATTTACGAAGGGGATATGTTGCTACATGGGGTTATATAGGATGATGTAATATAATGCACGGTTGAAACCTGCAAACCTTGAAACAAGACATCTTAAGGTTGCGTTTTCACCAG
Organism: Rutpela maculata; assembly: GCA_936432065.2. NCBI lineage: Eukaryota > Metazoa > Arthropoda > Insecta > Coleoptera > Cerambycidae > Rutpela > Rutpela maculata. Next base: position 107,993,130 of record OW386286.2, read on the forward strand.
GTATCCAACGTAGATTTATAAATGACTTTTACATTTTTTCGTCATTTTATATTTCTGATAACTGGCGTCTAACACGAATGACTCATTTTAAATTAAATTCAGATTATGAATGAAATACAAGTAGAATATATTCTGTACTAAATACAAGGATTACCAAAATTCACTTTACAATTTTATTAAATATATATAATAAATTTAATAAAATTGTAAAGTGAAAATAGATTAGAAAATATGGAATATGGAAATTAGGTGTTAATATGCAAATGATCACCCTGGCTTAATACCTAATTAAGAAATATGCGTAAAAATTAAAATTCCTTGTTTTTTTATGTATAAACTTAATCCATGTACTGAAAATAACGCACACAGACACAAAATATTTATCGCATGCGTTATAAATTTGAAATAGAGGAACAAAGAAGCAAATTACAAATTGATAAAAAGTGCAAGTAACCCTAATAAATAATGTATGTGGGATATTATAAATAAAAAGAAAAAAAATCGGCAGCTACTGGAAGCGGCTGGAACCTCCCCACCCGGTGAATCTTTGAAGCCGAAAAGAGCACTAAACAATATGAACGATCTCATTTAATCATATTTATTAAGTTGAAATATTTTTTTCGTATTAAATCAGAAAAAAAGTCTTGCGTTCGGTGGGATTTGGACCTAAGAACTTGAGTGTTAAATTTATAGTCTGCACAACATTAATATTTTATTCAATGTTTTTAATACAAATATATGCTTCATCGGATCCTAGCCCGGGGCCAGCCAGACAACCACGGTGAACACCGCCGTGGCGAGTGTGAGGCTGGACGGGGTAGGTCCGGTTTGACTTGGAGAAAAATAGAAAAGTAGCTCCTGTCTTCTGTAGGCAGGCTTAAAGACTAGGTTAAAATTATAATGTGTCCACATGGACCTAAAATTAATATAAAAATAAACACAATTCTATAAAAACGTTCGTAGGCAAGAGCACTTAATAATTTTGATTATTGATACGGGAAACAACTAAACGAAAAAACCTGTTCGTTGGTAATGGGATGGATGGCAGGGATGGCCATCTTTGGAAAAAACCATATAACTCTTGGTGGACAGCTTCCCTGCCAGATGTAGCCAGGGTAGTGTTCATGGTGGATCGTTTAAGTTTGAGTTGGTATATTTTGTTTTATCTTTTGGCCTCGACCAATTTTTCACTAAATCGGTCGGGGAAGTGATAGCTGTCAAATTTTTTGTTCCAATGTTTCTCTGGGGAATTTGGTTTTTGAAAAATGTTTAGGTTGGTACCAATGTCTTAAATTGTTTTTAGGTTACGTAGTACTATTTTTAGGTTATGTTGCCGGAAGAATTTCCGGCGGGATGCCGGAAGTAGCGGAAATAGTTTTTAAAATATAATGTCACTGTCACTTTTAAAGTTTTATTGGAAAAAACTCGCCGAAAGCGTTCCGGTGTAGGGCTTGTAAGCGGTCCAGGATGGCCTCTCACACTATCCGTGGGCCTTATAAACGTCGAAAAAACTTGTAATCTCTCGATGCACCTGACACGTCAAAAATACTCAGCATACAGTCTACACGCTTTAACACACTAGCAGAGAACTTATACCACAAATGGACCCGTAGTATTTTTTGGGAATTTTCCTTTGAGTCCATTTAATAAAATTTGACATTTTTCTGAAAATTTGACATTTTTCTGAAGTGATATTTTTCCGAAAATTTGACATTTTTTGAAGTGACATTTCTCCGAAACTTTGACATTTTTTCGAAAATTTGACATTTTTCTGAAGTGACATTACTCCGAAAATTTGACAATTTTCAAACATTTGACATTTTTCTGAAAGGTGATATTTCTTCGAAAATTTGACGTTTTTTTGAAAATTTGACATTTTCCTGAATTTTTGAAATTTTTCTGAAAAGTGACATTTCTCTGAAAATTTGACATTTTTCTGAAGTGACATTACTCCGAAAATTTGACAATTTTCAAACATTTGGCATTTTTCTGAAAGGTGACATTTCTTCGAAAATTTGACGTTTTTTCGAAAATTTGACATTTTTCTGAAAATTTGACATATTTCTGAAAAGTGACATTTCCCTGAAAATTTAACATTTTTTCGAAAATTTGACATTTTTCTGAAAAGTGACATTTCTCCGAAAATTTGACGTTTTCCTGAAAATTTGACATTTTTTAAAAATCTGACATTTTTCTGAAAAGTGACATTTCTCCGAAAATTTGATATATCTTATTAAAATTAAAAAAAAAATTTCGTGACTCGTCTTGTAGAAATATTTTTTTGATATCATCATCAGTTCGCCTGTTATAAGAATTTTATGCTTTTACGACGTCATCAGAACGTAGGTGTATTTTTAATTCACTCGTATTCCATCCATCTACAATATTTCCATTTACGTTTCAAACTTTAATTGGATGTTTCCAATAGTTAAGTCGATATCTGCACCAGTTTCTAAGAATTTTTCTTATTTGTGACGTCATGTGACGTAGGTGTATTATTAATTCACTCGTAATCCGTCCGTCTACAATATTTATACCTACGTTTCAAATTTCAGTTCGATATATTCAACCGTTCCCGAGTTATCAGCCGAAATCACTGAACACCTCTGTCATTATTAGAATATCACCCTGTACATTCCACTGCTTTGAGGACAAAACAAGTGAAATTTTTGTTTTTTAATTTTTTTCACGGAAACCAAATCGAAAAAGTGCAAGTGTGATATATCGTTGAAATCGGAATACTGGTTTTCAATGGTTCAATTACAAATTGTAAGTAATCATAAAATAAGCAACTTGTTGTGCCAAAACGGCACTAAACGTAATCCGATCTTAACCAAAACCTTTTCAGATCTTCTGGAGCACTAAAGAAACCCTCATGCAAAGTTTCATCCAAATCCGTTTAGTAGCTTCGCCGCTATCGTGCTAACACACACACACACACACACACACACACACACACACACACACACACACACACACACACACACACACACACACACACACACACACACACACACACACACACACACACACACACACACACACACACACACACACACACACACACACACACACACACACACACACACACACACACACACACACACACACACACACACACACACACACACACACACACACACACACACACACACACACACACACACACACACACACACACACACACACACACACACACACACACACACACACACACACACACACACACACACACACACACACACACACACACACACACACACACACACACACACACACACACACACACACACACACACACACACACACACACACACACACACACACACACACACACACACACACACACACACACACACACACACACACACACACACACACACACACACACACACACACACACACACACACACACACACACACACACACACACACACACACACACACACACACACACACACACACACACACACACACACACACACACACACACACACACACACACACACACACACACACACACACACACACACACACACACACACACACACACACACACACACACACACACACACACACACACACACACACACACACACACACACACGCACACACACACACACAGACATTTTTCAAAAACAACTTTTTTGGGTTCCTGGGACCTCAAAACGTAAAGATTTGATGTTATCTCATTTTTCGATTTTGGACTAATTGTAGTAACCTCCCACAATTTTATTGTGGGGAGGTTAATAATAATAATGATAATAATGTTGACATAAATGTGAGGTATGGTACCGGTTTCAGTGACGAGACCTCGATCGGCGAAATTAGGCACGCCGAGCGAGTCCGTCACTTGAATGGGTGATCTCATTTCGCCGTCCTGATTAAG